>LR812526.1:66126017-66198517 GCA_903798195.1 Danio kyathit
GATAATATTTTTCTTTCTGGAGAAAGTCTTATTTGTTTTATTTCGGCAAGAATAAAAGCAGTTTTAAATTTTAAGGAACATTTTAAGGTCAAAAATATTAGCCCCTTTAAGCTATATATTTTTTCAATAGTCAACAGAACAAACCATCATTATACAATAACTTGCCTAATTCCCCTAACCTGCCAAGCTCATTACCCTAGTTAAGCCTTTAAATGTCACTTTAAGCTGTATAGAAGTGTCTTGAAGAATATCTAGTAAAATATTATTACTGTAATCATGGCAAAGATAAAATAAATCAGTTATTAGAGATGAGTTATTAAAACTATTATGATTAGAAATGTGCTGAAAAAATCTTCATTCCGTTAAACAGAAATTAGGGAAAAAAATAAACAGGGGGGCGAATAATTCTGACTTCAACTGTATACATGTGCATACATACATATATATATATATATATACCGTTCTTCACCAGACTTGAACCCCGCCATCTTGGTCAATTCGGCACTGCCTCCCAAGTCCGATGTATGTAGTGAGCCACTGAGCAAATTGTTAACAGCGGATAAGCCGTCCATGCAGAGGTAAGCTGTCAGCTAGTAGCGAAAAAAGGAACAGAAGCCGTCGACGGCATCATACCGCCCTGTAGCATTCATTTTAAAGTCAAAATTATTATCTCTTGTGTGATATTTTAATCCTTTTCTTTGGTCTGCTTGGTCATGGAAGCCTGTTTCCACCTCTGAATAATAAAAGTTAATCTCAGAATTGCTTGATACAAACTTGTAATTTTGTGATATATAGTCAGAATTCTGAAATATAAAAACACAATTTCGAGTTATAAAGTTATAATTCTGACTAAAAGTAATTTTATAACTCAGAATTGTGTCTTTATATCTCTATTTGACTTTGACTCAAAATTGCTCATTTTATCTCCTGAACTCTGCTTTTATATCTCAGAATTGCAACTTTTTTCCTAAGAATTCTGACTTTATAATTCAGAATTATGACTAAAATTCAAAATTATGAATTTATAACTCAGAATTATGACTTTATATTTAGAATTGTGATTTTATAACTCGATATTGCAAATTTTATCTCAGAATTCTGTCAATATTACTCAGAATTGCGACTTTAAATCTCTGAATTCTGTCTTTTTGTCTCAGAATTGCAGCTTTTTATCTAAGAATTCTGAATTCATAACTCGAAATTATGTATTTATAACTTGGAAATCTAACTTTATATTTTAAAACTGTATAACTCGAAATTGCGAATTTCATCTTAGAACTCTGACATTATTACTCAGAATTGCAACCACTTGTAACGATATCTCAGAAACTGCAACTTTATTTCTCAATATTCTGACTTTATAACTGAGAATTACACATTTTATCTCAGGATTTATAAGTCAGAATTGCAACTTTTAATCTCAAAATTACGACTTTATAACTCAGAATTGCAATTTAACAATTATTATAATATTTATTTTATTCATTATTATTATACTTTGTTTATTTTATTTGTATGAATTTTTTATTCAGAGGTGGGAACAGGCTTCCATAGCTTGGTAAAGCCTGTGTTTGGGCTGCAGTGTGTGATTGATCAGCATGTGTTTTGCTGTATAGTCTCTAAGTAACAGCACTTCCCAGTGTGCATCCGAGTCTCCGCGGAGTACCATCTCAGGCCGGTGATAATGAGCTGTGGGTTTCAGACAGGCTCCCTCTGTTGTTTCGGTGGTCCCTCGTCTACTTGCCTCACATTTGTTCCCTTTATTTTTTTATTACAGGCCTCGCATGTAGAGTGGAGCCAGAGGGATTTGGTCTCCATGAGTGCTGTTGAAAGTACACTCAGTGAAGAAAACAAGTTGCTGCTTATGAGAGAAATGATGCAACACATGCTGAGAGATCTGTGTCATTTCTGTTATAGCAGACGCAGCCATTTATATGTTGAAGACAATAAAGGTATATATATATATATATATATAGGTATATATATAGGTATATAAGTATAGATATATGTTTATCATATAGGAAATACTGTGGAAAATGTCCTTTCTCTGTTAAAGCAGGAGTATTTTAAAATAATTCAAATTTCAATTTTGTCTTTCAGTATTTTATTGATTTTGATTTAGAATAGGAATATTGTGGAGAAAGAATGAAAGAAAATTAATGAAAGACAAACAGAAAGAAAGAACAGAAAGATAAAGACAGAAAAAGAGACAGAAAGGCAGAAAAAAGACAGTCAGAAAAAGAAAGTTAAAGAAAAAAGAAAGAAAAAGACAGACAGAGAAAGATACAGAGATAGATAGATAGATAGATAGATAGATAGATAGATAGATAGATAGATAGATAGATAGATGGATGGATGGATGGATGGATGGATGGATGGATGGATGGATGGATGGATGGATGGATGGATGGATGGACAGATAGATAGAAACAGGAAAAACAGAAAGAAAAACAAAAAGAAAGAAAAGATAAAAGAAAGAGAAAAAGAAAGATAGACAGATAGATGGATGGATGGATGGAAACAGAAACAAAGAAAAACAATGAGATGAAGAAAAACAGTAAGAAAGAAAGAAAGAAAGAAAAAAGACAGAAAGAAAGAAAGAAAAAGATAGATAGATAGATAGATAGATAGATAGATAGATAGATAGATAGATAGATAGATAGATAGATAGATAGATAGATAGATAGATAGATAGATAGATAGATAGATAGATAGATGGACAGATAGATAGAAACAGGAAAAACAGAAAGAAAAACAAAAAGAAAAAAGAAAGAAAAGATAAAGAAAGAGAAAAAGAAAGATAGACAGATAGATGGATGGATGGATGGAAACAAACAAAGAAAAAAACAATGAGATGAAGAAAAACAGTAAGAAAGAAAGAAAAAAGACAAAGAAAGAAAGAAAGAAACAAAGAAAGAAAGAAAAAAAGAAAAAGATAGATAGATAGATAGATAGATAGATAGATAGATAGATAGATAGATAGATAGATAGATAGATAGATAGATAGATAGATAGATAGATAGATAGATAGATAGATAGATAGATAGATAGATAGAAAGAAAGAAATAAAAAAAGAAAAACAGAAAGAAAGAAAAACAGAAAGAAAGAAAGAAAGAAAGAAAGAAAGAAAGAAAGAAAGAAAGAAAGAAAGAAAGAAAGAAAGAAAGAAAGAAAAAAAAGAAAGAAACAGAAAAAAAAACTAAGATGAAAAAAACAGAAAGAAAGATAGATAGATGGTGGGTGTTATATAGAACTACATATGTTTCCTTATATATATATATATATATATATATATATATATATATATATATATATATATATATACGGTGAGTTTCCCAGAACTCCTTGCATGACACTTCATTTTTTGGTTTACATTAGGCTACTGTGGTTATTTTCAGTCTTTTTCCTCATCAGTGATGTACAGTTTAGTTATATGATGCCGATAAATATTGTTTTTTGCATTACTGTACTGTCGTGTGTTTCCATGATGGTGTTTAGCAGTTGTGTGAATGACACTGACACTGCTGTTGGTGGTGTTTTTGTCAGTATAATAAAGGTAAAATATGTAGATGTTACATCGAAACATTAGTGTAATAACACTATAAATTAATTAAATATGGTAATTTACTGTAAATTTAGACATTGCATTTAAGGCTCGTACTACGATGGAGCAATTTAAGAAAACACATGCAATTACAAAAAACACCAGCAAATTGAGAAAAGATCTTCATCGGTTTGACAGCACACGTTTAAAAAAAGTGCTGCAATTTCTCACAACGTAAACAAATAATGAAAAGCCCAGTTCACTTAAAGAACCCAAAACACAATGGAAATATTTCAAGGGGACCCTAAAACGTGACAGACCCAGCTATTTACGTTATGGTTATTCAGGCTAATAAAATACAAAAGACGAGGGAATCAGGATGTTAAAATAAACAACCAACAACTCACCTTTCAAAGATCACCTAAGCTGCGTCCAAAATTGCATGCTTCCCTACTATATAGTACACTAAAAACAGTAGTATGTCCAAATTCATAGAATTCGAAAAACAGTATGTGAGAAGTACCCGGATTACCTACTACCTCCGGCGAGATTCTGAAGTGTGCATCGGATAGACGTTACGATATCCCATGATGCACCGCAAGAGAATTCATGAATGGGAGAGAAGCGACACAACTGACGCAAGTAGGTCACGTGATGATGACAAAATAGCGGATGTAATATGTCCAAGTTCCATTCATACTACTCACATTCTGCATTCGAAACCGCCTACTATTTGAATTTAAATGTACTACTCGATCGTTAGAAAAGTATGTTCTATACATTTTTGCTGCATCCCAAACCGCATACTATCCGTCCTAAATAGTATGTGAAAGTAGAATTAGTATGTCCCAAATCGTAGTATGTTGAAAAGAGTATGCCAAAAACTCCCGGATGGTTTACTATTTCCGTTCAAAATGTTAAGTGAGAAGCGTCCATACTCTAACCGCTGATATTGCCCACAGTACATTGCGCGTTGGACGTGAATTCGATTAGAACTACAAAACGCGGGTAAAAAGTGTAAACAAACTACAAACATGATGGACGCGCGAGACCAACCGTCAAGCAGAGAGGCTTCGGTGAAGATGTTTGTATGACTGTTAATCAATATCTTGACAACTGGAACATATTTAAATAGCGTTTTCCATGTTATATTTAATCTGCAACAACAATACTGAACTTATATAAAGACGTGTTTGGACATTACCGTCTGAATGCAGAGTTATCCAAAGACCTGAGGAGATTTCTCTGCATGACTCGTGAATGGGAGATTATCCTGCTGCTGCTTCTCCAATAAGGTAGGAAATTAAACACGACAGAAATGTGGATGATTGACAGGGCTCTTAACTGAGCAACACAACGATCTGTGTAACGAGGAAGTAGTATGTCCCAAAGCTTGCATACTCTTCTGTTACACACTCAAAAGTATATATTTTTCATCCACAAAAAAGTACATACTTTTAGGTCGTAGTATAAGTATGCGAATTGGGACGCAGCATATGAATGGAATTTGGACGTACTACATCCGCCATTTTGTCAAGGACCTACCCGATTAAGTTGCGTTGCTTCACTCCCATTCACAAATTCTCTCGCGGGGCATCATGGGATAGCGCAGCGTGCATGGGATGCTCACTTCAGAATCCCGTCGGAAGTAGTAGGTCATCCGGGTACTTCTCGCATACTGATTTTCGAATTCTATGAATTCAGAGATACTACTTGGCTTGCATACTGATTTTAGCATACTATATAGTATGGAAGTATTCTGTTTCGGATGCAACCATACTGTATAGAGCGCACTTTTCTAACGACCGAGTAGTATGTTTATTCAAATGCAGTTGCTACTGAGTAGTAGGTGATTTCATATGCAGCCCTAATCTACATATTTGAATAAAAACAAACAGGGAGTGCATTTTCAGATTTCAATATTTCATAGGTCAAACTATTGTTTTTTTAATGACATGCACAGATGAATTGTTCACCACAAAACTAGCAATAGAAGCTATAGGTAAAGTTGGTTTTATATTCGGATATTCAGACTTTCTCCTCATTAATATAATTTCAGAAAAGTATTCTTTGCAAACTCTAAATAGTGAAATCACATTAGCAGCAAATGACTATCAAAGTACAACATTGTTCAGTCAATTAGATAGTGGTAATGTTGTTTTGAAGTCACACTCGCATACTAATTGTGATCGAATATTCAAAGTAACATGGTAAACAATATAGAGACTTCTAAATGAACGAATGTGCGAATATAAAACCAACTTTACCTCTATATGGAAGCTAACAATATCTATATGGTTAGTTTTGGTTTCATGTGTATTTTAATTGCCTAGTTAGAACTAGCAGATGACAACACAACTGGGCTAATTTGCAACGGCTACCTCATTAAATGTGTAACAGTCTCGAGAAGCTAAAACTATAACCGAAATCATGATTTTTATTCCAGAAACGCGTATTTTATGCTAAAAACAGCGAAACCCGATTTGCCGCCGAAACTGTTGAAACCTCTGCGTGATGACGCAGGCGCAGCGTGGGGTTTCCCAGCCCTGAGAGCAGGGTCACCGCGCCCATCTCTGCTGTCTGATGGCCGGAGGGAGAGCCTGACACACCGAACGCACAAGAAGCTCTCCAGCGCCCGCGGACGACCAGTGTGGAGCTACCTAAAGACGAAAATCTGGACCGAGCCGCCTTCAGCACCGGGAATCAGCGTGAAGCTCGCGTTATTTGGGCAGAATCGGCGCGGTTGCAGCTGTCGCGGCTGCGGGTTCGGGGAGTGCCGCTCTCCGCTGACTGACTGACGGACTGTCTGCGGGTCGGGCAGCTGTGGAGCTCTGTTCGCTGTTTACAGTCAATGATAAATACACAATTAACTGCTCCGACAGATCTCAGGTCAGTGGTGATCTTTAATCCTCTCTCTAATGTTCGGCTGATTGGCTTTATTCGGCTGTTCTGGGGTCTGTTGGGTGGGGGCCGCTGCTTTGGACTCCACACAAACGGTCTGTCATCGCGATTTATTATGATATTTCTGTGCTGGGAAATGTCAAACTGCAATCATCCGCAGACCACATAACATTAAGTGGTTTAGTGTGTGTTAACTTCCTCAAATCACGGTCATGTGGCAGAGATGTGCTGTTAGCTGCCTAGCAGAGCTCATTTATTTAAGTCTCAATATTGACGATCATCGGGATTAAACGCTGTCAGGTGATTTCTGCCATCGACAACGGTTGTATTATATAACTCCCGTAGATGTGTTTTGTGCTGCTGAAACTGCTCAGAGGTGGACCGTTCCTGACGTTTGGCCTTGTTGACGAAAATAAATCCTGCTTTGGCGTGTTTTTAAAAGGCTGCATTGGTGCACATCTGACTGCTCATGATGGTGATGGTGATGAAATGGACAGTGAAGATGGAGGATAAAGCCAAACTGCCTCCCCCTCTTCACTTCATCATGGAGTCGCAGTATTTGTGCATTAAAGTCTGCGATGAAGCCTCGAAACACACCCGGGCTGCTGTTATTTCGGCGTTCGGTTATAATTGTGTGTGTATGTGTGTTTGATTGGCTTCAAATGTAAGCCTGTGCTTCTTCTAACGACCTTAAACGCGAGCTAATGGGATTTTCTCGATCTGTTTAACGTGTGTGTGTGTGGAGGAAATGTGAATGAGGAAGAGCTGCTTCAGTGTGTTTCATCACGGTTTGCAGTGGTGATCGTATGTAAAGCCGGTGTGTGTGTGTGTTTAAAGCGCATCTACTGTCCTCAATCATGATGGTGTGCTGAAACATGTACACGGGCGTGCGCGCGTGTGTGTCAGCAGTGTGTTCATGTGCTGAATGAATGAGTGTGTGTGTGTGTGTATGTTCACGGCCTACAGCTGCTGCTGCTGCTGCAGCCAACAAGATGGCGACTGATGAAGACACAGCCCTGCCTCTCACACACACTCACCATCACGCATGCTCTCATATACTGCTCAAAACATGGCATATGTGCTCAAAATAGCGCCTTTTATTATACATATGACACCCATAACACTCTTTTATATTTTAGCACACCGTACACACGCATATGAAACGTTTATGCTTCATAATATCATTGATATAAATCACAGCCTTCCTCTACCTGCTTGTAGTTTTGGGAATATTGCTTGGTAGTTTCAGATTCATTTGGTTTCTATCTGCTACACAGAAACGTGCTATAAATCTAATACTGAAGACACAATCAGTGTTGAAGGATTACAAAATCAAATCATAGAAATGAACAAAATCGCCAATGCTGTGGAAATATTATTTGACAGATTGTCCCAAGTGGACTTCCACCATTTTTCTAACATCAATATCATTCACAGTAACACTAAATCTGTCTGTTTTATATATTTCTGAAACGTATTTCTGAGCACTTTTGTGCATGCCAAATTAAATACAGTACTGCATGGCCATTGTAGTCGGTTTCACTAATCAGTTTTTTTTGTCAAATGTTTTGTGCAATAAACAATTTAATTTCAATGTACAGCTCATCACAAACATTCACAGATCTCTTTTTGCAGAGATGTAAGAGATAAACGTTATTGTAGGGCTCGGCGATTTGGCCTAAAATCAAAATCTCAATTAACTGAACGTTTTAACTCGATTACAATTAATAAATGATTATTTTATTTATTTGATGGTTTTGCGCTCAGAGTTCACAGACAGGTTTTTGTACAGTAAATATGCTCGCATATTACAAGAGATTTTTGAATGTAGGGTGCATTGCTTGATTTTAAAATAATTTAAGACATACTATCTATTATCTATGATATTTTATTGAACATCAACACTGAATAACTGAACACTCATTGCCTAAAACGCGGCTCTCCGCGCCGTCCACCCTCATCACCGATACCAATCCGATCAGTCACAAAGCTTGCGCTACGCATCGTTGTGACGTGTGGTTAAATTTTTTTGAGAAGTGCGCGTAGGGCTGGGCGATTAATCGACAAGTAAACGAAATCGACATAACCTATAATCGGTTATTTTCAATTACTTTTCCTACTGTATGTGGAGTCATGTGACCAGGGCTGGTTTATTCTTCTGCATCAAGCACGTGTACGGTCCAGCGCAGCCTTTGCGTGGTCGCGTCCCCTTCGCCGTGTATGACGCGCACCTCTAAAAAAATATAACTACACGTCATGTCACGTAGCACAAGTCGACGGATCCATTCCTGAGCCATAAGGCCAATTAATACTTCTGCTTCAAGCGCACGCGTATGCTACGGCGCAGCTTACGCGTGGACGCATAGCACCTCGCCGTGGCCGTTGGCGTCGTTGACGCGCACCTCTCAAAAAATGTAACGTGTACGCGTAGCGCAAGCTCTGTGATTGGTCGGCTTGGTAGTGCTGACGAGTGTGGGCGGAGGTGAGAGCCGCGCGCCCGATGCAGTGAGTGTTTACAAGTGTGGAGTCCCGTGAAGGAGCTCCGGATGGAGACTGTTGTTTTGTGTTTACCTCATGATTAAAGGCGTTGCACGTCCGCCGGTTCCCGCCTAAAAATGAGCGAGTTTGAGCCACTTGTACATTAAGGAAGTGTTCAGAAAAACAAATAAACAGCGAAACTCGACACAGAGAAACATGAACACCTACTGCCAGCTAGCGTTTCAGAAGTGTATTGCAGAGAAACAGAAACAGCGCGCAGAAGTATAAATGCACTGCTATGCGCGAGGCTTGAGCCATGACTCACGCCGATCACTTGACGCAGAAGTATAAACCAGACTTTACTTTGCACTACATTGACGATAAAGCACATGTGTACGGTCCAGCGCAGACTTTGGGGAGCAGAGAGAGGGGAAGGATCGGCATAGGACCACGAGGTGGGAATCGAACTCGGGTCGCTGTGAGCACCGGCGTGCACGTGTCGACGCACTAACCACTACACCACTGGCACCGACAAGAGTTAATATATTTTAAAGAAATACTGCTTATTTTCTACTTTTAATATGAAAAACAATAAAATAATTTTGTTTCCAAAAGTGCAAGTTTTTTTTTTTCTCACTTTTTTTATAAGAGTAAAGCGACTGTTCATTCTAGACCATGTGTTTTAATTTCAGTTGTTCAGCGTTGATGTTCAGTAAATAATCGTAGATAGTGTGCGTTTCCATCAATTATTTTAAAATTAAGTAATGCACCCTTCATTCAAACATCTCTCACTTGTAATATGTGAGCATATTTACTGTACAAAACCTGTCTGTGAACTATGAGGGCAAAAAAATAAATAAATAATCATTCATTAATCGTAATTGAGCTAAAATGTTAAATTAATCGAAATTCTGATTTTAGGCCAAATCACCCAGCCCTAGGTGCGTGGGTATTCTAAGGCTTCGCTGAACTGTACGCGCACACTTGGCAGAAGTATAATATCAGATAATATAATAAGTATAAAACATAATAGAATAAGTATAAATCAGCCTAAACAGAGTGGGCTCACGTGACTCCACACACGGTAGGGAAAGTAATTGAAAAAATTGACCTGGAAAAATTTGATTGATTTTAGGTTCTGATTTCGATTACTTTTCGATTAATCATCTATCCCTACTTCATAGTATTGTGAAGGTAAATAGCCAACCAATAGCATTCATGCTTTTAGTCATGTGTCCAGAGCTGCAGCTTTTAAAACGAAGATTATTTTTACTAATTGATAGTAAAAATAAAACCCAGGCAATCTCTTGTAGTTGGTGTTGTATAGTGAGCATCTTTGCGAATATAAATGCTGAAAGACCATTTAAAGGGATTGTTTATTTACTAGTTTCAAACATTTATGAGTTTCTTTTTTCTGTTAAACACAAAGAAGAAAAATGCTGGAAACCTGAAATCATGTGACTTCCATAGTATTTGTATGAAGGTGGATTAGAAATGTCGTGGAGCTCTGGGTTGTGTAATGTAACCAGGGAAAACACTGTTTCTGCTTTTGGATAAACGCCATCTACTGTCAGAGAGTTAATTTATGTGTTTATTCAGAATATCTGCCATTTTTACACTGTCATTCTAAATAGACTGACAAATTGCATTACAAAAATGGTGTACATTTGTGTTGGTGTTAACCGTACACCATCACAGAGTTTTCAGTTCATGATGTTTATAGCCATCTATACAATTTTGGTGGCCTCCACTCCAGTTAACCCATTTCAAAGTGTTGCAATAATTTAGCAAACAATATCAAGGTCTGCGATTTGTTATTTGGGCCTGCCCATCGGTCATATTTAAAGGGATTTGATCAGTGAGTGTTGTTGAACGCTTTGTACCATATAGTCTTATGTAACGAAACCACGGCATCTGAAAGATGAGCCCGGCACACATTCACAGGACACATGAATGAGGAAACAAAACATTCCTGAACCATCGAAAAAATCCCCTTTTGATTCATACCACAGGAGGTATGTCCACTGTGGTGTGAAGTTCCTGCATCGTGAACCAAGCAGTGTGGAGAAGAATGCTACTGACTTTACAGCCTGCTGTATAAAACATAGCTATCATATTCAAGTACACGAGTGTTGTTGTCTTCTGAAATGTGTCAGAGTACTGTTTATCACCGTTTTCAGCATGCCACAAGCGGGCGGGAATTGACATAAATGTACAGTTAATTTTCTCTTTCAGGTCAGCTACTGTCCTGATGAAAGCACATTCTGGAGAGAATCTTGATGAGCAAGTTTGTAGCTGCGTATCTGAATCAATGCAAGACCACTCATAAGTATGTTTAACCACATGTTAAAGGTCTCGTGTATTTACGCAAAGTTTCTTTTCCCATTTGGTAATGTGTCCACTAATGCGCTTTTATCCAGCGGAAAATAGGCGTTTTGAAGACACTGAGCTGTTGAAGGACTTTGGTGCAAAATTGTCTGAGAAATCAACTCTGAGCTTAATTTTGAACAGCAGATGGCGCTCTAGGCTAGTTTTTAATCGTAACACTTAAATGTTCACAAGGAAGAGCGATTGTGTGTTCGGTTTTATGCCACAATATTATTATTATAAACCGCTCACGATGAACGCTCTTCTAATTTGCTTTAACTATTCCTAAGTGCATCAATTTTCGCTCTTTATGAAAGATGATCACCATTTTTTCATCATTCTGCAGTTTTTAAATGCGCACCGCTCTCATTAGCTCCTTTAACAGTAATAACCACAAATAGTGTGCTACGTTATCGCTACGTTATTGTTATCATGATAATAGTATAAGCAAAATGCGTATCACAGACGTGTGATAAATGAGATTTGTTTTATGCATTGTTTTTATCTTAAATTTGACTAATCAGATGGCGCCTTACTATCTTACTATACTTACTATAGTTGCTGTTCTGCTATTGGCTGGAGCGACCCAAAAGTGAACCCAGAGCTGAAAATTAACACTAATGGGCAGTCGAGACGTGAGGGGTAAATGACAACAGCCAATCAGAGTCAGAATATCTGATTTCACTCATTCATAGTGTTTTAAAGACAAAATGTTTTAGTTTGAGTTAGAATTAGTTCTAAAAAATGTTTATTTTAGTATCATTAAATGAATAAATGATTTAAAAACATAGCTAATAAAAAGATTTAGGCAAATATTGTTAACAAAATACTCAACAACATCGCTTATTTTTTTTCAGTATCGAGCAGTTCTAATACCAAATGGTAATTTTGATGTAATTACCAGAAAAAACGTTACCATTTACACGCGTTACATAGAGCAGAATTCTGGCAACTTTATGGTAATGTCACAACTTCTTATTATGAAAAGTTCACAAGGGCATGTTCACGCAGTAATTTTCTTGAAATATTTGTGTAATGTGGCTAGGGCTGCAGAATATATCGTTTCAGCATCGATATCGTAATGTGATCCTTCGCAATAGTCGCATCACAGGATATGCAATTCTGAGAATGTAGTATATTTTAGCATTTGCATGTGTTTTAGATGCCTGTGATTGTACAATGATTCTAAAAGCATTCAGGTATAAGAAATTGTATCATTTGTGACGTTTACTACGATTTTATTGAATTATTTTTATTTTGATCGTTCAGTTACTGTACTTGAATACTGTTAGACTCGGGGAAACGATAAAACACTTTATTTCAATTCTATCTTGTTCTTGTTTGTATTTATAGATTGTTATGCTTGAAAATACTCGCTGCACATGCGAATATGCTCTGCGAATATGCTCTGCAAATAGCACAGACCACAACGAAAACGTGTCAGCGGACCCCAAAAATTTTATAGATATTTTATGAATCATCCCAATCCATCTAACATTATAAATTCTTTCCAAATAGAGAGATTAAGTCATCTGGTGAAATTGTATTCATATTAGGGTTGGTGTATATCGATGTTGACCAATTTAGCATCGTGCAATGTCTAATGTGAAACATCGCGATGGCCGATGGCATCGTCTTCATAGGCGGAGGTAATTAAATTATTTATGAATAATTAATTAATTCATAACGAAATAATTATTTGTAGCCTACCGTTTCAAATACCTGGTCTTTGTTTTACCCATAACTAAATCATAAATAAATAAAGATAAGTTACACACAAATTACCACCTGTCAATCACTTTTTCCGCGGGACTCTGGTATGAGTAGGCAGAATGATCCGTGTCAGTCATTTGTTTGGTGCGGTGGATGGCGGAGGGGTGTCGCGGACGAAAGTGAGCGGCGCGGGGGTTACTCGTGGACGAAAGTGAGCGGCGCTGAGGTGTCCCGGACGAAAGTGAAGAGGGTTGGGGAGTGAACAGTGGACAGGGGAGGAGGGCGGTTGAGGAGGGAGATCGGTAAAATGAGGTTCCGGATCCGGCGTGTTCCGGCACAAATTAAGCCCTGGATAGAAACAAGATTAATTAAATATCACGTTTAACAACTATAGTGAGACACAATCCATTATCATCCTTGATAAACTGTCCGACGTACACTGTTCTCTGCAGCTCAGACGAGTGCATGACAGTGTGTGTGTGTGTGGGTGTGGTCACATGATGTGCGTTTTCAGTGGACGGAGGGCTGTTCAGAAATGCTAGATGAAACGCCAGTGTGGACGTGGATCATTTTCGTTCTAAAATGCCATTTTAAAACAAAGCTGAATTAGTGTAAATTGGACCTGAGTGTGTATTTTTCACCAGTGGGTTTGCGACGGGGGCGGGGCGATGGATCGCGATGCCGGCTCAGCATCGTGATGTCTATCGGCCATCGACGATTGACGATGGCATCGTCTATCGGCCCAACCCTAATTCATATCACAATATATATTGCAATATAAAAACATCGCCATGTTCGATTTTTCCAATATCGTGCAGCCTTAAATGGGGCTAAAGACAGATTTACAAAAGTACGTTAGCTTCAACAAAAACGCATTGGTGTACAATCATTTGTGCTGCATAAATAAATCAGACTGGCTTCATTACGATCCGCATGAAAATCCAGAAAGTGCATAAAGCTTGCGCTCATATTTGTTGCTTATTTTTTTTATATCCTGATCTCTTTTTATCCCACTTCATGTTTTGAGCCGTAGCTCTGAATAGGATTAAATTGTTCCCGTCTGTAGATGGCAGCTTTCGGGATTATGGATTTGGTCAGTGATAGCGCTGATTTGCCTTATGTCTGTTTTATCCAGCTCTCTCTCCGCAGTTGACGTGCCCTTTCAGCATATTTGATCTTTGGTAATCCTTAAGTAAAGTTCATGCCACTGTGTGTCCTATACTGTAACTGTGGCTCTCATGGCATATTTCTGTTTGATGTTTCTGTATTTGTAGATGTGTTATGTAATCTGGATGAATGATGGGGATGTAGCGCATCAGCTCATTCATACGGATGCCGATGCAGATACAGAAGCCCAATCACAAGCTCGTTTCAAGAGGAGTTTGCATTTGGTTATAGTGCCAAGTTTGAGTTTGGGAAATTTGGACATGCAAATGTATGTTGCCTGCAGATGTATGACCAATAGGTGGTGTAATAAAGATCTATACATCACAGCATAATCTATATAAATGGTATATTTTTACATTTATTTATACATTTATTAACTCAGGCAAGGTAAGAATATTTAAGTAATCAAAAATCACAAACTTATTAAATGTTATTTATCCAAGATTTGATTGAATCCAAGATATTCTTTGCTTTATACTCCTGAATAATGCCACAATTTGATTTCTCATTATGGAAATCATAGGTCCATATTTAATATTGATACTAAAGGAATACTCTTGAGACCAAATATGACATCTCACATCACTGGTAAGATGAAAAATAATTTAATTTATGGGCAGTTTGTGAGCATTTTGAAAATTATACCTCATTTAAGTCTTAAAATAATGACTTTTATAAGGTGCATTAAAGGACATCAGATCTAAACATGAATGTACAGTGAGATAAACTGCTCAAAAAAGCATTGTATCTTGGAGAAAACAGAATTTCTCTTCTGTTAATTGACTATTTCTGTTTGTTTTTGTCAAAAATAAAGTTAAATGGATCTTAAATTACTTAAGGGTGAATATTTAATGCATGCATGGTCATTTTCTGATGAGCTACACCTTTAAAAAGGCATGTTGTTCGACAGAAATGCTTTCTAAAATGAAAAAGGGTGTGTGTTTAATCATGCACACACCTGCTGATCTCTTTGTATAGTTTGGGATGAGCGAATGACAGATGCTTTGTGAGACTCTTGAAGTATTTGTTTACAGACTGATTCCAGTAAAGCATTACACATCAGCTTCAGACCTGCGGTAAAACCTTAACCTAATTAGTTTTATGATATAAAATAAATATAAAAGTCCTTGTCCAGTAATCAGAGTAATTTCTGGGAAAGTCGTGGAAATGTATGGGTGTAGGAACAATGAAGTTATAATTATTATTCCATGATAGCAAATGAAATTTTACTGGATGCAGTTATTATGTCAGTCAGTTTATAAAGAAGTGTTAGCCATGGTAAAGTATAATCATTATTAATAAACAGGAGATCTTTTGCACTGGACCATCAGAGATATTCTGAATCTGAACCGCTGAGTCTATAAAATAAAAGCAGAAAACAATAAAAATCCATATTTCTCATGAGTGAATGTCAATTTGCTTTTGATTAAATGTGGTGAAAAACAAAAGGTGCGTCGAGTGTTTCCCTTGACATTTGAACATATGATTATCCAAGATTTTTGGTAACAAAAACAAACTTTTATTCTCTTCACTGCTTTTACGGTATTGGCCTGCTTCAGTGTAAAAATGCTAGATTCCACACCGTTCCTTCATGTTTTCCCAATACAAATCGATTAAATTAACTGAATCTTTTTAAAAAAAATTTTTTAACAAATTTAAGTTGATTTAACATAAAAAGCTTAAATTATCTCAAAAAACGTCATGAGTTGTCTTGTTTGAACTCATTTTTTAAGTCTTCTAAAAGTCCAAAATACAATTTAATTCCGTCCAAAATTTCTAAATAGTTTAAATGTAGTGTCATCCAACGATGGAAACCAGAACTAGTGCTGCACATGTAAAAACCATAAACAAAGCAGCATTTACGTACCATTTTCACAGTACGTCTGACTCCATACACTCAAAAAATTAAATTTGATGTTTGTTCAGACTACTTCTTTAAAATGAGCTGAAACAACACCATTTTGCATTGTGCTTTAAGTAGGGCTGTGTCGATAAATGATATTATCGAATTGCGATAATTTATGTAAATAACAATGATAAGCTCTGGACTTTTTTACTCTATATTGATGTAAGAGCCAATCCAACCCAGGCTCATTCTTAAAAACGTACCCCTATATACATTTCTGGAGAGCGCCAAATACATCCCAAGGTAGGGCTGGGCGATATGGCAAAAAAAAAAATCTCGATTTTTCATAAAGTTTGACCGATTCACGATTTCGATTTCGATTTTTTTTATTAATTTTGTTTTTACTGTGTAACTACCTTACCAGTTTACCTTGTTCATTTAAATTTAAATAAATGCTGAAACTAGTTTTTTTTCATGCTCACTTGTAAAAGAAAAGCAACTGTGTGACTAAACGTGGTTATGGCACTCTCTCATGTAGGGATGCTAAACATAGCTACAATAGAAATCACAGCACCCGTATTTATGTAGAGGTCATATGTTGTGCAGCTTTGGGCAATTTTTTTTGGAGAGAAAATGACCAAAATGTAACGTGAAGATTGAAAAGGATTGGAGGGGAAATAAATATTTCAAATAACAGAAAAATAAACAATGATAATGCAACAATAGTTTATCTGTATTAGTGGCATGGCAGAAATATATATTTAGACAGGCCTTGTCAAAGTGAGCGGGCACTTTCACTAATAAAAAATATAGCTTAAATTATTTCATAACAATCAATAAAATAACAGCGGTTTTATATCAAAAGTTGGTAATGATATAAAATATACTACATTTTGATGGTAAAATATAACCATTTAAACGATTTCAGTATTCAAACATTAAATAACGAATGCATCAAGTTAAATATAAAAAAACAAATGAATCAACACAGCATATCAGGATATAAAGGACTATATTTAGCAAAATGCTGCTCTTTTGTTTTATGTTTACTTCAGTAATTCCACCCGGGAGCTGTTTTGCACTGTGAAACTGAAAACACTGAAATAAGTAAAAGAAGGGCATGCATCGAGTACTTTTGTCCGTCTCATCATTTGCTCGAGCATGAATTAACGAGCTGTTACTCTGCCGCCGGACATTGCGGAGAAAGTTACACCTATCATTATGCTTAAAACAAAGAATTAGAATTATTAAAGTGGCGATCGGGTGCGGATATATATATCAGATAAAATAATATGTGCGGGCGGGTGGATGATTAGAATGAAGGAGGCAAGGAGCGGACCTCCGCCTGTCGAGCCTTCTCTCCTCTCCTCTCCTCGCGCGCGCGCCCGTCTCGCAGCTCGCGCGGGAGAGACAGGCAGCTGCGGGACAGAGCCGCGACATCAACACACAGAATCAGCACAATTCAGCACGGTTGTCTAACAGTTTAGAACGGTTTGGCACGATAGTGGAAAAGTGGCTTTAATATTTTTATTTAAAAAATCGCGATTTCTTGATTTTATAAAAAATAAAATCGTCTTAAAACGTAAATTCGAATTAATTGAAAAAATCGAAAAAATCGCCCAGCCCTATCCCAAGGTATATGTTTTTTTTTTTTGCGGTTTTTGTTACTGCGAATCCAGCAGAGGCCGCTGTGTACGCTTTTTCAGATCTCAAATTTATCTCACGAGTGCCTTTCACGCCTGTTGTTCTCACGTGAGTCCACCAGAGGCCACTGACTGACTGACCAATCGACTGACCCATCCATTTTCAAAAGCACTGACTGACCAGTGCCCACCCACTTTCCTAAACCCACCTGACAGTTTTAAAAAGCAATGCAGAAAAACAGAAGCCCTCGCCTGGTTTTTACCATGTTTTCAGATTTTACCACATTCTGACACTGTTATTTACTCGTTCATTTTATTTTTTGGCTTCTGTTTTGTTTTACTTGATTTCTGGAGCCGTTCTTTGCCGTGGTCAATTCCTCTCTGCGTCTCAAGTCCGCCGATGTACATGGCGAGCTAATTGGACAAACTGTAAACACCGGCAAAGCCGTTCATACTGATGTAAGCCGTCAGCTGGTAAGCATGAAAAGGAACGGCGTCATACTGTTCATATTAGACCTGTATACAATTTTCAGCCACCAAAAATTTATTGGCCGAAAATATGATATACCATTTAATGGACCCTCTAATTTTGTTATTGATGGGGTACTCATTTCAGTCTGGAAGCAGTAACAACTTGTATCGAAATATATATTGTTAACATTCAATATGGAAAATAATTATCGAGATTGTATTGTGCCATATCGCCCACAGCCCAAGTTTTGAGGGACTACTTGACTGTTTTTTGGTTAATCCACCTAAATTTACCAAAACTAATAAGTTAACTTAATTCCTTCATGTTGCCCTGACACAAATCATTTGTGTGGAACCCAGCATTATGTTACAGTGAAGAGAGGGAGTGGTTTGAGCAAATATGTCTAATCTATGTCATTTGCAAATATTTAAGAAATGTGACTGTCTTTTTTGTTTCCTCTTGACTCGGCTTAGTTGTCACTTTGCCACTTTTTGTTCTCATGCTCTTATTCGCAGCTGAACAGCCAATCAGAGCGCTCTCTTTTACTGATGGCCAATGCTGATTCTACATGCTGAAAGTTTGCCCATTTCTCTGACGTGAGCCTGATGTGGGGCGACACCAAACAAACTAGCCTGACAGATGCTCACCGACGGCCCGATGCTGCCTAATGGCTGACCGTGCGCTGGTCTTAAAAGTGCATAGTGTGTTGTTTGGGATGCAACTATAAAGTGCAGGGCTTGAAATTTTTCAAAATGCCTGGTAGCTTTTTCGGCAGGCCCTCTTCAGTTTTTGGTAGCCCGAAATAAATCCAAATGACCCAAATAGAAAAGACATTAATTACTAAATAAAAAGGTATACATTTACCAAATAAAACAAGTTATTATAGCAATAATTATAGGCTACATATATAGAGATTTTTATTGAAAATAACCACATTTTATTTAACTATTTTTGTAATTTGTTTTTATTATTGTCCCTAAAAAATGTGAAAAACTGGTAGGCCTAACTTTTATTGTTGTATGCTTATTGTTTCATCAATATAGTACCGAAGTACTGGTTCCTTTGACAACAAATTCAACCACATATTGGTAGTGGCTTCTCAATGGATGTCAATTACTTGAGTTGGAGAATGCAGAAGCATTTAAATAGACTGTATTTGTCTTCCCATCAAGATAGTTCAACCAGCAGGGTGGATGCATTTTTGGTAGCCCGACTGTAAAACATAAGAACCCTGGGACATCCGGCTAGCAGTTTTGTGAGCTCTGGAGTGTGTGGTTTCAAACATTTTTTTTTTCGTGAGTTGTTTTGCAGGCCATCAGTGTGAGCCGTGTTGTCTGCTTCACAAACAAATGACTGTGAGTTCATCAATTCACAAAATAGTTCTTAAAGAGCTAGACATTTGACTGAATGAATTAGCTGAATCAGAGCAGTTAGCAAAACAGCATCCGACTGGCTTCATTCACTGCGAATTATCATCTCTGTCAGCGGTGTACACGCGTACGCTCTCGTGATTCATGTTTACTGTGAGCGTTTGGCCTGTCCTGTCACTCTCATTTCCTCGCAGGTTGTTTGAATACAGGCCTGTTATCAGACTGCTTTGAATAAGCAAAGTGGACCGCAGATGGACTGTACTAGTGATACACATTTGCTTTTGCATGTAAAAAGAAAACGGCATCGCTTTCGATTTGAATAAAGGCTTTGGTTTGTGAGCTGCAGAAATGTGGCCGGACCTGATGCAAAGCCGAGCAGCTGTCAGGGTTTGCTTTGTCTCATGTGACTATGTTTGTCCACAATAGAGCACATCAGCGAACGCCCACATCTACTGGCGCTTGAAATAAGTCTTCAATCAGGTCCTGATCACGGAACTAAGCTTAGTGTGTTCCTGTTGAACCACATAGCTTCACTTTGATGCAAAAGACAAACGTAGAGGATGGTGAACTTTAAACCGCTTGACCCACAAAAACTCCTCTGATGCATATTTCCAAATATGAAAGGAGTTCCGTTTAACAAGATGTAAAATAAGAGTGTGTGTGAAGTTTCAGCTCAAAATAGCACACAGATAATGTTTTCTAGCTCTCTGAAACTGACGCTTTTAGGCTTTGATCCTAATTGTGGCGTTTTGGACTGTCGCTTTAAATTTAAATGAGATTGTGCTCTTTTTAGAAGAGGGCGGAGCTACAAATGCCTATGTGTCAGCATAGTGGCAGATTCAAAAACAAGACTAACGTCCTATGCTAATGAGGGAGAGATGGGCACTAGTGGGCGGGGCTTTCCCCCTCTGATGACATGTGCAAAGGAAGAATGTCAATCAAAGTGTTTCTGCAGACTTTTGATCAAGTCTGATTATAAATATAATTAACACACTTTTACCATTAGAAGCTGGTTATGTTCACACATTTCTGCCATGCAATTGTTTTTAAACCCCTTATAAAATTGATTTTTGTGTAATAGTTCTTCTTTAAGATGCACAAATGAGCTGAAGTAGTTTGATCATGTAGAGAGACTCTATTGTTCATTGTGGTTTGCGTCTCGCTTCATCAGCTGAGTTAATTGGTGGATCTTTTTTGTAAAGTCACAAATAGGGATGTTGCGATACCATTATTTATTCTTACGATACTATACCAGCTGAAGTATCAGGATACTAAGTAGTATTGCGATACTTTAATTCATAACTCAGATTATAAAGAAAATTGTCAGAAATACTATATTTTATGTTATAATAGGCCTGCTTGAATGTAATTCATAATTCCCTAAAGGCCAAAAAGTATTATTTGTATGTCACTTCACCTAAAATTGATTCATTCTTTTTGTTTATTTTGTAGATAACTGACCAACATAAATACATTAAAATAAAGATACAAATTATACCAAACCAAATTCATTACAAAAGAGCATTTTTCCAACACAATTAGGCTTTATGAAGTGATCAGAAATTGTTTCAATGTTTCCTGTTGCTCTTTAGGGGTTTCCATCATTAATTTTCAGTCTTATCAGGTAACAATCTAAAGTAATTCAACATTTCCCTTTGTGAGTCGTTCTTTTTAAGAGATTGTCACGGTCTCTAATAAATCATATTGACAGGTACAGAAATAAACCGATTCAGATGTGTGTTCGAACTGAAGCGTTAGAAACGTGCATTAGGCTACCATAAAAGGCACGAATTCTACACAGATTTGCAACCGTAAAGAGCTCCACAGACTATTACAATAAAATGGTCTATTGTTGCACAAACATGTGAGCATTTTAGTGACTTTTCCACATGCAACTTTATCTATTGTAGATAAACCATTAATGATGATACTACCGTTTACAAACTACAGCAGTACAACCAGTGTTTTGCAGTCATAGTATCGTGATACTACCATAGTACCGGTAAACCGTGCAACCCTATCCACATTTTTTTTATTTATAGGAATGTCACGTACCAAAGAAGGTCTACATTATATAGTTTATTAAATGAAGAACAGGCAATAGGTAAAATGAACATTTCAGTGGAAACGTTTGTTTTTCTTTTTTCTTGTTCATTTTATAAATCATTAATTGAGACCTTCTTTGGTATTTGTCATTTGAAGAAATGTGGTCAGGACACCAAACTTACCTGGCAGATTCATATTAGATTTTTTATTAGGAATGGAAAAAAGTAATAAGGGATTAATTACACACCGCACAGGGGTGTAAAGACGGGCTCGAACAAAAATATACACTTAATATATTTTTCTTGGAAAAATTTTCTTTTTGAAACAAATTTTGTTTGGTATAATTTATATCTTTAATTAATTAATTTATTATCTTTAATTAATTCAATCATTTATTTTCATCCGCTTTTCTGTGGCCGGGTCTCGGGGGAAGCAGTTTTAGGAGAGTACCTCAGACTTCCCTCTCCCCAGACACTTCCTCCAGCTCCTCTGGGAAGATCCTGAGGTGTTCCCAGGCCAGCCGAAAGACATAGTCCCTCCAGCGTGTCCTGGGTCTTCCCAGAGGCCTCCTCCCGGTGGGACATGACTGGATGACCTCCCTAGGTAGGCGTCCAGGAGGCATCTGAAACGGATGCCCGAACCACCTCAGCTGACTTCTCTCGATGTGGAGAAGCAGCGGCTCTACTCTGAGCTCCTTCCAGAAAACTAACTTCGGCTGCTTGTATCCGAGATCTTGACCATAGATGAGAGTAGGAATGTACATTGACCGGTAAATCGAGAGCTTTGCCTTTCAGCTCAGCTCCTTCTTTACCACAACGGACCGATACATTGACCACATTACTGCTGTCCCTGCACCAATCCGCCTGTCAATCTCACGCTCCATATTTCCCTCACTCGTGAACAAAACATCAAGATACTTGAACTACTCCACATGGGGTAAGGACTTTCCTCCAACTCCTTTCCTCCAAACCTTAATTTAATGTTTAATGTAAAGTATTCCCAGATTACCTCAGAAGAACAAACTCTGTCGGAAGGACAAGAAAACTCAGGCTGCGTCCGGAACCGCCTACTATTCAGTAGGTACTGCATTTGAATTTAAACGTACTACTCGGCCGTTAGAAAAGTACGTTCTATACAGTATGAATGGGAGAAGTATGAATGGAATTCGGACGTACTATATCCGCCATTTTGTCATGGTCACATGACCTACCTGCGTCAGTTGTGTCGATTTACTTCCATTCATGAATTATCTCGCGGAGCATCATGGGATTCAGAATTTAGCCGGAAGTAGTAAGTCATCCGTGTACTTCTCGCATACTGATTTTCGAATTCTATGAATTCGGACATACTACTCTGCTCGCATACTGATTTTAGCGTACTGTATAGTATGGAAGTATGCGGTTTCGGACGCAGCCTCAGAAACATTGTGAGATGATGGTTGTACCATTTTTAAAATGAGAGTATGCGCATTTATGGCAGCCTGTCAAGATAAAATCACTTAAAACATCTTAATATTTTAGGTAAAGTAGTTAAAGTTTGCATAACCAACTATTGATCTTATCCACCCGTGACCCACCCATCATTAAACATCATGTAGCCTACTTTTTGATAAGCTGACCCGCAGATTAACAACAGGACTCGTGAATATAACGATGAACTGCGCATAACGGCTTTATGCATCCCCAATATGCAATGTCAAGAGAGTGACTCCATAAGGTAATGTAAACTGCACACACTTGATTATGTAATGTGTGAAGTCGTGGACGTGTCTCAGTGCAAGGATAACTTATCCTTTAAATGTCCATGCTTAATCTGTAATCGATATGGATTTGCAGGGTGATCAATAAAGTGTATATTTTTGGCTTGGAATAGCCTTCAAATGAATCCTTTCAAATTAATTGCACTTTCATTGAAACCAAATCTAAGAAGTATCGGAATCGGTACTCAGTATTGGCAAGTACACAAATTAAAGTACTCGTACGTGATCGGTCTGTAAACAAGTGGTATCAGTTCATCCCTAAAAGTAATTTTTGTTGTAATTTTGCTCTTCCGCTGCATGTTTACCTGAAGAAGTACTGTAAGTCAGCTGTAGATGGATGGTAGACATGCGTGCAGTTAAAGGGCCATGTGTTTCTGGAGTGTCCAGAGGAACCGGTTTGGGCAGAAGCAGACGGCGGCGTTCTGTGGAAGTAAAGTAATGCCAAATGTCTCCGACGCTAAAAATGCAGGTTGAATAGCACTGTTATGAAGAATGAGGAAGATCATGCTTTAGCTTAAAGTCGCCTTGAAATTGAAGATATTTTGTTCTATCGTGAAGTATAGTTATCGCAGTGCTCAGCAACACTGCATATTTTCTCATTATCATGCATACTGAACAATACTTTCGATGCTGCTTTGGAATATGACCAAAAGTTACACAATACTCAACCTTTAGAAACCAAGTATGCTTCCTTGGTAGACAGCTCACGGGGCATTGGAACAGAGCCACAGTCACATGACCTTTCTGTTTATTAATTGGCCAAAAAGCGTTCTTTCACCATTGTAGGTGTGTTTGGTCTTGTTGACATGAGTTGTGTACTCGGACAGGTAAGAATCCACTGTAACTGATCTGTCACGTGTCCAGTGGAGCCAACGTGAGCTGTGAACTCACCGAGCAACATGCATTCCTGCAGCTACCGCATTCTTTTATTGGCTTTTTGGGTTTTGTTTCGGTTTATTAAACTTTTACAAAAATAGCAGGAGAGTTTACAGGAAAACATTACGTTCACTCATAAACGAAAGGAAATTACAAATACAATCAATCAATCCATCGAAAATTAATCGTTGACAATGTGTTGCTTCAATTTCTGCGTCTAGTTTTATTGAAAATATAATATCATTTGTGTATGTTCTAAAATTGAAGAATGATAATAAAATAAATAAGTAAGTACTGGACTAAATTGTTCGGCAGCAAACAAGCAAAACCTCTGCTTACTCTTTTCACCAAGTTTTTAGTCATGGCATTATATGTGTTGACTCTGTGATTGTAGTCGCTGTGGTGGCTTAAAATAGAGCAGAGTCGTGTTAGTGGTCTTAATGGGCCATTAATGGACATGCTGGCGGATGATTGTTCTCATGTCATTCTGATCAAACACAAGTCAATTCACCAGAAATCTCTTTCAGTATGGCATGTGACCTACATACTACTTCTAGTGCACTTCCTTCAATTCCAGCACAAATATATACACATGACAGACTTTACTTCAGTGTTACAGATTTTGTGTATCATTTAAGTTGCATTTAAATGAATTAAAGGGGACCTATTATGCAAAAATCACTGTTGTGTGTCAGCAGTGTATGAATATAACCAGAATCTAATAGTAAACATTAATAAAAAAATTTATAATCACACTTAATTAAAACAATCTGCAGAAACACTTTGATTGACATTCTGAAACCGTGATTATTTCTCAGACTATAATCGTACAACCAAAATCTATAATCGTTGCATCCCTATATCCGATGGCCGGAAAGTGATACATTTTTTTTTTATAAATTGTTAAAATATTGATATCTGTGATGCAGCATGTGAGACCAGAGTTTACACTATGATTTTATATAAAATTACGAATATAAATGAATATTTTCTCAATTTAAATGATGCCACACACAGTTCATATTTAATTTGTACATATTAGCTATACATGCAATATTGTGTAATATACTGTACATTTGTCAAAACTTTCTATATTTTTTATTCCTTTATTATCGTTTGTCCTGTCCTTCTGTTGCTCTGTGAACACTTCAGTCAATACCTGGCTATAAAGCTCTTTCTGATTCTGATTCTGCTGGGTTGCATTGGGTCCAGTTCTTGCTGTATGGACTGTGCTTGAACAAACTCTTCATTTTTAGACGTGTCTCTGTGCAGACCGCAGTGCTGCACGTCCTCTACAATGGCAGGTTATAAATAGATGTGCTATTGACAGCGCAGGAAGACTCTCCTCCGCTGGACGCGTGTCGTCCTGCTTCTAATGTCCATTTGTGATGTCCATCTTCCCCTCCAAATGAACTCTCTCTCCATAATGAAGGCCTTTTGTGTGTATTTGTATTTTCTCAAATGTATAGTTCTGTCTGCAGTACACGGATGGAATATGATAATCACAGCATCATCCCAAATCTAGGATCATATTGGAATGATTCATTTAATAACCAATATGAAGAATCAAATATGTTTTTTACACAATTAATGTAATAGTAATAATAAATGCCATCAGATAAAACTTGAAACCAGTATGGTAAAATAAACAGATGATAAAAGCCCATTAAAGCTTTATTGTATTAATGAATACTAATAAAACTAATTAAATTAACGTTATAATCATAATAACTACATTTCTGTGAGCATTGTGAAGTTTTCTTGTATCCAGTTTGTGGTTTAAAAAGGGTTTACACCACTAAAAACTGATTAAAAGTAACAAAATCATCCATTTTTTTTGAGTGTTGTCACATTACTCTGGCTATAATTTATTACATATGATTGCTTGTTTAAATATTATTCTAGCTTTCCTTTTGCTTTGGTGGGAAAACATGTTATGATTCTACCAGAATCAAGAAATAGATTATTTAAAAAATGGATTATCCAATATTTATATAACTGCGGTTGAAAGGCACACCAGTCACAGTAGTTTCTACTACAACTGTAGTATCTTCTCTGACAGTATGTGAAATCAGATACATAAAGTGTGAATGTTAGATCGATTATCAGTCTGTCAAACACGCGTTCGAGCTAATGATCTGAAATCCATACTTAAAGGTCCAAATTAGGACTGAACAATATATCATTTGGGCATCGATATCGCAATGTGTGTATCTGCAATAGTCTCATCGCAGGATTAGATAATTTATGAAAGATTAATAGATAAAGATGTTATACTTTTTTCATTATTTATACAACAATGATCATGTTATTTTACATTTAATTGTTCAATTTCTGTCCTTTAATACTGTCAAGTCGCGATCACACCGGACTTTTCGCACGCGAATGTGTCAGACCGTAAACACAAGCTTGTGCGACAAGTTTCGCAGTTTGCTGGATTGCAAAGTTCAAGCTTGGTGAACTCTGACCTGCGAAATTGCATCTCGTGACTGCGTGAGACCTCTTGCACATAAGACCTCTTTTTTTGAGCACGGGAACACGGATAACTAATCAACGTTGTTTAAGAATGCGCTAGAAATGGACGTGTTTTGAGTTTATGAATTGGATTTGTGCGTTTATGAATCGCGTCTTGAATTTCTGAATTGAATTTGTGCGTTTATGAATTGTGTCATGAATATACGAATTGGATTTGTGTGTTTATGAATTGTGTCTTGAATTTACGAATTGGATTTGTGTGTTTATGAATTGTGTCATGAATTTACGAATTGGATTTGTGTGTTTATGAATTGCGTCATGAATCACTCTATTGGATTTATGCGTTTATAAATTGCGTTTGAATTTACGAATTGGATTTGTGTGTTTATGAGTTGCATCTTAAATTTACAAACAGGATTTGTGTGTTTATGAATTGCGTCTTGAATTTACGAATTGGATTTGTGTGTTTATGAATTGTGTCATGAATTTACGAATTGGATTTGTGTGTTTATGAATTGCGTCATGAATCATTATATTGGATTTGTGCGTTTATAAATTGGGTCTTGAATTTACGAACTGGATTTGTGCGTTTATGAATTGCGTTTGAATTTACGAATTGGATTTGTGCATTTACGAATCGCGTCTTGAATTTCTGAATTGGATTTGTGCGTTTATGAATTGTGTTTTGAATTTCTGAATTGGATTTGTGCATTTATGAATTGTGTTTTGAATTTCTGAATTGGATTTGTGCGTTTACGAATTTCGTCTTGAATTTACGAACTAGATTTGTGCGTTTATGAATTGCGTTTGAATTTATGAATTGTGTTTTTGAATTTACGAATTGGATTTGTGCATATATAAATTGGGTATGTATGAATTGTGTTTTCTATTTATGAATTCTGCTGTCCATGTACTATGAATTAAATTAATAATGTATTATTTTTGAGACTGATCTGGCTCCATAAATACGTAGTATAGCTTTAAATATACATGCATTAAAAAATCAAGATATTAAAAAAACGTTGAAGAAATGAATATGCTGATGACCGATAAATGCGTCATCATCGCCTTGTGAAAAGGCTCCATTGTAAAGCAGCAGTGGCTTGAGGATGGAGGCCAAAAGATGATGCTCGTGTTTGTTTGAAAGGGCAGAATGGAGTCAAAAAAAATCCGGCTTTTAAGACGTTCCCTCTGGCATCTTCATCATCATCCTCTTCGTCCTCCTCCTGCATTGTGTGTCTGCTGTGGAGTGGGACGACTAGAGTGCTGTTAAATATTGCATGGCTGCAGGCGCATGCTGTCGAATAAACACACGCAGGCCTATTCAGTGCATGCATTTATGCGGCGGACACACTCTCAGTGCTTCATACACTTCATCTCTTCAGGCTAGCGATGGACACAAAGAGCTATGTAGAGGCCAGCTGTGTGTGTTTTTGGCTTGTGTTGTGACCAGTGGCGGCACTCAGAGAAAGTGGACATGCTTTTTTCAGAGAGTGTGTTGGGTTTGTTCTCCGAGGGGGATTTTTGCTTTTGATTATTTATTTTTTTTTTGCTCTGAAATGAGCACAAGTCCGTTTCGGCCCTACAGCGATGAAGACAAGCTGTGTTTGTTTGGTGTTGTGTTGTTGCAAAAAAGGTTGCAGTAAATATAATCATGTTAATTTCTTGCATTCACGTTTCTGACTCATTCAAACAAGATATGCATGATCTTTTGTAGTAATATTAGACCTGTCACGATATCCATTTTTTGTTGTACGGTATATTGTACCGAAATATATTGCGATAAACAATATTATTGTCATTTTATGCATTTTATTACAAGACCATTTTATACCCTCCTTATATAATGCCAGAATGCAAGTACACTCTTCCAAAGAACACATAATATTTTATTATTAAGAATATTTCATTTAATTATAGTTATTTTAACAATTTAATAATTAGGAATTGGAATGTGAAAATGTATATCCTAAACAAATAAATAATAATAATGAGAAATGTTAGCAAAATAAGTACAAGGTTAACACCTCCAATACAGATAAGGAGGCTGTGCAATCAGCTAAAATGTTGCTAATATAGTTTTTTTTTTTTTTTTGAATGGGCGATATATATTGCATAACCAAATTTATTGTGGTCATGGTACGTGTTGTGCGATATATTGATTATTGTGACAGGTCTAAGTAATACAGATGTTCATGAGTCCAACGTAATTCAACCCAACAGTAGCTAGTGTTTTCCATTAGGTCTGCACGACATTGGAAACATTTCTATATTCTTTTATTCTGCGATTATATATTGCGATAGGAATACAATTTCACTAGATTTGTTGCATAACTATTTGGAAAGAATTTACAATTTTAGATTGATACTGATGATTCTGTAGGGGTGTGCATATGCATAAAATGTAAGAAGCAACATATATGCATATATAAACTCAATAATGAAAAAGAAATCAATTAAATAAACAACGTTTGATTGTTTTCAGAGGATTCGAACTGTGTACAGTCTTCGAACTGCATAGTCTTCGTTTTATAAACAATTCAATACCATTAATCGTTAATACAAACAAGTTACAAACGGTACAATTTTTTTTTTTAGGCATGAATGCTTTTAAAACCCTCACACAGTCACAGGCCATAAAAACACTTGCGAAATGATCATGATTATAACTCCGACTCAACAGTGCATAAACTCACAATGTGACTATTGCGAATGATTACATTACTATATTGATGCTAAAACAATATATTGTGCAACCCTATTTTCCATCATCATTTTTTTAGTCTTATTCATCAGTTTGTGGTTGGATTTCAATTTCGAGATGGCCAATACAAATTATCGCACAATCAAATAAAAGTACAAGTAGCGTGCAACATTACAGCTATGAAATATTAATGTCATACAATATTTGGCTAATTAAAAAATTTACTTTAGATATAAAAACAGGTTCTTTAGTTAATTATAAGCTTGCACTTTTTATAATCAGGTCTTTAAACCAACATGCACATTAAAAATAAAACTATTTGGCACAGTGTACATATATGGGATAATGTAGGATTATCAGCAGCAGTCGTTTAAGACTGAAGGGCTTTATTCTGCAAAAGCAAAACATTATCCCATTTATTACACACGCATGCATATACAGAATATATATATATATATATATATATATATATATATATATATATATATATATATATATATATATATATATATATATATATATATATATATATATATATATATATATGTGTGTATATATATATATATATGTGTGTGTATATATATATATATATATATATATATATATATATATGTGTGTATATATATATATGTATATATATATGTATAATAAAATTACACATATACAATGTCTTTTGCCTATGTCACACAAAATGTAAATTCAGCCCGTTCATTAAAGCTATTAACTATAATGTTTCTCTAATTAAAGGCTTGAAAAGCAGACTGTCACAGTGAGAATCTAAACTATGTTGTGTAGAAGCATTTTGGGAGTTGTTGTTTAAGTTGGGACTGCACAATACTAGGAAAATGATGCAATATTAGCTTGTTGAGTTGCAAAAGACTCTAGAATACGCAAGACAAGTCACTTGGTATAGTTTTGAATGGGGTAAAGTGTAACGTCAGCGCCTTCTAGTACAGGAGCCAATCAGCGATCGCTGTAGACTGAGGGTTCTCCGGGGAGGGGCTCAGACCAGACGTGTGTGTTTATGACAGTTTCTGCAGCTTCATTATGAATCCTCTGGGGTCCACAAATGCACTGGAATCTCAGCAAATGCTTGCTTCACAGACATGAGAAATAGATCCACTTAAAGCTTGAAATCTCTTCTTTTAAATGAACCGACTACACTTGAAAACAAATGTTTTTTGTCTTTGTAATTTCTATGAAACTAATGCGATGTACAGCCCTTTCCATCAAATGCACATCAAATGACAGCAACTACTCGAATGCCTATAAGCTTGTAAATAAAGAGGTTGCTGTCGTTTTGGGAATACCATCGCAATCCGACGAGGCATTATTCAGAGGGTGATAATGTGCAACATGCCCATAAATTAGGTTTTTGTCTTGATCTTGTTCCTTTCGAGTGTTCATACACATTAGGGTTGGGCGATGTTGACCAATTTAGCATCGTACGATGTCTAATGTGAAACATCGCGACGGACGATGGCATCGTCTTCATAGGCGGAGGTGAATTAATTATTTATGAATAGTTAATTAATTAAGAACGAATTCATTATTTGTAGCCTACCGTTTCAACTACCTGGCCCGCGTGGTCATGTTTTACTCCTAGCCAAATCATAAATAAATAAAGATAAGTTACACACAAATTACCACCTGTCAATCACTTTTTCCGCGGGACTCTGGCATGAGTAGGCAGCGTGATCTGTGTCAGTCAGGGCGGGCGCGTCCATAGAGGCGACCTAGGCGGCTGCCTAGGGTGGCAGAGCAGTCATGACGGCGTCTCCGACAAACCATGGCATCGTCTATCGACCCAACCCTAATATGCATTAGATTGGGCAACGTGGGAAAAAAATGCAGATTTAGTTTGATTCAAACGTTTATTTAGAAACAAAACTTATGAGACGGTTGTGGTAATATTTTATTGGTGATCCCAGATATGAAATTTAATTGTAAGCTTGGCAAACAGTTTTGGAGAATTTGATGTTCCCCCATTCAAACAGAATGCCTGAGAGTTGTTTTAAAGATGGCCGCCGAGTAAAATGACTTGCCTTAAAGAAACTTTGATATTACACTCTAAAAATGCTTTGGGACAGTTAGTACTCTGAGTAAAGCAACAAACAACATTGATGTTATTGAAGCTGCCAACACCCAAAGCATGAGTGTTACTCTACTGCAAGGCGGTAACCTCAAAACATTACTTAAGTGAAGAGTAAACTCTAACAATTCTTACTTCTTACTTAAAACACCTAAGAATACTTTTATTGTCAACATTTCCTCATCTTAATTCAAGCTGACGCAAAGCATACTGGAAGCCACACATCCACTAACCAGGTAGTCACACCAACACAATTCCTTCTTGTTGTCGCAACACAAAACGAGTAAGTTAACTTAATGTTTCACAAATTCAAGTGGATTTAACATAAATTGTGCAAAACAAAATCACAAGAATTATGTTGTTTCTTCACATTTTATAGAAGTAGTTTGAACAAGCAGCAGCAAACTTTACATTTTTTTCTGGAAATTCTGGGAAAGTGAATTTATGGTTATTCACCCCATATATTAAGGAAAAGTTATGGATATTTTTTAACAGTTTTTTTACTATGTGCAATTACAGACAATTTTATAGTTCTTTCTTTAAATTGTTTAAATTCAGTGTACAAATTTAAGTTTGCTACATGTTCAGACTAATTTAAAATGAGTTAAATCAACAAATCATGAGATGTTTTGGGTGTATAATGTAATTGATTTATGTTCAATCAACCTAAATTTGTAAAAACAATGGATTTGTGTTGGGACAACATGAGGGAATAATGTGAAACCCAGCATTTTTTAGTGTAAATTGATTTTTCCTGTTTTTATTACTATGCGAAAAGTGCGGTGCGTTTTATATACTGCTTAAATTCAGTGTGCACTCAACAATTGGCCTTAGCTGCATGTTCAAACTACTTTAAAATTAGTTGAAACAACACAATTCTGATGTTTTCACCGTGTCTGAAGGGTCTTAAAATGCCTTAAATTTCAAAACCTAAAGTTTAGTCCTTAAAGTCTTAAATTCACTGAAATATTGAGTTGTAGGTCATCTTAAATCATTTTAATCAGGTCTTAATTTTTCTATGTCCATGTAAAGATACCCAATCAGGCCAACACCCATCCAATCACCATCATTCCATCTCAATAATAGTTTTAACAAATGTCTATTTATTAACTCTTATTAATTAACTCTATTTACCAACTCTATTTATATTTCTATAAATAAAGATATGGTTTAATTATCTTCCTTACAATGACATTTGTTTTTAATAGTTTTGTTTTATATTTTAACTGGGCCATTAGAAAAAATCCTTAGTGTCTATCCTTGTGGAAGTCTGAAATTTAATTCATAATGGTCTTAAAGTGGTCTTAAAGTCTTAAATTTGACATAATGAAACCTGTAGAAGCCCTGTTTTTTAGGACAACTTAATTTTTTTTTCAAATTTCAGAGGATTGAACATAAAACTATTAAGTTAACTTGAGTTGTATTGGCAAAACATGAAGGAATTGTGTGGAACCCAGCATTTCTTTTTACCGTGTAGATATTGTATGGCAGGTCCATTTTCTACTTCTGATGAAAGATGGTTTGGCACATTCATGGTGTTCATTTTGGATCCTGTTTGAAACTAGTCAGTCTAGTAGGCAGTTTAGTGCAAATACAGCACTCAGAAGTGAATGTGTCACTGTAATGAGTGTGTGCGTGAGCTGCAGTGAGTGTTTGCATGAGCGTGTGTGTCTTTGTTCTAGTTTTGCGGTCCACCCCACCCTCCATTTCCTGTTTGTAACACATGCTCTCAGCTGACTCGCAGGTCATGTGATTTGTTCTGTGCCACATATGAACAATCGATGCCGTCTGTTACAGCTGTGTGACACTGAAAAACATCTGCATTCGTTATTTACACTGCAAAAATGCCTTTCTTACTTTTTGTCTGGTTTCTAATCCTAATATCTTAACATTCTAAATCAAGAAGCATTTTCTAGACAAGCAAAAAATATTGTCTTGTTTTCAGAAATAATGACTCAAAATGAAGTGAGTTTTTCCTTAAAACAAGCTAAATAATCTGTCAATAGGGTAAGAAAAATAATTTAGTTTTTAGTTTTGACATGATTATTTTTCATACCACATTAACAGATTATTTTGTTTGTTTTAAGGAAAACCTCACGTAATTTTGACTCATTATTTCTGAAAATAAGCCATTATTTTTTACTTGTCTAGAAAATGCTTCTTGATTTAAGAATATTTAGATATTTGGACTCGAAACAGGGGCAATTACATTAGGGCAGTAGTATCATGATCAACAAACACATAAAGAGACATGACTTTATGAATATGGTATGTTTAATAACCGAGTATTCTTATTTCTTTGATTTGATTATTTAAATTAAATGTTTTTGTGTCATTAAGTTATTCTATATGCTGTATTGTGTTGTTCACTAGAGAGTTTGTCAATTTAAAGCTATGAAAACCAATGTTGTCAGTGCATCCATCCATTGAGCCTACACTATCTGACAAACTCTTGTTGCCTAGTTTTAGGAACAGTAAATAATAAGTTGGCTTCTAGTTAATCATTTGGTATCAGAAGTGGCTTATATGAAAGGAAAAGGCCTCTATACCACAATAAAATATGATCATGCCTTGATTTTTAATGCTTTCATTAGGACAGTAAGGTCTGACTCTGCTTAGACTAAAGTCTCATCACTGAACCTTCAATAATGTCCAGTATAGAATATAAAGTCATGCTGCAGTGGAAACAGAATGAATATTGTGTCTGACTCCATCATGAGCTTGGAGGACTGCATCCATACATCTCTGCAATGACTCAAATCACGCATTAATTAAGTCATCTGGAATGGCAAATAAAACGTTCCCAGACATACTCAATAATGTTCATGTCTGGTGACTGGGCTGGCCAATCCTGGAGCAGCTTGACCTTCTTTGCTTTCAGGAGCTTTGATGTGGAGGCTGAAGTATGAGAAGGAGCGCTATCCTGCTGGAGAATTGTCCCTCTTCTGTGGTTTGTAATGTAATGGGCAGCACAAATGTCTTGATACCTCAGGCTGTTGATGTTGATCATCCACTCTGCAGATCTCTCGCACGCCCCCATACTGAATGGAACCCCAAACCATGATTTCTCCTTCACCAAACTTGACTGATTTCTGTGAGAATCTTGGCTTCATGCTGGTTCCAGTAGGTCTTTTGCAGATCAACAGATGATTCATGGAAAAAATCCACCTGCCACTTTTCCAAATGATCAACTAGAAGTCGAGTTATTATTTGTTGATCCTACAACTGAGATCCACGACAAGACTTTTGTCAGGTAGTCTGTGGTGTGATGAAAGCAGGGCCAGACAGAATCTGCAGACGTTTGTTGTTATTGCTGATTTATGCAGAATTGTTTTGAGAGTACTGTATATTCACTAAACGTATATAAAATTTAAAAAGCATCTATAATTCAATAATTATGACTAAAATTAATTTAAAACTGAACAAATATATATTTACGCACATGTAAACAAGTAAATAAATAGACTCATTATGAATTATATCATATGTTATAATAAACAGTTCATGTCTTAGTAATAGGACAGCAGTTACTGGTGTGAATTGTTACTTAAACTAAAGTGCTTACCTTTTTTATTGTGTTTGAATTATTCTCAATTGTTTGTGCCATGAAGGATAGCCAGTGAAACTGACGTGATTTTAAATAAAATATACGATACTGTTATTTTAATGTGAAACATGTAAAGATTGAGGTGAGTTCACGTTGAGTGAAATGTAAATGTGACGTTGCAGATTTTGACAGTGTTTTGTGAATGAATGTGATTTCTCCCCCAGTCTGCACTGCTTTATAAGCGCTCTGAGTAGGCAGCTCTGTTGATAATTGGAGCACATGTCTATTTTTGTGGCGTTGCGTCACGCGCTACAGTCGACGCTTTCACTCCTGCCGCGAACACACACATCATTCGCTATAATACAGTCCCTAATGTGAACACACAAACTCAAATTTGAAAACTCAAACCTTTAGAATCAATAATAATAATAAAAATAACAGTACAGAATCTTAATTCAGAAACATCAATAAGCCAAATTTCAACAAACATATTGTACAATTTGAGATACAGATACTTTAGGGGACAATTCAGACAAATAAATAAACAAGACAGTGCTGGAATTTGAGGCAGCATGGTGCATTGGGGAAAATAAATATTTAAAGTAAATAAATAACATGAATGGTAATTAAATGTTAAGGTAAGTAAATATAAATATAAAAGTAAATAAAACGATATGAAAAGGAAGGGATTGAGGGTGGAAAGTTCTTTTACCTGTAAGTTTCATCATTTTTTTGTTCTTAAATATCAGAACAAATAATAATAAACATAAATAACAGAACAAAATCAGAAAATCAAAAAATTCAGAAGCCAAACTTCAACCCACAATATTGTACCGCAAACAATATATGATGTGCATAATAACTGTAGGTGTCAATTCAAGCAAATAAGCAGGACAGTACTGAAATTTGAGGCAGCATGGTGCATAAAGTACAATAAATAAATAAAGTAAATAACTAAAAAAGTAAACATAAATGTAAATAAATATAAAAGTAATTAAAGTTAAATAATATGAATGGATTGAGGGTGGCGAGTTCTTTTACTTTTATTTTTTTGTTCTTAAATGTCAGAACAAATAATTATAAATAACAGTACAAAATCTTAGTTGAGAAACATCGATAAGCCAAATTTCAACCCACATATTGTTCAACAAACAATATATGTGTTATATACACAGAATAACTGTAGATGGCAATTTAGGCAAATAGACATTGGGCAGTACTGAAAGATAAGGCAGGGTGGTGCATTAAATAAATAAATAAATTATTTAAATAAAAAGTAAATAACAAAAAAGTAAATAAATAACTAAAAATAAATAAATAATTAAAAAGCAAATAACTAAAAAAGTAAATATATTTTAAAACGTAATATATAAACTAAAGTGCATAAAGGAAAATAATGACTAAATTAAATTAATTAATTTAATACAGTGAAACATAAATAAAATCAAAAAGATTAAATAAATTAAATAAAAATGTGAAAATTAAATAAATAAATAAAGGGAAAAAATTAAGTACTTTTTTTTTAAAAAAGTGGACAAACATATAAAAAAAGAAAAGTAAAATAAAATGAATGAGTTTGGGGGTGGCGAGTTCTTCAAAGCTGTGGTTTTACTTAAATAAATAAATAATTAAAAAGAAAATAACAAAAAAAAAAAGTACACAAATATAAAATTAAATTAAAAAAAAATAGCATAAAGTGCATAAAGGAAAATAATTTATAAAATAATTAAAATTAAATAAATACACTAAAAATAAATAAATAAATATGAGAAAGTTTAAATATATTAAATGAAAAATAAAAATGTGCAAAAAAAATGAATAAATAAATAAAATAAATTAAAATAAATTACAAAAAAAGTGGAAAAATCAATAAAAGTGAAATTTGTGCTACAACACTCTTTTCAAAGGTGCATCCATGGTGTTTTTTTTTTTGCTGTTTGATCGGATTATAAAGGAAATAAACCACCCCTTCCAGTCAGACTAATCGTATTGATTAAGGCGTTTACATGAACATGTTTCAGTCTGATTTAGTTCATTGAACAGATTATTTGTGTGCATATAAAACTCAGCATAAGTAAATTAGACTATTACTATTGCTTAGACTATTTACTTGTAGAATATCAAATCACTTATTCAATAACATTTTTATCACATATTAATGAAGTCTGAAGTTAATAATATGTTTCTTTGTATATTTGTATTTGTGGTCACAATGTATAATTTACACTAATAACAAACTATTAATTAAGACTTTTAGCTCAATAAACTACTGATAAGCTTCTTATTAATAGTTAGTATGGTATTTCGGTTTAGGTATTGGATTATTTTGTGCATGTAAATCTCAGCCACTGACTGTATTATCATACACAATGCAGATCTCACAACACCACTGATTGTTCTCTGAATCTATTCATGAGCTTCGGCTCTAAATATCTTCAATTGGGTCATCACAGATGCTCCCAGGCTTTGAACACGTGTTTTCTGCTGATCAACAACACTGGAGACGTCCACACACACAAGCGTCAGGTTCACTTATGATGACTTCTGTCTGGGGCCGAACAATATTTCGTTTCAGCATCGATTTCTCAATCTCTGGATCTGCAATGTTGAGTTTATTGGGATTATAGTTGAGCAGTATGGAGTCAGATCAGTCTCAAAAATAATACAAAATGAAATTTGTACATGCACAGGACAATTCACATTTACAAAATACAATTCAATAATGAATTAAATACAATAAATGAGCAAATCCAATTCGAAAATTCTAAACGTAATTCATAAATGCGCAAATCCAATTCGTAAATTCAAAATGCATTCGTAAATATACAAATCCAATTCGTAAATTCAAAACGCATTTGTAAATACACAAATCCAATTCGTAAATTTAAAACACAATTCATAAATGCGTAAATTGAATTCGTTAATTTAAAACACAATTCATAAATGCGCAAATCCAATTAGTAAATTAAAAACACGATTCATAAATGCACAAATCCAATTCGTAAATGCGCAAAATGAATTCGTAAATTCAAAATGTAATTCGTAAGTACACAAATTCAATTCATAAATTCAAAACGCAATTCATAAATGCAAAAATCCAATTTGAAAATTCAAAACAAAATTCAAAAATGTATAAATCCAATTCGTAAATTTAAAACGCAATTCATAAATGTGCAAATCCAATTCGTAATATAAACACAATTCATAAAGGCACAAATCTAGTTCGTAAATTCGAAATGCAATTCGTATGTACACAAATTCAATCAAACACAATTCATAAATGCGCAAATCTAGTTTCTTTCTTATTTTCTAACTCATGAATGCAGAACACGACCTGTAAACGCACAAATCCAATTTATAAACACGAAACAATTCGTGAATACATGAGTATAAATCAGAAATATTTCCCAAATTAATTGATAGGGATGCTCCAATCAGCATTTTTGCAGCCAATACAGAGTACCGATTCCTTGTCATGTCTCTTATAACCATTTAGTGTGGACCGAAGCGGCTTTACAGAAAATAAGAGATAATATGCGGGAGAGGGTCATATGGTTGGACACAAGATGGGGCTGATTGCTCCGCTTGTGTCACAGCAGCTCAAAACACTGGATATACAATGGTTGCAACAAAGAGACCGTCACTCATGCGAGTCGCGCCAATAAACTGAGGTCGCACTACATCTGTGTGTATTTTAGCTGCTGTGATGCATGCGGAGCGATCGGTCACGCCCCCAGGTATCATTTACCTCAAGGATGTAGCGCTGCTGATGTATAATATAAGGGTGCGCATCTTCCTCTGCTTGTTAACTCATAAACAAACAATTGCGATTGGTTCATGAGATCGGCCAGATTGGTGAGTACCGATCGAGTCATTAATGGCCCGTTTTCACTAACTGGTACAGTACGGTATGGTACGGGTCACCTTTATCAGGCTTGCGTTTCCACTGCCTAAAGGGTACCAAGGGTAGGGTGGGCGTGGTGTACGACAAAAAGTTTCAGTCAATGTCATTCTCGCTGGAGGAAATGTAAAGTAAAGCTTTATGGGTCGTTCACATATCATATGAGAAGCACTTCTCACAGCACAGATGCTTCATACACATAAATACTTGTGTATAAATGTTTATTACTAACCTTTCTCTCAACATGATTTGATTATAACTGCAGATCAATGATAGTGTGAAATAGCCTACTGTAACGTCTGCGATTATATAAAATAAATAAATAAATGAACATATATGAACACATACAGACCCTTACCGTCTCCGATATGTTACCACTTATAGAAAAACTACACACGGCATACATTTAGTCCTTATTTGGGTTCAAACCTCTCATCTGTGTCTTTAATCTTCAGCAGCACATGTGACCTCTGTTAGAGCGTCATTCCCATCTCATAATAGTCCAGAAGGTGATGATAATAGTTATACATGGCAGTTTGTTCATGTTTTAGGTTGGTGAAAAAAGCATTCGCTGCTTCGTTTTTTCCGGCTCCTCCTTTGTTTTTTCGCGCTTCACTTTCGCGTTTGTCTGTTTATGAAATGATCGGGTGTCAGAAGCACTTAAATAATCATGCACACATTATTAATATGAGCTCAAGAAGTTCGGTATTTCAAATATAGACGTGCGGCTAGCTCCCTGCAGAAAGTGAAACCACTCGTACTTTTTGACGGCCTCGTAAAACAAAAACAGGACACAGCAGATTTTGTTTGTTATGGTTCGTTATTATATGCATATAGTATTACGGTGTAATGTCTTGGCTGTGTATTTAAATATGGCAGTTCCTTTGTTTTCATTCTTCTGCTTGTGTATGCACGAGTGATGCTTCTCTGTAAACCAATAGCGTTCAGCTGCACGTCTAGCTCTGCCTTTTATAACCCTTTTATCGTGCTTAGGTACCCTTTGCAAATAGTACCCAAAAAGTGCTACGGTTCGCTTATAGGTACCTTTTGACAGTGGAAACGGCCATAAAAGTGTACCGAACTGAATCGTACTGTACCACTCAGTGGAAACGGGCCATAAATGTGATTATCGGCGGATACCGTTCTCCGGCCGATCAATCCGAGCATCCATATTAATTGGATGTGTGCATTTATGAATTGCGTTTGAATTTACTAGTTTGATTTCTCTATTTATGAGTTGTGTTCTGAATTTACGAATTGAAGTTGTGCATTTATGAATTGTTTTGTATTTATGAATTTTGCTGTCCATGTACTGTGAATTTAATTTTGTAAATATTAGCTGGGAGTCGAACTCAGGTCACGTACGCATCTCCGTCCTTCATGTTGACACACTAGCCACTAGGTTATTGGTATATTTATTAGTGTTGTCACGATACTGGAAATTGGTATCAATCGGTACAGAAATTTTAAAAACATCTATTTCCTGCTAACATTTGAGCGCTGTTGAGCGCGTTTATAAACAGTGCTGATTTGCCAATGTATTCACATGTTCAACAGAAATTACTGTGATTGTCCGTGAAGGTCATCAGTTCACCAAATTCACCGCTGTTTACTAAGTGTAACCACAGATACAGGGACACTGGAGCATTTTAAAGCTGTGAAGATCAGCTGGTCTGTTTATGAGCTGGCATACGAGTGATCCACTGATGAATCAACTGATCGTCGCAGCTTTAAAACGCTCCTGTGTCTCTGTATCTGTAGTTACACTTGGTAAACAACGGTAAGTTTGGTGAACCGATGACCTTCACGGCCAATCACAGTCATTTCTGTTGAGCTTGTGAACACAATGACAAATCAGCGCTGTTTAAGAACGCGCTCATCAGTGCTCAAATGTTAGCATGAAATGGACGTTTGTAAAATTTCAGTACCGAATGGTATCAAATTCCAGTATCGTGACAACACTAATATTCTTATATTTATATTTATCATGCAACCCTACTGCTGTCTGAATCAGCGCTGGCTCTGCTTCTGCAGGATCTGTGTCAGAGATGATGATGATGATGATGATGATGGCGGTGAACTCATTGTGTATCCTGCAGCGTGTCGTGCGCGTACAGTGTTCAGACAGCAAGAAGTTAAAGATCTGCAGCTGGTGCTGGTGTCTGCGGGGCAGCTGGTCTGGGGGAGGGGCTCCTAAATTATTAAAGGCCCGCAGAAACAGGGCAGCATGTAAGAGACGCAGAGCACTGGCCCGCTCACCTCCTGTACCGCACCGATTTAGCTGAAGACTCTGTAACATCAGTCCCAGGACGACTCGCTCACGTTTTACCTCGTCTAAGCTGCTAATTGAGGATAAGGCATTGTGCGTGCATGCTATCAACACATTTTGTTTTTAACTAGGGCTGCACGATATTGAAATAAAAATACTGCAATATTTTTGTTTTTCTGCGATGTATATTGCCATATGAAATCTGTTTCACAAGATTGCAGTGGTTTAAAAAAAAAATATTGTAAACTACTTATGTGAAATGAGCTGAAATAACACAGTTCTTGAGATTTGTTTGGGACAACTTAATTGTTTTATGTTCAACGCACTTTAATTTGTTAAGTTAACTTGACCGATTTGTGTTAGGAAGACCTGAATGAATTGTGTGGAACCCTGCTTGTTTTACATTGTTGTGCATCTGCATAAAATATTATTTATTCATTCATTTTCCTTCGGCTTAGTCCCTTATTTATCAGGGGTCACCACAGCAGAATGAACCGCCAACTATTCCAGCATATGTTTTACTTTGAATCCAAAGAAAAGAAAGATCTCCGAACATACCTTTTCAAGTTGTAGAGAAATGTGTTTTTGAAACTAAAGAATACAGCAGAAGTCAAGGATTTATTTTCATTATTTGACACGTTTACTGCTCCAAAATATTTAAAGTGTTTCTTAAATAGTGTAAAAACTGCTGTGGTCAATATTATTAGCCCCCTTAAGTAATTGTTTTTTGATTTTCTACAGAACAAATCACTGTTATCCAATGACTTGCCTAATTACCATAACTTTCCTAGTTTACTTAATTAATAAATCTTTTAACTGCACTTTAAACTGACCGCTGTTATTTAGCAAAATAGCTAGGAAGATATTATGGGCTCTCATCATTGGCAAAGATAAAAGAAATTAGTTATTCTCATGAGTAATTTTAGTGCAATACATATTAATTAAACTAGTTATTCACTCATTTTAATAATGACTGCATTTATTGGCATTAGCTAACAATAAAAATAATTCTTTAGTCCTTATATTGATTAGATTTTTCTACTACTTTTGTTTACTAAATGTACATTATTGGCATCTAAAATAGTATAGTGAGCATCCGTACTATTTAATATTAGCAGTGAAGAGTGTCTGACTATGTCTGTTTTTCAAAATTGTGATTTTGTTCACAGTTTATCAGTTATTTTTGTTTCATTTTAATATTTTATTTACTTATTTTTAATAGATTGTATGTTTGTGAATGTGGGGTATAGGGTTGTCGCGATACCATTAATTCACATTACGATACCATACCAGCTGAAGTATCACGATACCAAGTAGTATTGCGATACTGTATTTCATAACTCAGATTATAAAGAAAATTGTCAGAAATACTATATTTTATGTTATAATAGGCCTACTTGAATGTAATTCATAATTCCCTAAAGGCCAAAAAGTATTATTTGTACGTCACTTCACCTAAAATTAATTCATTCTTTTTGTTTATTTTGTAGATAACTGACCAACATAAATACATTAAAATAAAGATACAAATTATACCAAACCAAATTTGCTACAAAAGAGCATTTTCCAACACAATTAGGCTTTATGAAGTGATCAGAAATTGTTTCAATGTTTCCTCTTGCTCTTTAGGGATTTTCATCATTTATTTTTCAGTCTTATCAAGTAAGAATGCAAGGTAATTCAAAATTTCACATTGTAAGTCGTTCTTTTACAACATTGTTGTTGTTGTTGTAGCTACTAAATTATATTAACAGCAACAGAAATGAACCAATTCAGAACTGAAACATCAGAAAACGTGCATTAGGCTACCACAAAAGGCACGAATTCTACACAGTTTTGCAACCTTAAAGAGCTCCACAGACTATTCAAATAAAATGGTCTATTGTTGCACTAACGTGTGAGCATTTTAGTGACTTTTCCACATGCAACATTATCTATTGTAGATAAACCATTAATAACAATACTACTGTTTACTAACTACAGTGGCACCGCCAATATTTTAGAGCCATAGTATCGTGATACTACCATAGTACCAGTAAACCGTGCAACCCTAGTGTGGTACATGACTACAACATTAAAATGGTGCCGTTACCAAATAGAATGAGTCATAATAATTATAATAATAAACAAAAAAAAAATCCTTATATTATATAGCACTTTTCTGCACACTCAAAGCACTTTACACATTGGGGGGGAATCTCCTCATCCACCACCAGTGTGCAGCATCCACCTGGATGATGTGACGGCAGCCATATTGCGCCAGCCCACTCACTAGCTGATTGGTGGAGAGTAGACAGAGTGATGAAGCCAATTATGGTATGGTTAGGAGGCCATGATGGACAGAGGCCAGTGGGCAAATTTGGCCAGGATGCCAGGGTTTTTTTTTTTTTTTTTTTGAAGGACATCCTGGGATTATTAATGACCACAGAGAGTCAGGACCTCGGTTTAACGTCTCATGCGAAAGACGGCATTCACTGAGCAGAGTCCCCTTCGCTAAACTGGGGCATTAGAACCCACACAGACCACAGGTTGAGCCCCCTGCCGGTCTTCCGGCAGAGAGCTTGCTGCCGGCAATATGCCAGCACATCATGGGCTGTAGATGGGAATTTACTTAAATGACTTGTAAAAACCAAAACCAAAAATGTTACCATGATTAAACAAGGCATTCTTGTAAGTTTGTCCTGTCCATATCTTGTCAGATGTATCCCAACCTTTTAGATCACTTGCGGTTGGATGTTTTTCATGCATAACTGTAATTAAAGAGAGTTGGGTAACTCTGTAGTGGCACCAACTAAATTTAGTATTGTGGTTTACATCTATGATGCAAAACCAAAAGTGTGTTTACCTATATAAAGAACAACCCCAAACACACATAAACTTCCCGTATGAGCAGGAAATGCATCTAGTTATTTCATATGGTCTAATATGCTGTAAATAGATGGTCTGTTTTTGAGGCCCTACTAAATGTTTCAGTGCATCATCATCATCATCATCATCATCGGCCGTCTTTACAGGAAGCTCTTACAATCGCATTTCCTTGCTTCCCGCTACAGAAGTCCACCCTTCAGTGGCCAGAGACGCGCACGGTTGCAGGCTTCACTCTGAGATTCCTCGCTAAGTGCTGCAGCTTGATCTATTTTAACGTGAAATTAATAAACACTTTTAGCTGATTAATAGATTAGCTGTAAACCACATCCACCCAGGGTCAGATCAATGTCAAAGATGGCGTGCATGTTGAGGAAGCACCTGTTTCAGTGGCAGATTGCATCTTTCTTATAATAACCGAACCAAAAATGAACATTTACTAATAATTTTGCTTACTCTAATTCCATTGAAGATGACTTTTCAAGAACATTCAAGATGATTTTGGTGATTTTTATGTACTAGCAGTCAATAATAGTCACTCGTTTTTGGAGATTATTAATAAATGCATACATGTAAGTATTGTAAATAATGTTCTATGTCTTGCACAGACCAATAGTTTGACTACATAGGAGCTCAGTGTATCATCAGGGGTGGATTTGTGTGTGTTTATTTTTAATCTCTTAAGTGAGTGACCATTGATTGTCTTTATATGGATCACTAAAATCATCTTTAATGTTCCAACTAGGAAATAAAGTTGCGAATATCTTTTAATGGCCTGAGGGTGAGTAAATTAACTGTACAGTTTTATTCTTGGGTGAACTTTCCCTTTAATTGCAGACCTCACACTGTCTTTACAAAGTAGATGCGTCTATCTGTGTATTAAATGTTTTTACAATGAAATATTTGTTGTATTTACTATATAATTTTGAGATTAGATTGTGAGATTTGGGAGGGAGAAATAATGCTTCAAATATGAAACCAAAGCAGTTTATGCAAATATCTCATTTGTTCATTAGTGAGGTTCATTCATTCATTCATTTTCTTTTTGGCTTCTGGGGTCGCCATATTGGAATGAACCGCTAACTTATCCAGCATATGTTTTACGCAGCGGATGCCCTTCCAGCCACAACCCAACACTGGGAAACACTCATACACTCTCCAATTTAGCTTATTCAATTCCTCTATAGCGCATGTTTTTGGACTTGTGGGGGAAACTGGAGCACCCGGAGGAAACCAACACAGGGAGAACATGCAAACTCCACACAGAAATGCCAACTGACCCAGCAATCTTCTCGCTGTGAGGCGATCGTGCTGTCCACTGCGCCACCACGACGCCCTCATTAGTGACCTAATTTGTTTGTATTTAGATGTGACTGATTGAATCATTTACTCAGACATTTCATTCAACTAGAAAGAAACTAAACACCGCTGTGTGTCTCCAACCTAATTGTATGTGAAATCATTTCAATTATTACCAACGAAATTATATGGTTTTACATATAATGCATTATTAAATTTGGCATGAAGACGCATCCCTAAACCCAACCATCACTGAGTGAACAAATTGTAATAAAATGTACAAATGAGATCATTGAATGAGACACTAGTTCACCAATTCATTACAAATTTAATGTGATTGTGTTGGTTTCTCAGAGACATGTAGTGAACTCTACTATGCATTCACTTTTGCTGGAGAAAAGCATTATATATTTCTTGACAACACCAAAATAACATCAATGGAACAAGTAAAAAAGAAAATGAACCAATTTTAATGAACATAACATACAGTTAATATTTGTTAAAATCAAGTGATTGACTTGTGAAAGTTTTGTGGTCTTTTTTTTTTATCACAGAAGCTAAAACTTAAAATGTGATGCTCAATTTTTGGCGCTATGTATATAAATGCTTGAAAGTATACACTACCTGACAAAAGTCTTGTCGCCTATCCAAGTTTTAGGAACAGCAAATAATAACTTCTAGTTGATCATTTGGTATCTGAAGTGTCTTATATGAAAGGCAAAGGCCTCTATTTTACCACAATATAATATGATCATGTCTTGATGTTGAATGATTGCATTAGGACAGTAAGGTCTGACTCTGCTTAGACTAAAGTCTCATCACTGAACCTTCAATAATGTCCAGTATAGAATATAAAGTCATGCTGCAGTGGAAACAGAATGAATATTGTGTCTGACTCCATCATGAGCTTGGAGGACTGCATCATACATCTCTGAATGACTCAAATCACGCATTAATAAAGTCATCTGGAATGGCAAAGAAAGCGTTCCTGCAGGACTCCCAGAGTTCATCAAGAGTCTTTGGGTTCATCTTCAACGCCTCCTCCTTCATCTTACCCCAGACATGCTCAATAATGTTCATGTCTGGTGACTGGGCTGGCCAATCCTGGAGCACCTTGACCTTCATTGCTTTCAGGAGCTTTGATGTGGAGGCTGAAGTATGAGAAGGAGCGCTATCCTGCTGGAGAATTGTCCCTCTCCTGTGGTTTGTAATGTAATGGGCAGCACAAATGTCTTGATACCTCAGGCTGTTGATGTTGATCATCCACTCTGCAGATCTCTCGCATGAATGTAACCCCAAACCATGATTTCTCCTTCACCAAACTTGACTGATTTCTGTGAGAATCTTGCCTCCATGTGGGTTCCAGTAGGTCTCCTGCTGTATTTGTGATGATTGGGATGCAGTTCAACAGATGATTCATGGGAAAAATCCACTTTCTGACACTTTTCCAACTAGAAGTCGTTATTATCTGTTGCTCTTACAACTGAAATCGACGACAAGAGTTTTGTCAGCTAGTGTACAAGCTCAAATATTTGCTTACACCTGTATTTAGCATCATCCACTTGTTATTCCATCAACAAAAACATCTTTAACTCTGGTTTAAACATTATCTAAACTCAAATGCTGTGCATTTACGTCTGGTTATATCATATATTCTGCGTGCATTCAGATCGACTTGGTGTTATTATTATTTTGTTCTTTAGCTTAATTCAAAGGCGTGCAGTTTTAGATGGCAGTGTTGTTGAGGTGAACCTGAAGCCGTGTCCAGGTTGAAGTGGCCGCTGACCCTGTATTAGCAATATTAGCTTGACACTTTATCAGCTGGATTATTCACGGCTTAAAACGCATCTAAATGTGGAGCCGGCCAATCAGCCGCTGGCGTTCAGGTGAGGTGCTGATCCAATGTAGATCCATTCAGAAGGTCTTTGGCCACCCGAGACGCAGGAGCTCTGCCTGGGAATACAGGATCCAGGTAAGGCTTGACTTTAGTCTCGAAATAAGACGGCGCACCTGAGGGAATGGTAATTTGAGGGCTGGACATGAATTGACCTTAATCGTGTACTTTTGGTGCGTTGGGACTTCTGATGGCTTTTTATGCGTTCACGTTGACGTCGATTGGTGGCTGGAAGCAGTTATATTGTATAACAGACTTGATTGTGGTTTCTGCTCAGATTTAGATAGTTTGCGATGTCGCTCAGAGGTTTATCTCATTGGTTTTGATGTGAGTGAAAGTGTTGGCGCTGGATTTGGGTCAGCAGGAGAGTTCATCAGCAGATTTGGTGTTAACCGGATTTGTGCGGACGCGCTGAATCAACTGTGTCCCTGGATTATAGGAGTGACATTGAGAGCGGGACGAGGTCTGTGTATGTGTGTCCACTTGCACTTTCCTCTGGTCTCCAACACCTGAGCCACGTAATTCAACAAGCTTTTACCTCTGGATTGAAATACTGAACGGGTACAGTAGGTTTTTGTTATGGCTTTTAATTGGGTAGGGCTAGCCATTGCACATATTGAGGTCAAAAAGCTTATTGTGTATGTAGTAATTCATATGCATGACTAGTTGGAAGTTTGCATATATTTAATGCAAGTGAAAGGACATTTAACCTATTTTAAAACGAACTTATAACCAGGGCCAGACAGAATTTGCGGACAATTTTTTTTTTCCTGTGCAGTGTATTGTAAATAAATCTACGAATTCATGCGAAATTATTTTAAGAGTGCTTAGTTAGCAACTCTGTCATGTAATATATATTTACTTATTCAACAAGCTTTTACCTCTGGATTGAGATACTGAAATAGTACGGTAGGTTTTTGTGATGACTTTTTGTTGGGTAGCACACTTGGGTAAAAACAGCACACTTTTGCTCTCAAACCACAAATTTAATTGGAAAACGTTTCAATCTACAAGGGCTAGGCATTGCACATATTGGGAGTAAAATAAGCTAATTGTTCAAATGCATGGCTAGTTGGAAGTTTGCATATATTTAATGTAAGAAAAAGACAGTTATTCTATTTTAAACTAACTAATACCAGGGCCAGACACAATCTGTAGACATTTTTTGCTATTTCTTTGCAGAATTTTGTAAATAAATCTATGAATTCATGCGAAATGATTTTAAGAGTGTAGTAACTTATTTAGCAGGTCTCTCATGTAATATATCTACTAATTCAACAAGCTTTTACCTCTGGATTGAAATACTGAACGGTGCGGTAGGTTGTTGTTATGGCTTTTTATTGGGTAGGGTTAGGCGTTGGAAAAAGTGTAAAAAAAAAAAAAAAAAATGGCACCCTTTTGCTCTCAAAACAATTTAATTGGAAAACGTTTCAATCTACAAGGGCTAAGCATTGCACATATTGGGATAAAAAAGGCTTATTGTTTAAATGCATGGCTAGCTAAAAGTTTGTAAATATTTAATGCAAGAAAAATGACAGATAACCTATTTTAAGCGAACTTATAACCAGGACCAGACAGAATCTGCGGACATTTTTTGCTATTTCTGTGCAGAATTTTGTAAATAAATCTACGAATTTATGAGAATGATTTTAAGAGAGTAGTAACTTCTCTCGAGGTCCACTTTTCGTCAATTGTCAACTCATGCAAATACAGAAACACACTGCAAGTAGCACAGACCACAACGAAGATATGTCGAGGGGACCTCAAATATTTTCTAGATTGTTTGTTAGATTTTCTGCAGATGCAAAAAGTAAACATTAAATCATCAATCTCTGACTAAACACGTGCATGAAAATACTCAATACACATGCAAATACAGAAACACACTGCAAGTAGCACAGACAACAGTGAAAATGTGTCGAGGGACCCCAAAAACTTTATAGATAGTTTTATGGAGATGCTTTCCCACTGAAGAATCATCCCAATCGATCTAACATAATAAATTATTTCCAAATGGAGATATTAAGTCATCTGGTGAAATTGTTTTCATATCTCAATATTTATCGCAGAATAAAAAATATCTCAATATTTGATTTTTTCCAATATCATGCAGCCCTAACAATCACTCATTAAGACATTGGTTTGCCACCACTCACTGACCGTAATCAAATGTATTTGTACATCGCTGACCTAAACCAGCTCAAAGCAAATACTTGCATTAATCATAAAGATTTAAAGATTCACAGTGAGCTAGTTGAAAATTGATTGAAATATGTGACTATTCAAATGATTAGAGATGCTAAACAAATCACGAGACAATCAGAGTAACTTATATGAATCAATCTCTGAGGGGAGCTGACTGTCTTTAGGAAAGTTTGTGCTGCTTTCTTTACAGCAGTATCCAAGAAAACAGTATTTCACTCTTGCTCATTAGCAAAACCTGCTGGCAGAGAGTGAATCTGCAGCTCATTCTGCTTGTATGTGTTTTATAAGAATAATTTCAGTTCTGTTTATGCTTATATTTTTGCAATTATACTGTCAAATTTAGATTACAAACTGCTCTTAGATGAAATGCTGCATTTTGGAAAGAATGTAAGGGTTGTTTATATGAAAATACTTATTTATTTGCGTAACTTATTTTGAGTCGGGAATGTTGTGATATTGAAATTTAGTTTTGCTATATTTCAATTTCACCAAAATCATGCAACAATAGCCTAATAAAAGATATTTAAATTAGGGCTGCACGATATTGAAAAAATTTAACATTGCAATATTTGTTTGTTTCGCGACAAATATTGCAATACGAATGCAATTTCGCCAGATGATCTCTATTTAGAAAGAATTTATAATGTTAGATCGATGTGGATGATTCTTCAGTGGGGGTGGATCTCCATTAAATCTAATAAACAATCTAAGAACTATTTGTGGTCCCCCGACACGTTTTCGTTGTGCTATTTGCAGTGTGTTTCTGTATTTGCATGTTGTATTTTCATGCACGCGTTTAGCCAGAGAACGATTAATTAATGTTTACTAATTTCATCTGCTTAAAATCTAATAAACTATCTATAAAATGTTTGGGGTCCCCCGACGCATTTTCGTTGTGGTCCGTTCTGCTTGCAGTGCATTTCTGTATTTGCATGTGTTGTGAGTATTTTCATACATAAAAATCTATAAATACAATCAAGAAAAAGATGCAATTAAAATAAAGTTTGTTATCGTTTCCTGAATCTAATCTTGTGTTCACAACACACGCGTGTATATTCACACCTAAATAGACGCTTGAACATTTTGACTTTACTCACTTCATTCGCTCGTCAAATCTGCTACATTCGCACGTCAAATTCACTTTACAATAGATGCGCATTCGCATCATGGGCGGGGCTTCTGCCTCTCCGGTGACTCTGGCTTCTTTGCTAAATGGCTAACATGGATTTTATTGAGAGAATAGCTGTGTTTATGTGCTTTATGTAGGCTGATAAACAGCATCAATTCATTTGGAGCCGTGTCTGAGCTGTGGCTGCACGATTAATCGCATTATTATCACTATAACGATATTTGTTGCCTACTATCAATAATTAAATATCGTCGCGGTTTTACAGTACAATGACCAAGCGTTATTTTAATGGGCGGAGTTTACAGATTGCTCCACATCACAAGCATGAGGTGATTGTGTCTAGATTGCAGGTTTGTTTTCATCAATCTGATGCAAATTTTATTATTCGTTTTTATTATTTTAATGTTCCTGAATGTCCCATCGCTGAAGTTCTGATTTGAAGATCTGACACGCGCATCAATCGCGCAAAACACTCATCTCACGCCGATTCAATGACGCAATTTGCGCATATAGGATGTCTATTCGCATCTTTGGATTGACTTAACATGTAAATCACTCGCTCTTGACACTTCATATGTGTTTGCTGTGAACCCAGCGTAACAGTATTCAAGTACAGTAACTGAATGATAAAAATAAAAAATAAAAAAATTAATTATAGTTAAGGTCACAAATGGCACAATTTCTTATACCTGAATGCTTTTAAAATCATTATACAATCACAAACCAATGCAAATGATGAATTATAATATATACTCAACATTGCGTATCCTGCGACGTGACTATTGCGAATGATCGCATTGCGACATCGATGCTGAAACCCTATATTGTGCAGCACTAATTTATATGTTAACTCTTTATATATAATAACTTTAACTGTTAAAAGCTATTAGTTACTAGTTAATTAAAGTTTTTAGTAGCTAATAACCTTAATTTTTCTGAATTTAGATGTAATGTAATAATATGCGCCTTTTGTAATCTGCTTTGAGAAGAATCCTTGTGAAAAGCGCGGTACAAATAAACTTGAATTAAATATTTTCATGTACTGTATAAAGTATTCGATCTTCGTTAAAAAACATTGAATCAGCGAATCGTTAAAAAAAATCGTTAAAAATTGCACACCTGTTTAAACGAGATTAGTAATGTCATTCATGTAATTGAGAAATCGTTATATCTTACACTGTTGTTTATTTGTACGTCAGTCTGAAAGTCTATATGATGTAAATGTATAATCGGAGTTGGAGTATATGTGGTAAAGTGAGGTGTAGTTAGCCGTTAGCGTTGAGGATTGTCTGTTGTAATGTGATTAGCTGGGCTGGTGTGCTTGTGCTGCTGGGAGACGTGCAGTAATGGTGATCTTTAGCACAGGCTCGCTGCACAACACTGTTGCTAGGCGACGGCTTCACGGGTTGGCAAGGACACCGGCGCAGAAAGAGACGTGCTCGCATCCCTTCATTAGTGCTGGAAATGTCTTTTCTCACAGTGTCCAGTGGAAACGCGGCTCTAACTATAGCGCCGTCTGATGTCAGCTGTGTGTGTGTGTGGGTTGCACGACTAGTCAGAAGTCCTTGGTGTAAAACACACTTTGATTGGGCATGATTTATTATGGGTTGTGCACATTATTAATCAACAGCAATTGAACGTGTTTTAATTATGGAAAATACAACTTGTGTAAGAACATTTTGACTTTATTATTATATTTTAATAGAATGCATTTTTTAAACTATATTAGAGAGTTATTAAAGAATTATTAACTAAATTGAAAGATCTTATATGACCTTTTTTTAGTTTTGTTGATGTTATTTGTGTATTTGTGTCGTATTGTTGTTTATTAAGTAATCGTTATGATGAAATTATGTATTGAATATATACACTCACTGGCCACTTTATTAGGTACACCTTACTACTACCGGGTTGGACCCCCTTTTGCTTTTAGAACTGCTTTAATCCTTCATGGCGTAGATTCAATAAGGCACTGGAAATATTCCTCAGAGATTTTGCTCCATATTGTCATGATAGCATCACACAGTTGCTGCAGATTTGTCAGCTGCACATCCATGATGCCAATATCCCGTTCCACCACATCCCAAAGGTGCTCTATTGGATTGAGCTCTGGGGACTGTGGAGGCCATTTGAGTACAGTGAACTCATTGTCATGTTCAAGAAACCAGTCTGAGATGATTGGCGCTTTATGCATTATCCTGCTGGAAGTAGCCATCAGAAGATGGAGACACTGTGGTCATAAAGGGATGGACATGGTCAGCAACAATACTCAGGTAGGCTGTGGCGTTGACACCATGCTCAATTGGTACTAATGGAGCGAAAAATCTCCCCCACACCATTACACCACCACCACCAGCCTGAACCGCTGATACAAGGCAGGATGGATCCATGCTTTCATGTTGATGCCAAAATTTGAATGTGGCGCAGAAATGGAGACTCATCAGACCAGGCAACGTTTCTCCAATCTTCTCTTGTCCAGTTTTGGTGAGCCTGTGTGAATTGTAGCCTCAGTTTCCTGTTCTTAGCTGACAGGAGCGGCACCCGGTGTGGTCTTCTGCTGCTGTAGCCCATCCGCCTCAAGGTTGGACGTGTTGTGTGTTCAGAGATGCTCTTCTGCAGACCTCGGTTGTAACGAGTGCTTATTTGAGTTACTGTTGCCTTTCTATCAGCTGGAACCAGTCTGGCCATTCTCCTCTGACCTCTGGCATCAACAAGACATTTGCGCCCACAGAACTGCCGCTCACTGGATATTTCCTCTTTTTCAGACCATTCTCTGTAAACCCTAGAGATGGTTGTGCGTGAAAATCCCAGTAGATCAGCAGTTTCTGAAATACTCAGAGCAGCCCGTCTGGCACCAACAACCATGCCACGTTCAGAGTCACTTAAATCCCCTTTCTTCCCCATTCTGATGCTCGCTTTGACCTGCAGCAGATCGTCTTGACCATGTCTACTCGCCTAAATGCATTGAGTTGCTGCCATGTGATTGGCTGATTAGAAATTTGCATTAACAAGCATTTGGACAGGTGTATCTAATAAAGCAGCCAGTGATTGTATATTACTAGCATTGCCAATGCTGATTTCGTCAGTAAACAGCATGCTGGAAGGATTTTAGGGTGTAAATTGGGTAACATTGTATGATAAGGTTCCATTAGTTTATGCTGACTAAAGCTAGCGAAGAATTGGCATGGTAACATTATTTCTAGATGTTGCTTAAAGTGAATCACTTCTTCATCCTTCTTGTTCTAAAGCTGGTTGAGTTTCTTCTTTTCAACACAACAGCCATTGACTTCCACAGGATTTTAGATTTTTGTTCTTACTGTGGATGTCAATGTTTTTTTTCAGAATAACCTATTTTGTGTTCAACAAAAGAAAGAAATGTATGAACGTTTAGAACTCTTTAAGATAATAAATATTTTTTTAAAGCTTTGGTTATTTTTTTATATTTACATGTGTTTTGTTTACATGTGCATTGCAACAACTGATTGTTTAATTAGATGCAGTGAATGTAATGCTGGTGTGTGTGTGTTTTTCAGATCAGTGCGAGCGCCAGTGAGCGGACGGAGTGAAGCAGAAGAAAATGAGCGAACTCGACCAGTTACGTCAGGAGGCTGAACAGCTGAAAAACCAGATCCGAGTCAGTCACTGCATGCATGACACGCACAAACACACACATACATAAATAAGCATGTGCACACACACACACACATGAGTACTAGGGCTGCACGATATTGGACAAATCTGACATTGTAATAATTTGTTTTCCTGCGATATGAATATAATTTCACCAGGCGATTTGAATAGCTCTATTTGGACAGATTTCATTCATTTAGATCACAGGTGTCAAACTGTGCAGGGCCGCAGCTCTGCACAGTTTAGTTCCAACCCTAATTAACCACACCTGATTAAACTAATGGATCCTTCAGGCTTGTTTTAACCTACAGGTAAGTGTGTCGAAGCAGGGTTGAAACTAAACTGCGCAGAGCTGCGGCCCTCCAGGAATGGTGTTTGACACCTGTGATTTAGATCAACCGTCTATGGTGGGCCACAGCCCGCGCAGTTAGCTCTGACCACCTCCAAATCACACCTGCTTTATAGTCTCTAGTAGTCTTGAACACCTTGATTAGTTTGATCAGCTGTGTTCCAGGAATCCAGTATGAGAGCCTATGATTTAGATGACTGGGATGATCAAGGCTGCGTCCGAAATCGCCTACTAACTCAGTAGGCACTGCATTTGAATTTAAGTGTATTACTCGGCTGTTAGAAAAGTATGTTCTATACAGTATGAATATGAGTAGTCTGAATGGAACTCGGACGTACTACATCTGTCATTTTGTCATCATCACGTGACCTACCCGCATCAGTTGCGTTGCTTCACTTCCATTGATGAATTCTCTTGCGGAGCATCATGGGGAAAGTGTAGCGTCCATTCAATGCGCACTTCAGAATCTCGGAAGTAGTAGGTCATCCGAGTATTTCTTGCATACTGTTTTTCGAATTCTATGAATTTGGACATACTAATTGGCTCGCATACTGTTTTTAGCGTACTGTATAGTATGGAAGTATGTGATTTCGGACACAGCTCAAGTCTTTTTCTGGGAAGTACATCTGCATAAATTCTAATAAATTACAAGCAAAACATTTCTGGGGTGTATAACAGTGTGTAATTTCTGTGCTTGAATAATCAAATGTAAAATAACACGGTCATCATTGTAGAAATAATTCAATGATAAATAACATTTAAAATGTTTATCTTTTAATCTTTAATAAATAATCTAATCCTCATCCTCAAATGATATATTGTTTAGCCCTAATAAGTACACACACAAACGCATACATAAGCACTAGAGCTGCACGATTAATCGAAAAAAGATCGCGATCTCGATTCGACCCCCTAGACCACAGGTGTCAAACTCAGTTCCTGGAGGGCCGGAGCTCCGCACAGTTTAGTTCCAACCCTAATTAATCACACCTGATCAAACTAATTGAGTCCTTCAGGCTTGTTTAAAACTTGCAGGTAAGTGTGTTGAAGCAGGGTTGGAACTAAACTGTGCAGGGCTGCGGCCCTCCAGGATCTGAGTTTGACACCCCTGCCCTAGACGATCTCAATCCAGCATTTCTACGATTCTGCCAGTCATATTTTCAAGTTCTGGAGAGAAGCAAAGGCGGCCACACAAGTCTTCACATTGTTTTACATACTTTGCTCAGCAACGTGGACACCTCCAAATGGTGTTGCAAGAGTCACATACTGTATCTATAAGGTATAATTTACACAAAAATGGAATTTCTGGCTTCATGTAATAATGTATTCATGGCCGCGGAATCACATGTGACGCGAGCTGACTGCTAGCTGTTACCACAGAGAGGGCAGGCAGGCGCGTGCCTGTGAATGAAGTCTACTTTAGTAAACAGAACCTACGTAGGCTGTGAATAACAGGTAATAAAGTTATAAATAACATTCAGTTAGTGACATGGAGTGATCGTTTGGGAGCCGCGCGGGATGTATGAACCGCACTTAGCAGTGAAAATGAAACCGAAATTGCACACACCATTTAAATTATCATATCGCATTTTAGAGTTAGGATTACGACATATATCTTTCTTTTATAGCGAACACAGAGTGTTGTGCATGAGAATAAATGTTTAACAGTGTCAGTATAACTACTCTAGCCTATATAATGTTGAATAAAATCTGATAATGACAAATGTCTCATTTTACCAGTAGAATAAATGGTCTAATAATGTTTTCAATGACAGATTGCAAGCATACGTCTCAAACACAATAATTCAACATCAGAATTATGAATAGTTGTATTCTGATGTCATCACTTTACTGTGCATTAATGACCAGAACTAATTTAAAGTCTGTTCAAGTCCAACATTCAAAGTCTATTCAAAATCGTGATCTTTATTTTGAGCAAAAAAATCGCGATTCTCATTTTAGCCAGAATCACGCAGCTCTAATAAGCACACAGACATTCATACATGCATACATAGGCGAATATTCTGATAGAGATTTTGTGACTAATAATACGCAGCACTGGTGTAGACACAGTCTGAAACTGCAGAGAAAAACTTGCTGAACTGATTCCAGATAATGTGGCCATCAGAAAACTCCCTGTCAGATCAGAATTCAGCCGTCACGATGTGGTTCACTTGGCTTCTGTTCAGCAATGGCTCTGACCGCACTGACTTTGTACTTTACATGACCTGTTTATTGACCATCTGAATTCATGCGGAATTATATCAACAATAATGCACAGACACAATGGTTAATCGCCACAGCAAAATAAATGTCCTTAAAATCCAACTTATGTTTAAAATGACTAATAACCTCTTTTATTAACAATATGCAGAATTATTTATGCGTTTGACTAAGGTTGTCATACCAAAAATTCAGTAATTAGTGCAACATTTAAAAACAACAATTTAAAAGGCAATCAAAGTCATTTTTAAAGTTGTAAAAAACATTGCTACACATTAATCAAAATTGCCTTTAGTAAGAAAGAGCGTGAATCATGTTAAGTTGCAAAAAGAGCTATACCATAATAAGACACAAGAAAAAAAGTCTGCCAATTTGTAGCTATATAGTACAAAAATATGCACAATTATTAAATATACTTCAAATTTCATTTCTTGTAATCATGCATACGTGTTTAGTGGGTCCTGTAAGCCAAGACTAATTTAAATTATTATTTACTACATTATGAAAAGCAAATTTTTAATTTTGAGTAAGACTTTATACCGTGTCATCAAACTGTGCCTTTGTTTGTTGTGAATACATGCCCTCTGGTGGTGAAAATGACATAATGCATCTTTAAAAAAATAACCTGGTACCATATTGTTTTATTTTTTAGTAGCAACTTTGTACCATAGCAGGGCTCGAAATTGCGCCCGTTTTGATCACATATGCGCCCGAAATTTTATCTATGCAACCTCAAAATATATTTGGGAGCATTTGTGCGACTGCATAAAATTGATGTCGTACGACCAGTTTTCACAGCAAAATGTTCACCACATGCGCGGATTAAGGAGGCGTTCAAGCATTAAGCATCTTTGCACCTAAAAACACCAAACGCAGCGCTCAGGAATGGTTTAAAACAGTTGACATGTCAACTTGCTGCAGTAAACAAAGACTGGAATGCTTGCCCCGCCTTCAAGCTCTTCTTATTGGCCCACTGCGCTAGCACAGAATGCGAATGGATTGGTTAATATCAGCTGTCAATCACTCCGTTCCGATGACAGGGAGCTACAGCCACGAAAATGTCTGGATCCGAGAGAATGAAAACAACACTGACAGATTTAGTTTTAGAAACCACCTAAAGTTACAAATAATTGCACATCTGATCAGTGTAATGAATGTCAATCCAGCATTTACACTTTTCGAAGAGTGGAAAAAAGACTTCCAGTGTTTAAAGTCCGCTATGAAAATGACTAAAGCATTCACCGTAAAGCCTGTGGGACGGAGTTTTCAGGTAACAGTGTTTGCCACTGATTCTACACATTTTAATCAGGAGATGTTCTAACATTATTTAATCGTCACGATGCTGTCAGTCGTGCGACCGGCACCGCGTTCACCATCGCTAAAGAGCATTCACTGACATGAAACTAATATTGCAGCTCATGAAAAGACGGTTAATGCTAATAAGATGACGCATGCAAATAATAAGTCATATGTCAATATCATCTGTGCAATATCAGACAGCACCCGTGAGAACAGCACAGATATTATTGTTAATTCAGTTCATCTCATTCACGTCAAGCAGTGCGTGCAGAGCCGGTGAGCGCATTTAGTTTATTTGTTAGTTGTGATTAGAGTATTAATATATATAACAGAATCTGTTAATATAAAACGTGTAAGAATGGTGCTCATAATTTTTGGTGGGTGCGACTAAATTATGTCTGGTGCGCCTAAAATTTTTAAGTTAGGAGCACCGGTGATACCAAGAAAAAAGGTTAATTTTGAGCCCTGCATAGTCCCTGCATATAGACACTACATTTGACTGGCGCTTTCTTTCTTTAAAAAAAATATTATAGATTTAACAGATTCTATATAGAATTATAGAAAAATAATAATATTTATTATTAATATTATTATTATTATTATTATCATTGGTATTATTTGGTATTATCAAAAAGTGCTTTACCAGAACAAGAAATGGAGTAGCTAAATAGTACAGTTAATTATAGTACAAAAATATGCACAATTATTAAATAATGTTAATTTCTTTTCTTATATACATGCGTATGTGTTTAGTGGGTCCTGTAAGCCAAGACAAATTTAAATAATTATTTACTACGTATCTTGTTTAGTAGAAATGTAAATTTTTTTATTTTGAATAATTTTGAAAACAAAGACCTTGTACTCTGTCATCAAACTATGCCTTTGTTTGTTGTAAATACATGTCCTCTAGTGGTGAAAATGACATATTGCACCTTAAAAAAAAAACTGGTACTGTATTGTTTTATTTTTTGCTACTGACTTTGTACCAAAGTATCGTGACTTGTAACAACACAATATTTGACTGGTACTTTCTTTAAAAAAACACAAGTTAAGAGCCTCTGAAAAAATATATATCTAAAAACAAGTAGCTATATAGTACCGTTAATTATAGTACAAAAATAAGCACAATTATTAAATAGTTAAAATTTAAATTCTTATAAACATGCATATGTTTAGTGGTTCCTATAAGCCAAGACTAATTTAAATGGATTAATAATCATCTCCTTTAGTAGAAAGAATCTTTTTTTTTTAATAATTTTGAAAACAAAGATTTGCACTCTGTCATCAAACTATGCCTTTGTTTGTTTTGCATACTCGCCCTCTATTGGCAAAAATTACATATTGCAACTTGCTACCACATTGTTTTATTTTTTGTTTTTTACTACTGACTTTCGTACTGAAGTACCAGGTCTTGTTACACTACATTTGCCCAGTGGTTTATTTAATACGCTATTTATTATTTATAATGTATATATAATTTGATCGGCACTCGCTCAAAACACTTCTTCAGTGATTAATTTTTTTTTTTTTTTACCCAAACACTGTAAATGTCGTAAGCAGGACTGATGAGTGCTGCATCTTCCCTCCTGCTCTGTTATTAATGGCGTGCATTAGCACTGGCCACTATTTCAATAACGCTGCTTCCGGGACTTTATTTTCCTCTCGTTTTTCCCACTGGGATTTCAGAGTCTTGGTTAATGCGTTATTATAAGACTGCAACCAAGCAGCTATGAAGAGAATCATAATATTACACACTTTAGAAAATGCACAAACTGACAAATATACAAGTTAATGGTTTTAGAGAAGGCATTTTGAATGACATAATGGAATTAATTATGCGAAATGTAAAACCCACTGTTGCACTTCTGACCAATCACTCAGGACTATTTCAGTCATGTGACACGTCTTGGCTTCACCCACAGGGAAATCTCATTGGCTCAAAATGCACAAGGCCTTTTGTTTAGTGTGTTTTTTTCTGTGTGAAGTTTTGTATTTCTGAATGTGACTTTTAATCTGGATTTATTGTTTATTTTCTTTTTAAGGATGCACGGAAAGCATGTGCGGATGCCACCCTCTCTCAGGTAGGACTTTTAAAATGTAATATGTGATATCTGAAAGTTGAATAAATAAGATGTGTTCTTTGTTAGCATAGGACCTTATTTGGTCAAGATATATCTATATACTACATCTCTCATTCAGTAGAAATTAAAATTTTGAATAATTTTGAAAACAAAGGTTTGTCATCAAACTATGCCTTTGTTTGTTATGAATACATGCCCTCTAGTGGTGAACATGACATGTTGCTCCTTTAAATAGAATAGTTCTGTATTGTTTTTTTTTTAGTAGCTACTTTGTACCAAAGTACCAGGTCTTCTAAAGCGGCTAATAATTTTGACCTTAAAATGGTTCATATAAAATTAAAAACTACTTTTCTAGCCGAAATAATACAAATAAGACTTTCTCCAGAAGAAAAAATATTATCAGACATACTGTGAAAATTTCCTTGCTCTGTTAAACATCATTTGGGAAATATTTAAAAAAGAAGAAAAATTAAAAGGGGGTGAATAATTCTGACTTCAACTGTATATGTAAATCTGCAATCTGAGTATCCAAAAAAAAATCTAAATAATGTGAAATTACATTTAAAGTTGTCTAAATAAAGCCCTTAGCAATGCATATTACTAATAAGAAATGCAGTTTTGATATTTACAGTAGAATTTTTTACAGCATGTTTTCATAGAACATGATCTTAATAGTCTAATGATTCTTGCCATAAAATAAAAATTCTTAATTCTGACTCCTACAATGTATTTTTAATTATTGCCATAAATATTCCAATTTACAATGCAGTCTTTGGAAACTGAACAGCTGATTAAATAAGATTTCATCGTTTATTTTATTAGGATAGGGCAATATTTGACTGTGATGCAACTATTTGGTAATCTGGAATCTGAGGGTTAATAAAAATGTAAATACTGTGAAAATAGAGCTCTAAGCAATGCATATTACTAATCAACAATTGAGTTTTGATATATTTACAAAATGTCATCAACATGATCTTAATATTCTAATAATAGCTCCTACTATGTATTTTTAATTATTGCCGTAAATATACCAATTTACAATACAATCTTTGGAAACTAAACTGCTGAATAAATGAGGTTGTCATTGTATACTTTGTTAGGAAAGGGCATTAATTGACTGTGTTGCAACTGTTTGGCATCCGAGAGTTAATAAAAATGTAAATGCTGTGGAAATCAGCTTAAACTTAGTCTAAATAGAGCTCTAAGCAATGCATATTACTAATCAACAATTGAGTTTTGATATATTTACAAAATGTCATCAATATGATCTTAATATTCTAATGATTTTTGGCATAAAATAAACATGAATTTTATATAAAATCAGTTTTGGCTCCTACTATGTATTTTTAATTATTGCCACAATTATACCCGTGCAACATACAGTTGCAATCAGAATTATTAAACCCCCTTTGAATTTTTTTTTTCTTTTTTAAATATTTCCCTAATGATGTTTAACAGAACAAGGAATTTTTCACAGTATGTCTGATAATATTTTTTCTTCTGGAGAAAATCTTATTTGTTTTTTTTCGGCTAGAATAAAAGCAGTTTTTATTTTTTTAAAACCCATTTTAAGGTCAATATTATTAGCCCCTTTAAACTATATATTTTCTCGATAGTCTACAGGACAAACCATCATTATACAATAACTTGCCTAATTACCCTAACCTGCCTAGTTAACCTAGTTAACCTAGTTAAGCCTTTAAGTGTCACTTTAAGCTGTATAGAAGTGTCTTGAAAATATCTAGTAAAATATTATTTACTGTCATCATGGCAAAGAGAAAATAAATCAGTTATTAGAGATGAGTTATTAAAACTATTATGATTAGAAATGTGTTGAAAAAATCTGCTCTCTGTTAAACAGAAATTGGGAAAAAAAATAAACAGGGGGGCTAATAAATCAGGGGGTTTAATAAATCTGATTGCAACTGTATGTCTGGTTGTGTCCTCCTGGGTCTCAATTATCTATCACAAATAAATTTCATACTATTTTATTGATATGGCCATCACCTGAGCTATGTTTTCTGCTTGTGTTTCTCCTACAGATCACAGCTAATATTGAGCCTGTGGGGCGGATTCAGATGCGCACTAGACGGACACTGAGGGGACACTTGGCGAAGATCTACGCCATGCACTGGGGCACTGACTCAAGGTGATGCACTGACCACTACAGCGGGAGATTCCTTCACTTCCTGAATGAACGTTTTCTGATCATTTGCTTACTCCAGGATCAATGAGAAGTAAATTAATGAGACCGTTCACCCAAAAATGTCAACTTACTTTCTATTCACTCACATTTGTGTGAGTACAAACCTATACGATTTACAATACAATATGTGAAGAATGTGCAAAACTGCTGACCATTGACATCCATAGTGAGGATGGTGGTCATGATGGCAGAATTTTCATTTTTGGGTGAACTGTTCATTTAAGATTTTTGATTTATTGAGGAATACATGCTGGATTTTCCTCTATACAGTGGACGTCTGTGGTGCTCAGTGTTTTGGTGCAGCTTTAAAGACTTCTGAATAATCCCAGATGAGATATAAAAGTCTTGCCTTTTTCACTTACTCTTAATAAAAATGTTAAACGGTATTTTCAACTGAAGAAAGGAATAATCTTAGATGACAATGGGGTGAGTAAATTATTAGCAAATCATATCAAATCACTTTTATTGTCACATCATCAGCAGCACGTGTGCTATGATGAGTGAAAAGCTTAGGTGCTGGCTCCAGACAGTGCAAAATACAACAACATACACACACAAAAAAAAAAAGGACAATGTGAAATTGGCAGTGTTGACAGCGATACGTACGATGAATAGATGTACACGTAGTTGTACGTAGAATCTTATTCTGGATGTGAACTAACTCTTTATTGTACAGTTGAAGGCAATAATATTAGCCGCCCTCTATAATTTATTTGTTTTTGAGTATTTCTGTGATGTTTAACAGAGCAAGGAACTTTTTCCACAGTTTTTCCTGTTATTTATATAATCCTATATATATATATATATATTTAGTATATATATTTAGCATTATTATTCTAGCCAAATGACAATTTTTTTGGTGTATTTATATTAATATATATATACACACACACTCACTGGCCACTTTATTAGGTACACCTTACTTGTACCAGGTTGGACCCTATTTTGCCTTCAGAACTGCCTGAATCCTTCGTGGAGTAGATTCAACAAGGCACTGGAAATATTCCTCAGAGATTTTGCTCCATATTGACATGATAGCATCACACAGTTGCTGCAGATTTGTCAGCTGCACATCCATGATGCCAATCTCCCGTTCCACCACATCCCAAAAGTGCTCTATTGGATTGAGCTCTGGTGACTGTGGAGGCCATTTGAGTACAGTGAACTCATTGTCATGTTCAAGAAACCAGTCTGAGATGATTGGCGCTTTATGACATGGTGTGTTATCCTGCTGGAAGTAGCCATCAGAAGATGGAGACACTGTGGTCATAAAGGGATGGACATGGTCAGCAGCAATACTCAGGTAGGCTGTGGCGTTGACACGATGCTCAATTAATACTAATGGACCCAAAGTGTGCCAAGAAAATCTCCCCCACACCATTACACCACCACCACCAGCCTGAACCGCTGATACAAGGCAGGATGGATCCATGCTTTCATGTTATTGAGGCCAAATTCTGAGCCGACCATCCAAATGTGGCAGCAGAAATGGAGACTCATCAGACCAGGCAACGTTTCTCCAATCTTCTCTTGTCCAGTTTTGGTGAGCCTGTGTGAATTGTAGCCTCAGTTTCCTGTTCTTAGCTGACAGGAGTGGCACCCGGTGTGGTCTTTTGCTGCTGTAGCCCATCCGCCTCAAGGTTGGAGGTGTTGTGTGTTCAGAGATGCTCTTCTGCAGACCTCGGTTGTAACGAGTGCTTATTTGAGTTACTGTTGCCTTTTTATCACCTGGAGCCAGTCTGGCCATTCTCCTCTGACCTCTGGCATCAACAAGGCATTTGCGCTCACAGAACTGCCGCTCACTGGATATTTCCTCTTGTTCTGACCATTCTCTGTAAACCCTAGAGATGGTTGTGCGTGAAAATCCCAGTAGATCAGCAGTTTCTGAAATACTCAGAGCAGCCCGTCTGGCACCAACAACCATGCCACGTTCAAAGTCACTTAAATCCCCTTTCTTCCCCATTCTGATGCTCGCCTTTAACTGCAGCAGATCGTCTTGACCATGTCTACATGCCTAAATGCATTGAGCTGCTGCCATGTGTAAATTTGCATTAATGAGCAGTTGGACAGGTGTACCTAAAAAGTGGCCGGTGTGTGTGTGTGTGTGTGTGTGTATATATATATATATATATATATATATATATATATATATATATATATATATATATATATATATATATATATATATATATATATATATATATATATATTAGAAATTAGTTATGAAAACTATTGTGTTTTAAAATATGTTGAAGAAAAATCTTCTCTCTGTTAAACATCACTTGTAAACTTTTTGAAAAATAAACTTAGGTAAATGTACATAATTGCCATCAAAATAATCTGTCTCTTAATGCGTTTAAAATAGCCAACAATTAGTTTCAATGATAATTTTCCCATGTCATATTTCTGCTTTTCAGAGTGGAAGTGGAAGCTTCACATAGTAGTCATTTATCAATGTCTTGGTTTGATGTGACATACTTAAACACAGCATGTGAATGTAATATAATGCAGTAATGGTAATATTGATGAATTTTTCAGACCGTATTTTAGGGCGGTGTGATTAAACCCCAGTGTCTTGGTTTGGCGTGAGTGAAGTCAATCCTTGGGGTTTTGCTGTGTATTTCAGCGCCTGTGTTTTCTTCATTCTGTCTCAGCTCGTCTCCTCATCTGTGTCAGCGCGTGTCATTTAACTTTGTGTGGAGCTGTAACTAACAAGAGCATTTATAATTACACAAAACCGCCAGCTACACTCAATCCATTCGCTCTACGCACATTTCTTCTTCTTTCTCGTGAATGACGACACTCATCCTATTTTCACGGCTTTTTTGTCTTCACATCTTTTACTTTAATCAAAACGTGTGATTAAATGTTCATGTGCATACTAATCGTGGGTCATGTTAAGAGTTAAAGAAACCTGTTTGCTGTACTTTGTTACTCCGTTTGCATATCAGCACTAGATCTACTACAGGAAGTTTAAAGGGACAGTTCACTCAAATGTAAATGCTGTCATCATTTCCTCGTTCTTCACTTGTTCCTGTTTGAGTTTCTTTCTTCTGTTGAACACCAAGGATGATTTACGCTGGAAATAACAGCCATTGACTTCTGTGGTGTTTGTTCTGTTCCCGGTATGGATGTCAGTGACTTAGTTTTTGCACATTTTTCAAAGTATCTTGTTTTGTGTTAGCATTTAGAGCCACTCGAGTGCGAGATTTTAATTGAACTGTCTCTTTAAGACTGATCAATTTGGTGTGTGTGTGTGTGTGTACTGGGGATGTTTGCAGCTGGAAGGGCATCCGCTGTGTAAAACATATGCTGGATAAGTTGGCGGTTCATTCCGCTGTGGGGACCCCTGATTAATAAAGGGACTAAGCTGAAAAAGAAATGAATTATTATTATTGTATTATTAAATGTATTACATTTTAATAATGTTTTGACAGGACAAGTGAAAGTCTTTTCTAACTAAGATATTTTTTAAAACTCCTTAGCATTTAGCTCTGTATAAGTCTAAAATGTCATTTATAATGGTCTTAATGTCTTAAAAAGTCTTAAATTTAACTTGATGAAGCCTGCAGATGGGCTGTAAACAGACCCTTGGATCTATTCAGAATGAGCTGAAACATCTTCCACTGCCCTCATTGTTCTGACTTTCTTTATTTGCATCTTCTCTCTCTGTGTTTTCAGGCTTCTTGTTAGCGCTTCCCAGGATGGAAAACTTATTATCTGGGACAGCTATACTACAAACAAGGTAAAGGCGATGATTTAATATACTGTCTCAACATGTTAAATAGCTTCATTAGGAGAATGGCTGATCAATATATCATTGCAGCATTGATATCGCAATGTGTGTATCCGCAATAGTCACATGGCAGGATTAGAAAGATTTAAAGATATTATTATTATTAGTTTTTAAATAATTTATACAATGATGACCATGTTATTTTACATTTGACTGTACTTGATTCTGTTGGACTTCCTTATTTCTTTATTTTTCTTTGTAATTTATTGTAATTTATGCACTGCATACAACGAGTCTTAATCATTCCAGTCGATCTAAATAAATTAAATCTTTCCAAATAGAGCTATTATATATTCATCTGGTTAAATGTTTATTAACATCACAGCAAAACAAAATATCGCAATGTCAGATTTTTCCAATATCATTCAACCCTAATTATGAGCATTAACCCTGTGATGCTTTATAAACTGCAGAAATGCAGGTAGTCATGATACCAATATTGCAGTAGGCGGCCTTTATTGAAAACTTTGTGGGACTTTATTAACTTATTATAATTGCTGAATGTTTGAACTTCAGCGTCAGCTCTGCTAGTTTGCCATCCTCCTCTAATGCCGAGTTCAGACTGCAGGATTTTCAAAGTAGTCGTGTCACGCATGTTTTCACACTGCATGACTATCTGGGCTAGCGTTCCGTCGGGGCTTTGTTTACACTGCAAGATGTATCGGCGACAGGGTGGTTCAACACTGCATGACTTTAAAATAGGAAGAATTGCAGACAACTTTGTCCAAACTACGTTTCACAACCAAACACACGTGAGAAGACATGAAAACAACGCGAGGTCTCGTAATAAATATCTTGTTATTAACTACATGATGAGAAAGACTCCTTTAGTGGGGTAGAAAATGAACTTATTTTGCTCACCTGGCTTTGAAGGGAGCAATTTCTCTTACACTTTTTTTAATTTTTCGACCCGGTTGTGCGTATTGATCAGATGACACGTCAAACAGACACAGTGCTCCTGCCAAATTTCCAGGAGTTTTTCCTCAATTTCTTGGGTCCAAATAAACTGAAAAGGTGCGCCTTTGACTTCTTCCCCAACCTCCCGCTGGCCTGCAGGTACCCGGGAGTGAATGCTGCCCTCTCATTGGCTGTGGGTGATCGCCGATGTTATTTTCAACCAGAACTCATATTACACGGCATGATTTGAATCTCCGACAGCTCGAGATATTTAGCACGGCAAATATCTCACGGGCATCAGCGACTCATCGGCGATTCTCTCAGATTGCGTCCTTGATAGTTTACACTGTGTGATTGTTACTCGCGTGCACGAGCACCGATTTGCCTGTGATTTCAGGCATTTGTCAGCGATTTCTCAAAACCTGTCGCCGAGTCAAAATCGGGGCTAAAATCATGCAGGTTGAACTTGGCATATGACATATTCATTTGTGTTTTAATACAGCGGGGAAAATAAGTATTGAACATGTCACCATTTTTCTCAAAAAAATATATATTTCTAAGGGTGCCGTTGACTTGAAATTTTTTCTGGATGTTGGTAACAACCAAAGAAATCCATATATGCAAAGAATACAACTCTGATTAGTTTACAAATAAAGTTCTGTGTAATAAAAAGAAATGACACAGGGGAGAAAGTATTGAAAACATGAAGAAAGGCAGGTGTAGTTCAGCAGTGAAAGCCCAGACAGCAGCTGAAATCTCTCAGTCGTTCTTCAGCAAGCCTCTGCCCTTCCTCAGTGTAAATGAATATCAGCTGCTTCAGTCCAACATCTACATTAGCAGGAGGATGAAGATGAAACTATGGTGGACATTTCAGCAAGACAATGATCCAAAACACAGCCGAGGAGACTCTCAGAGGCTTTCAGAGAAAGAAAATCAAGCTGTAGAATGGCCCAGCCAATCCCCTGGCTCCAATCCAATAGAGAATACAGAATAAAGCTCAGACCTGATAGACGAGACCCACAGAAGCATCAAGATTTAGACACTCTGTTGAAGACTGTGAGAAACTCACACCTGAGCAATGCATGAGGCTTCATTCTCCATATGAGAGGCGTCTTTAAGCTGCATCATTATAAAAGCCTTTATATAAAGTATTAAACACACTTCAGTAGTTCAGCTCTTTCTCATTCAGTCAGTCCCTTCTTATTACACACAACTCGCCTTTCAGATTTGTTTTGTTTTATGTTTATGTGTGTATTGTTTGGGTTTTTAATTCCATGTCAGCAGCTCCTTTAGAGAGATTATTCCAGGAAAAAACATGACACTGTGTTCAATACTTATTTCTCCCACTGTATATTAAATTTTGACACATCAAATCATTGCTCTAGTTAGCGCTTATTTATATAATATCGTGTTAACACATTTAATCCCAATTTGTTCTTGTAATTTGAGAATATTTATGCTTTTTTTGATATTATGTCTGTTATATTAGGTGTTATACTCAATCAAAACAGTGGCCAAAAACGGTCAGAACTGCATTCAGGCATGGGCCGGTGTAAGATTCTGACGGTATGATAACCTTGGATAAAAATGTCACGGTATTGTGCTCACTGCTCTAAATATGTTCTTTTTAAATGTTTGGATGAAAAAAACAAAACCTTTTTTTCCCCTTTAAAAACAGTATATTTTATTTTTTGAAAGATTTATAATATTTTGGCACAGTGAACATGTCAGGCTGAATAATTCAAATGAATCATTGACTTCTGCTGTCTTCATTTGTTTCAAAAACACTTGATTTCTTCACAATTTAAAACGGCATCTTTGGATATATTTTCTGCTGGAGATATTGTCGTCCTAAAAAAAATTAAATCTTAGCAACAATATTACAGAACATTTTGGCGGTTTTAAAACCTTGAATTTTCCAAACCGCGGTGAAAACGGTTATCATCCCATGCCTAACTGCATTGCAGTTTAATTGTTTTCAACCGTTAACAACTGAACAATGTGTTGCTTGAAACAAGCTTAAAAATGCAGATTGTGATTAAAAACATCTCAATATTGTGCAAATTACATTCACCAAATTACATTTAACATCAGAAGTGTTGACCAATGTGATATAAACACAATAAGTACACAATAGTACACAATAAGGCCTCTTAGACCAGGGTGTCCAAACTCAGTCCTGGAGGGCCGGCGTCCTGCTGAGTTGAGCTCCAACTTACTTCATCGCACCTGCAGGAAGTTTCCAGTATATCTAGTAAGAGCTTGATGTGCTGCTTCTGGTGTGTTTGATTAGGGTTGAAGCTAAACTCTCCAGGACACCGGCCCTCCAGGACCGACTTTGGACACCCCTGTCTTAGAGGAATAGTTCACCCAAAATTTAAAATTTGCTCATTGTTTACTCACTCTGAGTATGATTTTATGACTTTCTTCTGTTAAACACAAAAGAAGATATTTTAAAGAAAGCTGGAAACCATTGACTCAGGAAAAACAAATACTATGGAAGTCAGTGGTTACAGGTTTCCAGCATTCTTGAAAATATCTTCTTTTGTGTTCAACAGAAAGATATAAAGATAAGGGTGAGTAAATAATGACAGAATTTTCAATTTAGGGTGAACTATCCCTTTAAATGAGACCTTTGAACAAGATGTAAAACGAGTCTGCTGTCTCTAGAGTGTGTGTGTTTCAGTTTGAGCTGGAAATAGCACACAATGTTCTCTAACTCTGAAACTGACCCTTTTAGGCTTTGATGCTAGAAATGCTAGGGCGGAGCTACAAATGCCTGTGTGTCAGCATAGTGGCAGATTCAAAAACAAATGAGACTAACGTCATATGCTAATGAGGAAGAGATGTCACTAATGGACGGGGCTTTCCCCCTCTGATGATACTTCTCAGGGCGTACTCGCACTATGTACAGTTGCCTTGAACCGAGCCGAAGCACGCTTGTCCCCCCTCCCGTCTCCCCCGACGGCCCGCACTCACATTACATTCGAGCCTGAGCACGCTTACGTCACCGATGATGCGCTGTTCAGTTTAGGAAGAGAAGCGCTCTCGCTCAGCACACTGGAGATTTCTTTAGTTATATCCTTTTAGTCGTGTGATATGTGGTGACACACAGTCTAATACTTCACCGAACAGATCAGCCACTTTTGACGCTCATAAACAATCATAAAGTCCTCGTGCTGCAGGAATGAGGAGGTTTGCTGAAGGTGCAGCTGATGTGCCGTGAGGGGTTTGCGTCTAATAATCTACGACAGTTTGCGTTCATTAAACAGTAAGAATGACTAGTAAATCCATATGAAATCTTAAAAGTCACGTCTCGTCTTCAGTTTCGGGCTCAGGCGTGCTTTGCACTCACATTACAAGTGTACCGCGCCAAAGCTCAAGTGAACCGTGCTCTGTCAAACCTCTTCCAACCGGGCCAGGGCCGGCCAACTGAACCGCACCTGAACCCAGTTCAGACCACTCACACTTCTCAAACGAAACGGGCCTGGGCACGGTTCAGATAGCATAGTGTGAGTACGCCCTCATATACACCTTCTGAGTTGACTGAAAAAGCTGAAACGTGTGTGTGTGTGTGTGTGTGTGGTGTGCAGGTTCATGCTATCCCGCTGCGCTCCTCGTGGGTGATGACCTGTGCGTATGCGCCGTCCGGAAACTATGTGGCGTGTGGAGGTTTGGACAACATCTGCTCCATCTACAACCTGAAGACCCGCGAGGGAAACGTGCGCGTCAGCCGTGAGCTGGCCGGACACACAGGTGAGCCCACACACATACACACACACACACACACACTTCTGTTTATCTTCATTTCTGTAGCTGTGCGTGCATATCTGTATGTCTGCGTGTCTGCGTATGTGTCTGCATGCATGTTTGTGCGTGTCTGTCTGTTTGTGTATGCATGTCAGTCTGTCTTTGTGTGTTTGCGTGTGTGCATGTGTCTGTGGCTGCGTGTGTTTGTTTGTCTGTCTGTCTGTCTGTCTGTCTATGTATGTATGTGTGTGTCTGTTTATCTCTCTGTCTGTGTGCGTGTGTGTCTCTCTGTCTGTCTGTCTGTCTGTCTGTCTGTCTCTGTGTGTGTGTGTCTGTCTCTGTCAGTCTTTCTGTGTGTCCACATGTATCTGCCTGTGCGTATGTCTGCGTGCATGTGTGTATGCACGTGCATGTGTGTGTGTGTCTGCTTGTTTGTTTGTCTGTGTGTGTGTTTCTGTCTGTGTGTGTGCATGCATGCATGTCTTTATGCATGTATGTATGTATGTGTGCCTGTTTCTGCATCTGTGTGTGTGCGGCCTGTGCATGTGTGTGTGTGTATGTGTGTGTGTGTGTGTTTCTGCTGCTGATCCTCTGTGTTTCCTCAGGTTATCTGTCCTGCTGCCGTTTCCTGGATGATAACCAGATTGTGACCAGCTCAGGCGACACCACTTGGTGAGTTTGAGAACTGACACACACACACACACACTCCACAGCACTGCTCTGACATACACTAGATCATTAGTAGTAATCATTTACACTGTTTGACTTGCAGTGCTCTGTGGGACATCGAGACGGGCCAGCAGACGACCACGTTCGCGGGTCACACCGGTGATGTGATGTCACTGTCTCTGGCTCCAGACACTCGTCTGTTCGTTTCGGGCGCCTGCGACGCCTCCGCTAAACTGTGGGACGTCAGAGAAGGCATGTGCAGACAGACCTTCACCGGCCACGAGTCTGACATCAACGCCATCTGTGTAAGAACACACATATACATTCTTCACAAACTATACACACACACACACACACACACACACACACACACACACACACACACACACACACACACACATGCAAAGATTGGCCAAAAAACACATTTACAAACACACACTCATACATGGACAAATATGCACACACACTGTACACATTCTGCACACATTCACAAACACACAATCATACAAATAGACACGTATGCACACACACTGTACACACACACTCACAAAAACACGTTCACAAACACACTCATATATACAGACACGTATGCACACACACACTCATACATACAGATACATAGGCACACACACTCATACATACAGACACATATGCACACACACACTCATACATACAGATACATATGCACACACTCACAAACACTCACAAAAACACATTCACAAACACACCCTCATACATGCAGACACATATGCACACACACACACACACACACACACACACACACACACACACAAAAAAACATGTTCACAAACACACCCTTATACATGCAGACACATATGCACACACACACACACACACACACACACACACACACACACACACACACACACACACACACACACACACACACACACACACACACAAAAAAACATGTTCACAAACACACCCTTATACATGCAGACACATATGCACGCACACACACACACACACACGCACACACACACACACACACACACACACACACAAAAACATGTT
>LR812526.1:66203517-66286017 GCA_903798195.1 Danio kyathit
TATATATATATATATATATATATATATATATACACTCACACATACACACACGTATATATTTATATACACACACATACACACTCATATGTATATACACACACACACACTCATATATATACATATATATATATACATACACACATGCACTCATATATACACACACGAACATTCCTACAGTATACACATACACACACACACATATACACACTCATGTATATATTTATACACACACACGCATACACACTCATATGTCTGTATATATATATATATACACACACACACGCATATACACACACACACATACACACTCATATGTTTATATATACACACACACACACACACACACACATATACACACACACACGTATATATATTTATACACACACACACACTCATATGTATGTATATATATATATACACACACACACACGCATATACACACACACACATACACACTCATATGTATATATATATACACACACACGTATATATTTATATACACACACATACACACTCATATGTATATACACACACACACACACTCATATGTATATATATATACACACACACGTATATATTTATATACACACACATACACACTCATATGTATATACACACACACACACACACACACACACTCATTATATACATACACACATGCACTCATATACACACACACGATACACACATGAACATTCCTACAGTATACACACACACACACACACACACACACACACACACACAGACAGACTATGCACATACACACTTATATAAATATACACATATACATATATACACGCTACACACACACATGCACACACATACAGACACATTGTGCACACATTCACTCCCATACATATATATATATATATATATATATATACTGTATACACACACACACACACACACACACACACACAATCAGTAAATAAAATACATTGGAATATCATGATTGACCAATCAGAATCAAGTATTCCAGAGAGCTGTGTAGTAATCAGTGTTAAAGCATGCGACACAATCTGACTAATGCAGGATTTCTTGTACACCTCTACACACAATACTAACAAACACACACTTTCTTCTTCTCCTCAGACCGCATCCGGACTCTAAGGTTGACTGGAAGACTCGATCCCCAAACGAAAAAACAAACAAATGTTCGATTTTATTCTCCTCTGTCCTTCTCAAACACAACAGAACTGACCCCCAACATCTATTAATGATCCTTTTGGAAACACACACACACCCGCACACACACACACACAAAGAAAAGAAGAAGACAAAAAAAAAAAAAAAGAGCACAATTGTTACACTCAGCTAGATTGTAGTGGGTAACGTTGATAATTGTGCATCCTTTTCTGGGACCATTGTATTGAGAGAACATAAAGACAGTCATTCCACTGCTAATGTCATTCTGCTAACGTCATCTTTCCCAAAGCTGCACGGGCTTCTTCTGGATCTCCCGATATCAAATTTGTATAATTAAAAAAAAATAATAATAACCTTCTCCGATTGGTCCAGACGGCTCGCCTGCGTGCATCTGATTGGCTGATCAGGGGTCCACTATAGCTGCTATCAGGCCTGTACATTTAGTCCCTGCTAATTTGATTATTAATATGTATTATTTTTCCATCGATCTAGTAATACGAGTTTTGCAAAACTAGCCGAGCACGTGCTGTTCATGATGCCTGATTCACCAAGAAGAAACGTTCTCCTTTTTAACCACACTCTTCCTCCTCTCACACTTTATTTTGGAGTAACTCGATGAAGGTTAGCCAATCCTTTTATTAGATATCTCTCTCTTTAACGCGGCGGATGTTTGAAGGAGTCGTGGGCAGTCCTTCCTTTATTATTTCTCTCGTTTATTACTATTATTTCGAAGCAGAGGTGCCCGTTTTGTGCTTGGAAAACAGTTAATACTCTGTGAATGACATGTTGTATAAATCAATGTTTGAACATAATGATATTGAACATTTTTAAGTTAAAAAACGACAAAAAAAAAACTCTTATTTTGGTCGTCTGCCATGGGTGGGAAACTCGTAGAAAAATCGCATGCTGTAGAATTGCTTAAAGAAAAAAAAACGACAAAAAAAAAAAGAGGTGCATATGGAAACTAAAGTCCTTGATGTTTTTTTTCTTTTCCTTTTGATTTTGAGCCTGTTGGATAGATCTCTCATCACAGTATTTATTTTCTTTCTTTTGCTACTCTGTGCATACACGGTTTAGTTTGATTTTCGAAGCTATGCACTCAAGAGAAGCAAACATGTTGATCACAACAACAGCGAATGGCGAGTCGATCCGTCCCACACACACACACATGCACGCACACACACACACGAATAAACTAGAACAAAGAAATCTCTCTTTGTAGCAAAAGAAAAATTTCAGATACAAAGACAGTGCTAGAGACATTTTGTAACAAACAAACAGGTTTTTTTTGTTCTTTAATAATAAAAAAAAGTGGAAAGAAGTAAGGCGGACGCATCGGAATGGCAGAACTTCTCTGTTGTTCCTCTCGACATGTATCAAGAATCTCTCTCTCTCTCTCTCTCTCTCTTTAGCTGTAGTGGCATTTCTTCCATTCTCTTATTTCTCTGCGACATTCTGTACGAAATGAATAATAAAAAAAACACACGTAAAGTGCTGTGGTCGTGCGTTAGGCCGGGAGTTTGGCGAGAAAACTAAAAAAACGAAACTAAAATGAGCTTTTTCTTCCTCTCTTCTCTTCCTTCTCCTCCTCGCGTCTCTCCATACAGATAACTCTCTCCGCTCTGCATCCCCCCACTCTTCCCTTCTCCATCTTTTGTATTTAATTTTAAAGTCAGTGTACAACAGAAAGCTGGATGCAAGATAGAAACTATATTAAAATGTACTGTTATTTAAGATGTAATAAAGCAGTTTGAGACGAGCTCGTGTGCTTTCTTGTGTTTTGTTCTTATGGATATTTTTCATGACTAACTATGCTACTTTTGTCTTGATTGTGCTTTGTTTAAAGCTCAAAATGTGTTTTTTTTTATGCAAAGTTGGGTGTAATGCACAACTCTCATCTACAGGGGGTGCTATGGGATCAAATTCCCACCTAAAGTATCACATCGCGGAAAGAAAAATAATTTGGAGGTCGGAGCCAGCTCCAAGTGCGCTGTACAAACCTGGAGTTTTTATTTACTTAATGTCTTGTACATGACACAGTCCAATGTTGTGCTTTATGAACGTCTACACTTTCCCCAACCCTTAACCCAGGGGTGTCCAGACTCAGTATTGGAGGGCCGGTGTCCTACATAGTTTAGCTCCAACTACCTTTAACAAACCTCCCTGGACGTTTCTAGTACACCTAGAAAGAGCTTGATTAGCTGGTTCAGGTGTGTTTGATTGAAGTTGGAACTGAAATATGCAGGACATCGGCCCTCCAGGACCGAGTTTGGACACCCCTGCCTTAATCCAACCTCACAGTAACCTGATGTGTTTTAGTAATGTCTACACCTACCCCAACCCTAAAACCAACCTACATGTAGCATAAGTCCCTCCCACTTGGAGGTCACCCTACTCACTTGATGTGTAAGTCCCTCCCACTTGGAGGTCACCCAACCTACTTGTGGTGCAAGTCCCTCCCACTTGGAGGTCACCCAACCAACTTGTGGTGTAAGTCCCTCCCACTTGGAGGTCTCCCAACCTACTTGTGACGTAAGTCCCTCCCATTGGAGGTCACCCAACCTACTTGTGACGTGAGTCCGTCCCACTTGGAGGTCACCCAACCTACTTGTGGTGTAAGTCCCTCCCACTTGTAGGTCACCCAACCTACTTCAACGTAAGTCCCTCCCATTGGAGGTTACCCAACCTACTTGTGACGCAAGTCCGTCCCACTTGGAGGTCACCCAACCTACTTGTGGCGTAAGTCCATCCCATTTGTGTCACCCAACCTACTTGCGGCGTAAGTCCCTCCCCCTTGTAGGTCACCCAGCCTACTTGTGGCATAAGTCCCTCCTACTTGGGGGTCACCCAACCTATTTGCGATGCAAGTGCCTCCCACTTGGAGGTCACCCAACCTACTTGTGGTGTAAGTCCCTCCCACTTGTAGGTCACCCAACCTACTTTCAACGTAAGTCCCTCCCATTGGAGGTTACCCAACCTACTTGTGACGCAAGTCCGTCCCACTTGTAGGTCACCCAACCTACTTGCAGTGTAAGTCCCTCCTACTTGGAGGTCACCCAACATACTTGCGGCATAAGTCCCTCCTATTTTGAGGTCACCCAACCTACTTGCAGTGTAAGTCCCTCCCAATTGGAGGTCACCCAACATACTTGCGACGTAAGTCTCTCCCAATTGGACGTCACCCATTGTACATGCGTTGTAGGTCTCTCCCACTTGGAGGTCTCCGGGCTGCAGCAATACCTACTTGCACTGAGCAGCCACGAGTTGCATTGGAGTGACGTCAAGGCCCCCGTTGGTCTGATTGGCTGGAGGAGCAACTGTCAATCTCGACTAGTGGACCAATGATGACGCTGAATTCCACCCATGATTTAAATGACACTCTAACTGCATCTTTTGGAAACACAAGCGGAGAATGTGAAACTTTATAAATGAGACTAAATGCTGAGTGCAGAGGCACAAATATAATAGGTAATAGTAATTAATTAAAACAAAATTAAAGTCATTTGATGACCAGCAAATATGTTAAATTCTGTCAGTGATCACTTATGCCAGAGAGAGATTTTGAAGAATCCTGGTTGTTGGCACCCATTGACCTCCATAGTAGTAAAGAAATATGAAAATAGCCCTGTAGAATAAACAGTAACACACAATGATTGTCATTGCTAAATAAAAGTACATTTCAATTCAGTTCATCTTTATTTCTCTAGCGTTTTTACAGTGTAGATTGTGTCGCAGCAGCTGAACACAGAAGTTCTAGTAAACTGAAACCGTGTGAGTCCAGTGTTCAGAGTTGAAGTTCAGTTCAGTGTGGTTTAATTTTCACTGCTGAAAGTCCAAACACTGACGAGCAAATCCATCCATGCGCAGCTCCACAAGTCTTCCACAGCGACAGCGGCGAGGAACAAACTTCACCAATTGACCAAAGTGAAGGAAAAAAAAACTTGAGAGAAGCCAGGCTCAGTTGGGTACGACCATTTCTCTGGCCAAACTTCCTGTGCAGAGCTGCAGTCTAAGCTCCGGAGGCTGGAGAATGCTGGACATCCATCGTGCAGCTTGCAGATGTGAGTAGGTCACCGGCCGGTGTTCAGGCGAGCCCATGAGATCAATGTGAAGACATTGAAAACATTTGAAATAGTTCAGAAGTAAAGTTTTGTTCACACAAAGCAGCTAAACCTAAAACATAAACTGAAAAACGTAACAATTGGGAGATGTTGAAGGTACTATAAATGAATTATGCATATTATTTTAAGCAAGGAATAATTGTATGGAGCTGTAATGTGCTCAAAACCTGCCGGAACTACTTTAGCTCATCAGCCAATCAGAATGTAATGGTATAATAGCAGTTAATGTGCATAACCAGTGTAAAAACTGAACACACATCAGCTTTTTGTAAATATAAGGGGGAAATAAAAATAGCCGATACACAATGTTCTTCTGAGATTAATAGTTGACAGGCTGTGTGTTCTGGTACTTTTGTGAAGAAATAAAACCATACAGCAATATTCTTATGATGTCACCTTCACGCTCTTATAATGTTAATGTCAAAATGTGCAACAATTTTTCACCTCATTCATATATAATTTGGAATAATAAGAACATCTTGTGTAAAAACAACACTATTCTTCAATAACTGGTTTAAAAATGATATAATTTTTGTGTCTCAACTTTTCAATGATAGTGGTTTACTTTGTAACTACTCTGGATTTTTAGTTAAAGGTGCAGTATGTAAGTTTGACACCCAGTGGTTGAACTAGGTATTGCAGTCCTGAATCATAATAAAGGTACGCCGGGTTGCCAGTTTGAGGGATTTTAAACTGTGTTCTAAATAAAAGCAACGACACGCGATTGAGGGAATATTCTCCATATTAAAAGGAGTTTTGGTTCTAACCAACACCTCGAATTGATTTATTAGAAGCGGCTTCTATTTCTCACAGCTGAACAACAGAACCTATGACAGATCACCTCAGGTAAGCCTCGTGTGCTTTATTCAGTGCTAAATGCTAACAATGCGAGTTTGAATGCATTTTACATGACGTGTATTACCATATACTGAAAGCAGAAAGTTCACTTCACCTTTAATGATGTTAAAGAGGGTTAACATGTATTAAATGTTTTGTGAGTGAGTGCATATTCTGTGCTTCTGAAAGGCTGTATTTAAATTTCTGCCGTGTTTTGTGGTGCAAACAGCCAAATGGCTCATCACTCATAACAATCTCGTCACAGCGTGTTGTTAGGACACGCGATGTAACCTGCTCACGTTCCTAATATTTATGTCATTTGCTAATTAACGTCATGTGGAACTGAATCTGTCTTATTTTGACATCTGATACTTTCCACTACACTGTAGCATTTCGCTCATGGACGCATGCTTTCAGAGTCTTTCTGAATGAATGAATGAAATATGCTGTTTTCCAACAAGGCAACCCGGGGTGCTGAATTATAATTGGCTAAACTGGCATGTGCATGTGAAAATTACCTAAACAAAGACAGCGTTCCGGCACGGAAAAAAACATTTTCAAAGCAGAATATCTGACTTCAGCATTGTTTGTCAGTTAAACAAGTATGTTCACTTGGGATGTTTCTTAAATATCTACACACATATTATTGTATTTTTATGCTTTAGAAGAGTCAAAAACTTACATACAGCACCTTTAAGCATGGGATTCCAGTAAGCCCACAAGACTCTGCTATTGTTGCTGATGCAATCCCACAAGGTGTTTTTATGCTTTTTAAAGGACTTTCATTTCCAATTACTTGTCATCCAGTGGACCTTTCGAAAACATTTATTGGTAAAAACTGCCTTTCTTCATCTAAATCAAAATGCAATCAGAAAATAAGAGCCCTGTTTCAGGAAGATTCTGTTGCTGTGCCTTATGTAATGTCATATTGGAATGGATTTGTGAATGTGAAAGTTTGGTCACTACCCCACAAATTTTTTTATAACAAATAAAATAAGAGAAGTTACCTTTAAACTGATTCATAGATGCTATCCAGACTAGTGTAATCTTAAACGGCTTAAGAATGATATTAACACCAGCTGTTCCTTTTGCTTAGTGAATCCTGAAACTTCACTTCATTTTGGAATTGCCCTCATTCAATGACGTTTTGGTGTGATGTACTTGATTTTATAAAACATTATGTGAAGACAGATTTTGAATTTACATATAAGAATATTATCTTTGGATTCCATGAATGTGAAAAGGAAAATAATACTTATTTTATAAACCTTATTTTTTTTTTGTTGGCCAAATTTCATATTCACAAGATCAAGTTTTGTAAGTGTAAACCTTTTTTTCCTAAATTTAAAATTGAAATGAAAATGTATTTTGAATGTATTGAAGGATCAACAAACTTAAAAGCAATACGAACACGAGCTTTGATGAAGGACTTGGCACTTATCTTGGACTAAATGACTGAAAACCCCTGGATTGTTGTTGTTTGATTTATGACATTTGTTGTTAATGTTTTTCAAGCATTTAATAAAAAAATTAAAAATAAAAAAATGTCAAAATGTGCAATGTTATGCGACATAAGAGGAGGAGCTCAAAGGTGAAACCCCGCCCCCTACTCAATATTCTGTTTCAGTTGGAAATACGTCATGCACTGATATAAAAGCCTGCCGCAACATTCAGTTCACGCAGATCTTAAAAGTGTTTTGAGAATATTTTTATTTTATTCTCTTTATGTTTAGATTTTCGGAGAACTGCAAATAACCACACTTAAAATGTAGTTCATTGTGAGTAAATGTAAAGGTGGGGTATGTCGTACAAATATTTTAAGTAGGTTACAAAAAACTACTTGAACATGCTAATTTACCATGACTTTTTAAAATTAAAATATGCTAACTGAGATTTTCGTCCTTGTAGGAGAAAAAAAAGTGCTAAAATGTTGCAAGAGTTTCCAGAGACAGTGGCTGTTATAAACACAAAGAGGCAGCAGGTGGAGCTGTTGTCAATAAATGCGAGGATGTACAGAGAGAAAATACCGCAGAGCTTCAGGAGGCTTCATTTCCAGACTCAGTGACGCAGAAAGACTTTAATATTAATGAACGGAGCATGAAGGTGAATAATTAATCAGTTTAAATATAAATAAACACTTCTTTTTGAGCTATTATACACGCAATATTTAGAAAATTATTGTATATTATTATTATTAATATAAATTATTATTGATAATACGATTAGTTATTATTATTTTGTTTGTATTATTTAATTATGCTTTAAACATCAGATACAAGAACAAAAATGTTAAAGCCATGGTGATATAAATATATATATATATATATATATATATATATATACACACTCACCGGCCACTTTATTAGGTACACCTTACTAGTACCAGATTGGACCTCCTTTTGCCTTCAGAACTGCCTTAATCCTTCGTGGCATAGATTCAACAAGGTACTGGAAATATTCCTCAGAGATTTTGCTCCATGTTGACATGATAGCATCACGCAGTTGCTGTAGATTTTTTGGCTGCACATCCATGATGCCAATCTCCCGTTCCACCACATCCCAAAGGTGCTCTATTGGATTGAGCTCTGGGGACTGTGGAGGCCATTTGAGTACAGTGAACTCATCGTCATGTTCAAGAAACCAGTCTGAGATGATTGGCGCTTTATGACATGGTGCGTTATCCTGCTGGAAGTAGCCATCAGAAGATGGAGACACTGTGGTCATAAAGGGATGGACATGGTCAGCAACAATACTCAGGTAGGCTGTGGCCATAGATATATACACTAGATATCGCATAGGGACCCTGAAGATGCGTCAATAGCGCCGCCACATTGGTACAGTGCTCCTAGGACAAACGTCATTCAACTGCACTTAGTCAAGACGGTGTGAAAATGTGAAGATGCTGGACTTTAGCGCTGTGTACGGGTGTAGTAACGAGCAAACAAAGAAAACAAAGCACAAAGGCAGAACATTTCATAGGTAAGATTTTGTTTTTTATGTTTTTGTATGTTATGAACTTTTGTGCTTAACAAGTCACGTTATTGATGATAATACAGTCTCTTGCTGCATTCACCATAAGGCAAAGTAGCACCAACTCGCACTAAATTCTAAGCTTATGCTAGTTTTGTTGAATAAAATAAGCAAACTATGTTATGAAATATGACAACAAGACGCTGCGCTGCCAGAAACTTGTATTATTGTCAGCTAAGTGAACGAGTCGTTCATAACGGAGATTCATTCACAAACGAATCGCTCCCTCCGTCAGAATGAGAAGTGAAAGCAGGAGAGGGGGTGTGTTTCAGGACATGGATTAGATCAAATTAAACAGGGAGAGAGAATAATACATTTCCATGCACACAAACACACACTCTTTGTCAGGAATGCCCATGCGGTCACATCCATCAATGTAGAAAAGTGATGTAAAATTATAATATTTCGTAATTTAAAAAAAATATTTGCATACTGACCACCAGGGAAAACTCCCGATCATAGATATATGTGTATATGTGTATTTCTCTGGCTTTGGATGGCCACAGTCCTCCGCTTCACCTTGGTCCTGCATTCATTTCAAAGGAGCGCTACCCTGTACTAAAACGGCGGCTCTATTGACGCATTCCTTCTAATAGACAACAGTAGGGTAGGCGACATCTAGTGCATATATCTATGGGCTGTGGCGTTGACACGATGCTTAATTGGTACTATTGGGCCCAAAGTATGCCAAGAGAATATCCCCCACACCATTACACCACCACCACCCCCAGACCATTCTCTGTAAACCCTAGAGATGGTTGTGCGTGAAAATCCCAGTAGATCAGCAGTTTCTGAAATACTCAGAGCAGCCCGTCTGACACCAACAACCATGCCACGTTCAAAGTCACTTAAATCCCCTTTCTTCCCCATTCTGATGCTCGCTTTGAACTGCAGCAGATCGTCTTGACCATGTCATGTTAGAAATTTGTGTTAATGAGCAGTTGGACAGGTGTACCTAATAAAGTGGCCGGTGAGTGTATGTTTTATAAATATATTGGCCTATATAGCACAGAAGTATTTTTTCGACTCTTTATAGAACACTATAAAACAGAGTTTCTGCCAGAAAATGTACACTTACGAATATAAAATTTAATCAACAAAATGATTTGTTATTATACGGAGATCTCCACGTCACGCGCAGGGAGCCGGGTTCATTCAAACTTCCGGTATCCAAACTGTCAAACCACAGCGAATCACGGGACACGAGTTCTTCTCCCTATCTGCGCCAATACAAAGAACGTCCAAATAAACTACAAATACCACAGCTCGCCTGTCCTCATTCCAAGGAAAGCCCCTCTCCGGTAGATCCTCCTCACAGATCTTCGCTTCTCCATGTTATTGAGGGGCAGCGGAGCGCAGAGCAGCGGTCGCTCTGCGGGAATGGAGCTGCAGTAAGCAGGATACAGCACAGACTCCTCCGCGCCCCGGACACACAGAAACACACCGATAATGAGTCTGTGAACGGTAAAGATGTCTGCGGACGATGTGGAGCGGCTGTCCCGGGAGCTGGCGGAGACCACGCAGGAGAAGATCCAGGCGGCGGAGTACGGGCTCGCGGTGCTGGAGGACAAACAGCGGCTCAAGCAGCAGTACGACGAGCTGGACGCCGAGTATGAGAGCGTCCGCCGGGAGCTGGAGCAACTCAGAGAGGTAAATAACACTGCGACACACTCACCGATATGCTGTATAGTTGGTGAAACTGTGGATGATGTGCGGCGGAAAAGACGCCTTCGAGGAGTTGATATGGTGAAGTGACGCCATTGTGGTGCAGCAGCTGAGATGATGATGGTGATGATGGAGCGGCTCCGTGCTGTTTTGAATTCGGTGAAATTATGAATTATGTTACTCGACAGATATTAAAGACGACTAACGTTAGAGATGATTTTCTGAGATGAATCCATTTGCTTATATATACATATTGTATTTATATATTTAGATTCATTCTTCATCTGCTTGTGATTTATATGTATGTACGTGTGTATGTATACTATGTGTGTGTATGTATGTATGTATGTATATGTATATGTATATATATATATATGTATATATATATGTGTGTGTATGTATGTATGTATGTATGTATATATATATATATATATATATATATATATATATATATATATATATATATATATATATATATATATATTTATATATATATATATATATATATATATATTTATATATACACAAACATACATGGTGAAAGATGAGGTTTTCCATCTTAGTGTCTGAATGAAATGAGTTTCAAATTGATTTTATATACACACACACATAATGCAAGTGTTTATTTCGAGGATTCAAATACCTTTTGTCAAAGTACGGTATGATATGTATAATATATATAATTTACATAATGTATAATATTTATAATTAATATAAAATAATAAATGATAATGCTTAATTTTAGACAATTTGAAGTGATAAAAATCCTCTTGTCAAATGGATAAAACCTTGTGATTTGAAACTTGGTGGCAAAGTATAAAGATTTAAGATGATAATTTTGAGTATTTTGGTGCAAAACTGGTATTTAAATGGAGTGTTTTAATAAATCATCAAGTTATTCTTGTCCTACATATGCCTGATGAATATTGACGGTTGTAACTCAATCTTAGTGGCTGTCTTTTGCAAATCATGCTAATTAAACTGTATATATATTCTATTATGTTGGGAGGATATTAAATAATAATGATGATGATATATGTCAGGATGTAGTACCAATTCTGTAAATTAAATTGATTAATAGATGTTTAAATAAATGTTTGAATATAAAATAAATATTAACGAAGTATAATACACTTTTTAAAAACTAACGATTACAGCCCTGATATAAAATATCACTTAATAAAATGCTAAATGTAAACATTGTGCTTGTCTTTCAATATTGCAGCTTTCTCACGATGCTGATTCTGTCTGTGTGCCTATAATAAATGATGAAAAGGTGGTACTGTAATCAGTGTATTCTGCAACACCACGATAAACCCGACAGAGCATAATATGAAAGGATAGACTGATTATTTTGGTCAACGTTATGTATGTTGTCCTATTGCACAGCACGAGCATGTAGGACTCACTCATCGTGCACTCTATAAAATGCATTGAAACATGTTGTGTTGTCATCTGTGAGTTAAAAGACATCAGTGTGTTTGAATTTGTGCGGGAGTTTCTGTCTCCGCCTAAAACGGCTCAGCGAGTCTCGACCTAAAGAGGAATGCTGGGAATGCAGCGGCTGGCCCTCAGATAAAAACACTTGTGTCTCTTTCTGCTCCTGCTGTTTCAATCACACTTCAGCAGATTGTTTTAAACACTCAGTAACAAACACATCTAGAGTTAAGAAAATAATTCTTGAAAGTGTTTTTGTTTCTATATTGAACAATTGTGATTGTAATGTAAAAAAATTAGTCAGTAAAATAGTGGCTGTCGGTGGCAGAATTTGATTCTTAAAGGTCTTGTGAAATTAAAAGAACATTTTTTAGCTGTAAGTATTAGTATGTTAGTTTTAAGGATGTCTATAATCTAGTGTGCTCCAAAACAGTGACAAAACTATAGAGGTAAAGTTGGTTTTATATTCGCACATTCGTTCATTTAGAAGTCTCTATATTGTTTACCATGTTACTTTGAATATTCGATCGGAATTAGCATGCAAGTATGACTTCAAAACAACATTAACAATATCTAATTGACTGTGAACAATGTTGTACTTTGATAGTCATTGGCTGCTAATATGATTTTGTTATTTAGAGTTTGCAAATAATACTTTTATGATTATATTATTAAGGGGAAAGTCAGAATGTGCGAATATAAAACCAACTTTACCTCTATGACAAAACTCACATTTATAGGAGATAAACCTGATATAAAGCTTGCAGTTAGTCACTTCCACTTAAATGGATCAGCGTTTTTTTTTTACCATCACCTCATACTTTAATTCTCATTAAATCTTCTGACCAATCAAATGTTCTCTAGTATCTGACAAGCCCCTCCCGCTTTTCATTTGATGCGCCTGAGTTCAGTCACTCTCACCTGCAGAGCTGTGAGAAAACAAAACGCTATTGGGTGTTTTTATGTAAAAGGGAGGAGCTACTCTATGCCCCGCCCTCTCTTCATGTTTCAGCGATTACATCAAACATCCAATATTAAAATGCACATTTCAAAGCACTTCATATAGGACCGTTAATAATAAATGTCATTAATACAGCGTTAATACAGCAATGTTTTGAATCATTGTCGTCTGCTTTACACCGCTGTAGTGCATAGACAAAAACAACACCAGAAGCAGACAGAGATTATTAGTAGTATTGAGTCTATGTTTAGCAAAATTAGATTTTTATTTATTTAATTATTATAATTTTTAATTTAATATAATTTTTACATTTAAATATTTTTTTATTAATTAATTAATTATTATTATATTGTGTATAATTATATTATTATGTAATATATTGGTGTTATATACATATACTTCTTGATTTGAAGAGTCTATGTTGAAATTGAGCTCTGTTTTTATTTATTTTGAATTCTCTTATGCTGCGTTCACACCAGACGCGGAAGAAGCGTCAAGCGCGAGTCATTTACAGTTGCAATCAGAATTATTAAACCCCCTGAATTATTCGCCCCCCTGTTTATTTTTTTCCCCAATTTCTGTCTAACGGAGAAAAGATTTTCTTCAACACATTTCTAATCATAATAGTGTTAATAACTCATCTCTTATAACTGATTTATTTTCTCTTTGTCATGATGACAGTAAATAATATTAGACTAGATATTCTTCAAGACACTTCTATACAGCTTAAAGTGACATTTAAAGGCTTAACTAGGTTAATTAGGTTAACTAGGCAGGTTAGGGTAATTAGGCAAGTTATTGTATAATGATGGTTTGTTGTGTAGACTATCGAAAATAAATATAGCTTAAAGGGGCTAATAATATTGACCTTAAAATGGTGATTTAAAAAATTAATAAATGCTTTTATTCTAGCTGAAATAAAACAAATAAGACTTTCTCTAGAAGAAAAAATATTATCAGACATACTGTGAAAATTTCCTTGCGCTGTTAAACATCATTTGGGAAATATTTAAAAAAAGAAAAAAAAAATCAAAGGGGGGCGAATAATTCTGAGTGCAACTGTACATGCTAAGTCAATGCAAACGTGCGAATAGGCATCCTGCGGCGCGATACGCTTGAATGGCGTGGCTTGAATGATGCAAATTGCGCGAATGGCGCAGCGCGAATTGAGCGTTTTGCGCGTTTGATCGCTCGAGTTCAAAAATCTGAACTTCTGTGGACATTCCAATCAGGAGCTTGCTCTTGTGGCGACATGATTGTGACGTAGCAGCTGTTGTTGGTACCCGGGGGAAATCCTCCAGCCGACACCGACAACAGTTCATCAAACTGGGCTCGGCTCAGTCAGAAGCACCGCTGAAAGCCTCCGTCATCCAGGTATATTTTCTGGAGGAGTTTATGAGCTCACAGAGCTGGGTGCACCTCTGAAAGGATCTAGTGGACTCAGACACTGCTCCAAATGTATCGACACTGTTTATCAGCCTTTATAAAAGCACAAACACAGTTATTTTATCAATAATATCCATGTTAGCCATTTAGCAACGAAGCTAGAGTCACCGGGCAGACAGAAGCCCTGGCCATCACGCGAATCCGCGTCTGTTCTGAAGTGAATTTGACGCGCGAATAAAGCGGAGTTTGATGCGCGAATGAAGCGAGTAAACTCAAATGTTTATGAGTCTATTTGCGTCAGGTGTGAACGCAGCATTATAGATTCTGGTCTGCTCAATCATCATGGACTCCCAGTTTTCACACTGTTAGTTTGGCATTGACAGTGGTCAGCATATGAGGATATATTGCTTGTCACTTTGCTTTTTTGTACTTTCTTTTTAAAGCTTTCTCCCTTTTAAAATTCAGGGTTATTTTCTACGGTGTGTCTGCAGGCCGGCTATCACTGATCTAAAAACAAGTCCGGTCCAGTTTCTTATCTGAACTTTATCCTGAAATTCTTCTCGAGTGATTTCCTGTCACGTTTAGCTCATTTTTGGCTGCTGTTCTTACTGTGTGTGTGTGTGTGTGTGTGTGTGTGTGTGTGTGTGTGTGTGTGTGTGCACCAGCTGTTTGTGTTCATTGGCATCAGTCAGTTTGACCTACATTGCTGTCCTGTAAGTAGTTTAACTGAACAAGCAGAGGTATTTATTAATACTTTTATTTTTGAGGGAATCTGCGTTAAAAATGAGCTCATAAAATATCCTTTGCTGGGCTGGACGGTGGCGCAGTGGGTAGCACGATCGCCTCACAGCTAGAAGGTCGCTGGTTCGAGCCTCGGCTTGGTCAGTTGGTGTTTCTGTGTGGAGTTTGCATGTTCTCCTTGTGTTCGCGTGGGTTTCCTCCGGGTGCTCCGGTTTCCCCCACAGTCCAAACACATGCGCTATAGGGGAATTGGGAAGGCTAAATTGTCCATAGTGTATGAGTGTGGATGTTTCCCAGTGATGGGTTGAAGCTGGAAGGGCATCCGCTGCGTTGGCAGTTCATTACACTGAATGAATATCTTTTGCTGGAGAATGATCTGCTTTTCACAGTTTAGCCGCTGTCATGTGGTGCTTGGTTTATCATGCCATGATTTTGATGCTGGAGTAAAAATACAATCTTATTTCTGGTTTAAGTGCATGTAAGGTAAATAAGGATGTAGGTCACATGATTACTGCACACTGTTTACAGTTAGGGATGCAACAATTAACCAGTTTCACTATTAACCGTGCTTTAATTCGTCATGGTTAATTAAACGTAAAGGCTTCTCAACTAGGCATGGGCCGGTATAAGATTCCGACAGTATGATAACCTTGGATAAAAATATCACAGTTTCACGGTACAACGGTATTTTGCTTACTTCTCTGAAATATATTCTTTTTCAATGTCTGGGTAAAAATAAAAAACTTTCCCCCCCCCATTAAACACAATATATTTTATTTTGAGAAAATATAATATAAAATAAAAATATAATAAAATATTTTGGAGCAGTAAAGATGTCAGACTAAATAATTCAAATGAAACAGACTTCTGCTCTCGTCATTAGTTTCAAAAACACAGATTTCTTTACAATTTAATATAATGTCTTTGGATATTTTTTCTGCTGGAGATACTGTTGTCCAAAAAAAAAAAAAAAAAACATAAATAAAAAAATCTTACACATACCTTAGGAACGTTATAGCAGAAAATTTTGTCGGTTTTAAAACCTTGATTTTTCTAATCCGCAGTATACCTTGAAAACGGTTATCATCCCATGCCTATTCTCAACACAAAACGCACACACACACACTGCGTGAACTATGGCTGAGGCTATTAACTAAGGGCCATTCACATAACTAATCTTTTGTGCATGCAAGTTCGTTATTTGCAATGGAGGCTTGTGCGCGCGCAAAAGTGCCTTTCAGACGGCAGTTCAGCAACCTTTGACTACGTTTGTTCTCTTTTAAAGGAAAATACTTACATTTCCATGATTAAATACTTAAAATAGATTTACATTAGACAAATACAATTGATTTATTCTTTATTTATTCATTGTTCTTTTATTTTCAGTGTAAAAATGTCAAAAACCTTCTTTCTCTTATTTATAAGTCTAAAGAGAAATGAAATATTGTTTGTTTTTATTATTAATATTGTGCTGTATTATTTGGTTACTGAGCAGCAATAAATTACACTTTAAAATATTAGGAGTTTTCATGTGATTGTTTTTTTTTTTAAATTAATGAATGCTTAATAATAGTGATAACTAGTGCTGGGCGATATATTGATTCATTATTTTCCATATTAAACAATAACAATATATACATTTCTATATATTTCTTCCAGATTTAAAAGAGTATCCCAACAATGACTGAAGCCACAAATTTGAGGGTCCATTAAATAACACAACCTATTTTCGGTGGCCGATAATTTTTGGCGGCCAAAAATTCGGTGCATCTATAATATCAACACACTTCTAGATCCAGATTGTTGCACATTTCTGATGTGTGATTGGCTCTTAGATTAATATACGTAGAGTAAAAAAAAGAGCTTATCATCAGTGCGTTATTGATATAAATTTGATTGCAATTCGATATAATAGCATTTATCAGCCCAGTAGTGATAAACATGAAACCGTGATTATTCCTCAGACTATAATCGTACAACCAACATCTATAATCGATGCATCGCCATTTCCAGTTGGTGTTATTATACCGCATGGTAAACCTTGATACGGTTGTCTTTTCCACAGCACTTTAATTCAAAAGTAACGTAACATATTAACTAACTCAACTAGTTACTTTTTTGGGGAGTTACTCAATATTGTAATGTATTACTTTCCCCAACACTCATCATGACAGGCCTATTTTCCAACACGCATGATGAAGCGGGTTAGTGGGTTAATTCGTGAGGCTTTAGATGGACTCTGCGCAGCATTTCTCCCACTCCTGAGCAAACGGCAGGACTGTGGAGAGCCCGGATCCTTCTCTCCAGCTCTGCCAGACAATGTGTCTTTGTTTCTGGAGGATGCATTAGGAGACAAATCCTCTAAATTAGGCAGTGAGTCCAACACTCAGCATCGGCCCTGTTGTCGGTGGGCGTCCCACATAGCAGAGCGCTTTCTTTCTTCAGAGTGGGAGGTTTATGGAGCATTTGTTTCACGCTAACAGCTGTTAAAGCACATATTCTGTGTGGCATTGTTCAAAAATACTGATTATAGCATAAGGATTCTCTTAAATAATTCTCAATACTCTGTATCGCAATGTGGGAATTCCAATTAGAGCTGCACGATATTGGAAAAATCTGATATTGCGATATTTTATGTTTCTGCAGTGAAATATTGTGATATGAATGCAATTTCACAAGATGGTTTGGTTTGAATAGCTCTATTTAATGGCTTTCTGGGGAGTCTAACAGTATTTAGGCACAGAAATGGAATAATCACAATGCAATAAATGCTTTGCTTTGTCTCATTTCTAGTCCAAGCATCAAAGATCAAGTGAAAATATTGTATTATTTTCACTTTCTTAAGTAATAAGTCAAAATGTAGAGTTTTTTTTTTGTAATGTAATGTAATGTGTATTTATATAGCGCATTTATTGTGTATGGCCATACACCCAAAGCGCTTCACAATCATGAGAGGGGTCTCTCCACACCACCACCAGTGTGCAGCATCCACTTGGATGATGCTCCGGCAGCCACAGGACAACGGCGCCAGTGCGCTCACCACACACCAGCTATTGGTGGAGTGAAGAGACAGTGATAGAGCCAATTCAGTGGATGGGGATGATTGGGAGGGCATGATGGGTAAGGGCCGATTGAGGGACTTTGGCCAGGACACCGGGGTTACACCCCTACTCTTTACCAGAAGTGCCATGGGATTTTTAATGACCACAGAGAGTCAGGACCTCAGTTTAACGTCTCATCCGAAAGACGGATGGATTTTTCCTTAAAACAAGCAATCTGCCAATTGAGAAAGTAAAATAATCTCGTTTTCACTTTGAAATGTAGATTTTTGGACTAGAAACAAGATAAAAATGCACTTTTTTTGTTGCATGAATTGTATAAATTCTGTATAAATAATTAAACGCAATTCATCTTTGTTACACTTCCTTTTTTGAGCCCAAATGTTTTAAACTTTCTTGAAATGCTCACAGTAACAGGCCTTAAAAACACATTAAATGATAAATTTCCACTCTATCATGGGTAAGCTTAAGCCTTGCGTGTATCATTTATACTTCTGCGTGCTGTTTGTGTTGCTCTGTAATAACACTTCTGAAACACTAGCTGACAGTAGGCTTTTATGTTCCTCTCTGTCAAGTTTCTTCGTGGGTGTTGTTTTTTCTGAACGCTTCCTTAAAGTGGCTCAAACTCGCTCATTTTGAGGTGGGAACCGGGGGATGTGCAACGACTTTAACCATGAGGGAAACACAAAACAATACTTTCAATCTGGTGCTCCTTCACGGGACTAGACACTTATAAACACTCGCTCCAACGGGTTCGTGTGGCTCTCAGCCCCGCCCACACTCATCAGCGCTACCAAGCCGACCAATCACAGTGCTTGCAGTATGCGTCGTTGTAAGGTGTAGTTACATGTTTTGAGAGGTGTGCGTCAGCGTCAGCCACGGCGAGAGCTATGCGTCCACGCGCAGGCTGCACCGAAGCATATGTGTGCGCTTGACTCAGAAATATAAATCAGCCTTTAGCTGTGACTCTACATATCACATGTGTTCTGTTCCTCCTGGTTAACTATAAAGCAGGTCGCACACCAGAAGCGCCACTCGGCCATGCATTTCAGAATTCTAAACAGAGGTTTCTATCAGGGTACATACACCGGCGCCACAAGTCGGTGGCTGTCCGCAGTGCCCGGCCACGACTCGGGACACTGTTCGTATTTCTGCCGCGCTACAGAGCGCCATCTGGTTAGTTTCATTTTAAATGGCATGCAAATGTGCACGTCTGGTGATCTAAATATCTGCTTAACAATAGGATTCCTTAATATATCATCGAAAATGACTAAAAAAACGCTCAATATAGACACTGAATTTTTTTAGGTCAACTTAAAAATGCAGGTTGTAGGCTTTTTTTTTTTACCATAAATGTATTACAGAAACTAAAGAAAACAGCCACTTAAAAAATACACAGTAATGCCCAATTCACACGATCAGACACAGGCAGACTTCACCATCAGGTTTGTTAATAGTAGTGTGATACTTTCAACTGTCATGTGCGTGCCGTGTTGCGGCGCTGAGCGGCACATCCGGTGTGTGACGGCCTAAATTTAAACTCAACATTGCATATCTAGTTACAATGCAATATCGATGCTGACATATTGTGCAGCCCTATTGCCAAAAAAATATTGTATTTGTCAAAATTATATATTTTTTTATTTAAAAAAATCAACAATATTAAGTAAAGATCATGTTCCATGAAGATATTTATTAAATTTCCTACTGTAAGTCTATCAAAACTCAATTTTAGATTATTAATGTGCATTGCTAAGCACTTTAAATGCAATTTTCTAAGTATTTAGATTTTTAAACTGTTTTTATAACACAGAAAATATGACCAAATCATTTATTGCAGAAGTTATTTCACTTGTACAGAACAATTAAGCTTATTTCACTGCAGGCAAGCACTAGATTACAGCAAGTCATTTTTTTTAAACGTTTTACAACATGAAAAGTGGTGATTCAGCATGGTAAATCAGTGAAAACACGCTCTGACAGACGCCGACGGGGAAACAAACCTGATGGTGAAGTCTGCCTGTGTCTGATCGTGTGAATTGGGCATTACTGTGTATTTTTTAAGTGGCTGTTTTCTTTAGTTTCTGTAAGACATTTATGGTAAATAAAAGCCTACAACCTGCATTTTTAAGCTGACCTCAAAAATTCAGTGTCTATATTGAGCGTTTCTTTAGTCGTTTTCGATGATATATTAAGGAATCCTATTGTAAAGCAGATAACAGATTTTACAGTAGCGTTTTAAAACAATACAGTTAAACTCATGGCCATTTTTACAGTACGCTTCATGTGGAATAAGCCTTTATTTAGGCTGATAGTTTTGCAGGGTTGAGAAGGTCCTGCTTTATATAGTGGTTGAACTGCAGGAAAACAGGAAACACTTCCTTCCTCCTCCAGTGGTTTCAACAATAGTCATGGGAGCACAAGCTGACTCTGAGCTGCTTAAATTACTGCTGTTCTGAACTGAAGGAGTGAGTGATTCAACACAACCTACAACACGGATGATTCACTCAGAGGAGATGTGTGTTTCCTGTAAAATATCAGCACGGCACAAGCTCTGCTCTATTAGTTTATCATTGCAAACTCCTATGAAAAGTCCTTTTTTTTATTTAATAAGGTGGTGGTGGTAGTAGTAGTAGTAATAGTAGGGGTGTTAGTAGCAACAATGATGATGATGATAATAATAATAGTAATATTAATAGTAATATTAGTAATAGTAATAGTAATAATAAAAATATTAGTAATAATAATAGTAATAATAGCATAATAATAATAGTAATAGTAGTAATAATAGTAATAATAATATTAATAATAGTAATAATAATAATAATAATATTAATAGTAATAATAAAAAAATATAAAAAATAATAGTTGTAATAATAATAATAATAGTAGTAGTAATAATAGTAATAATAATAAAATAATAATAATAGTAATAGTAATAATAATAGTAAAAATAGTAATAATAATAATAATAATACTAGTAGTAGTAATAATAATAGTAATAATATTAATAGTAATAATAAAAAAATATTAAAAATAATAGTAGTAATAATAATAATAATAATAATAATAGTAATAGTAGTAATAGTAATAATAATAAAAGTAGTAATAATAACAGTTATAATAATAATAGTAATAATAAAAAAATTATAATAATAGTAGTAGTAATAATAATAATATTAATAAAAATAAAAATAATAATAATAGTAGTAGTAATAATAATAATATTAAAAATAATAATAATAATAATAATAGCAATAATAATACAAATAATAATAAAAATAATAGTAGTAATAATAATAATAATAATAATAATAGTAATAATACAAATAAAAATAATAGTAATAATAATAATAATAATTGTAATAATACAAATAATAATAATAATAATACAAATAATAAAAATAATAGTAATATAATAATAATAATAGTAATAAAAATAATAATAATAGTAGTAGTAATAATAATAATACAAATAATAATAATAATAATAATGGCAACGCAGTGGCGCAGTAGGTAGTGCTGTTGCCTCCCAGCAAAAAGGTCGCTGGTTCGAGCCTCGGCTGGGTCAGTTGGCGTTTCTGTGTGGAGTTTGCATGTTCTCCCTGCGTTCGCGTGGGTTTCCTCCGGGTGCTCAATTTTCCCCCACAGTCCAAAGACATGCGGTACAGGTGAATTGGGTAAGCTAAATTGTCTGTAGTGTATGAGTGTGAATGAGTGTGTATGGATGTTTCCCAGAGATGGGTTGCAGCTGGAAGGGCATCCGCTGCGTAAAATATGTGCTGGATAAGTTGGTGGTTCATTCCGCTGTGGCGACCCCGGATTAATAAAGGGACTACGCCGAAAAGAAAATGAATGAATGAAAAATAATAATAGTAGTAGTAATAATAATAATAATAATAGTAGTAATAATAATAATAATAATAATAATGATAGTAGTAATAGTAATAATAGTAATAAACAGCTAATTAGTAGTTCATTAAGCTAGTAGTAGTAGTGTTAGCTAATGGTTCGTTAATACTGTGAATTGTGACCTAAACTAAAGTGGTACGAATAATATATTCAGCAGCTATATATATATATATATTGTATATATTGGTTGTTTCTGTGTCTGTATATGTAGTTTTTACCGTGTTTTACTCTAATCTCTGGGTTTCTCCTGTCGGTCAGGCGTTCGGACAGGCTCACTCCAACCACCGGAAGGTTGCGGCTGATGGAGAAAGCCGCGAAGAGTCGCTCATCCAGGAGTCTGCGTGTAAAGAGGCGTATTACGAGCAGCGCATGCAGGAGCTACAGGCCGAACTCAGACAAACACGCAACATCCTGACCAACGTCCAGTCGGAGAACGAACGGCTCGCCACCATCACACATGAGCTCAGAGAGGTCAGTTCATCAGTCTGCTGCTGCGTCCCAATTCGCACACTACACGTCTTACATCATTTATAAAATGGAGTGTCCCAAACCGTACTATGGTAAAAAGAGTATGCCACAGGTTCCTGGATGTTCTTCTATTTCTGGTAGAAATTCGAAGTATAGAACCGACTGTACTGTGTCAAACTACAAACATGGCTTGAATGACTGTTAATTAACATCTAATTAATTAATATCTCATTATCATTATAACATATATTTTTTTCAGCAACGTGACCTTTTCGCTGATTCGACACTGAATCAATGTCTGGCCTCCAGTGTGTTGTCACTTTACCACAGTTAAGGATATAAATATATATGAGGATTAAGAGTGACTGCAGGAAATAAAAGAAACATTTACATTAATAACCTCCCTGTGAGAAAGACAGATGGTGTGACGCGGTGAGGATTTAAAGGACGGCGCAGTCCTCTGGAGGATTAATGCGTTTAAGGTGAAATGAAATGTGTTTTTGCGTTTGGCTGAGCAGAGCAGCAGATGGAGAAAAAAATCAAGATGGAGGCGTACAGATGGAGAGATAAACTCAAGTAAACAGCTCAAAGAACACAAGACCATTCACAAGTCTGCGGGCACTTTAGGATTAGATGCTTTTTTTAAAGTAAGGTTGCATTAAACTGACTACAAATTACGGGAAGTAATGTTACAAATAATATCTGGTCTTTTGAACTTTGCATGTTTCACAGATTGTATCAGATCACAATGTGATCGTAATGTTTTACACAATATTCCAGTTTTACGCACAACTATAATGAATATCTTTGCATGGGAAATAGCTGTGTTTAAAAAAAAAAACAAAGCAGTGCAGAAATTAGCTTGTCTTTAATTCCTGCTTGATTCCTTGTGTTTTAGATACATTCTATTAGAGTGTATATTAGATTAGAATATACATTAGAATAAAATGCGCATTAGAAAAGAACATTGGAATAAAATGAAAATAGAATATTTAAATAGAATGTAAATTAAAATAGAATATTTAAATAGAATGTAAATTAAAATAGAATATTTAAATAGAATGTAAATTAAAATAGAATATTTAAATAGAATGTAAATTAAAATAGAATATTTAAATAGAATGTAAATTAAAATAGAATATTTAAATAGAATGTAAATTAAAATAGAATATTTAAATAGAATGTAAATTAAAATAGAATATTTAAATAGAATGTAAATTAAAATGGAATATTTAAATAGAACGTAAATTAAAATGGAATATTTAAATAGAACGTAAATTAATGGAATATTTAAATAGAATGTAAATTAAAATGGAATATTTAAATAGAATGTTAATTAAAATAGAATATTTAAATAGAATGTTAATTAAAATAGAATATTTAAATAGAATGTAAATTAAAATAGAATATTTAAATAGAACGTAAATTAAAATGGAATATTTAAATAGAACGTAAATTAAAATGGAATATTTAAATAGAACGTAAATTAATGGAATATTTAAATAGAATGTAAATTAAAATGGAATATTTAAATAGAATGTAAATTAAAATAGAATATTTAAATAGAATGTAAATTCCAAAAGAACATTAGAATGCAAAATATATGAGAATAGTATATATTAAAATAAAATATACAATACATTGGAATAGAACATAAATCCAAATAGAACATTAGAATGTAAAGTAGAATAGAATAGAATATACGATAGAATATACATTGCAATATAACATAAATCAGTGTAGGACAATAGAATTCATCCATTAGAACAAAATAAAACATTAGTATATAATGTACATTAGAATAAAATTTAAATAGAATTTACATTATACAGTATAGAATGTAAATTAGAAAAGAACATAAGAGTGTAGTATACATTAGAATAGAACGTAAATAGAATATACATTAGAATAGAATATGCATCAGAATGGAACATTGGATATACATTGGAATAGAACATAAAACAGAATGGGATATTAGAATAAAAAATTCAGTAGACTAGAACATTAGAATAAAATATAAATTAGAATAGAACATTAGAATGTAAAATACAATAGAATAGAATATGCATTAGAATAAAACATTAAAATACAATAATACATTCCAATAGAACAAATCAGAAAAGAATAGAATGTGAAATACATTACAATAGAATATCCATTAGAATAGAACACTTCAATAAGATTAGAATAGAATATGCATTAGAATAGAACATTAGAATTAGAGTAGAATATACAATTGCATAGAACATTGGAATGTAAAATACATTAGAATAGAATATATATTAGAATAAAATATACAATGCAATATAAACTGGAATAGAACAAATCAGTATAGGATATTAGAATAGAATAGTCATTAAAAAAAGAACATTAGAATATATTATACGTTAAAATCGAATATTCATTAGACTAAAACATTAGAATAAATTTAGAATAGAATAGAACATTAAAATGTGATCTACATTTACAATAGAATATACATTAGAATAGAATGTCAATTATAATGGGATGTAAATTAGAATATGACATTAGAACGGGGTGTATATATTATAATAGAATATACAGTAGAGTAGAACATTAGAATAAAATTAGAATAGAATTTACATTAGAACAGAACATTAAAATAATAATAAAATGAACATAATAAAATGTAAATTAGAATAGAACATTAGAATGTAAAATACAATAGAATGAATCAGAATAGAACCTTAGAATAGAATGCAAATTAGAATAGAATTTTAGAATGTAAAATACAATATAATAAAATGTACATTAGAATAAAATAAAAACATTAGAATAGAATGTACATTAGAATAGAACATGCGTTAGAATAAAATAAAACATTAGAATAGAATGTACATTAGAATAACAGTAAAATAGAATTTACGTTAGAATAGAACATGAATCAGAATAGAATATACTTTAGAATAATGAAATGGACATTAAAATAGGCACATTAAAATTGAACACTGAAATAGAACGTTAGAACATACATCACAATAGAATATACAATAGATTAGAGAGTATATTAGAATGGAATATACATTAGAATAGAACATTTGAATAGAATATAGATGAGAATAGAACCTACACTCGAATTCTTCAGACTGCTGATGTTGTTCCTCTGTCCCACAGAACAGTCAGATGGTGGAGCTGCAGAGGTCTCGTCTGCGGGACGACATCAAGGAGTTTAAGTTCAGAGAGTGTCGCCTGCTGCAGGACTACAGCGAGCTGGAAGAGGAGAACATCACACTGCAGAAACACGTGTCTGTCCTGAAGCAGAGCCAGGTGACACTCACTGCTCCACTGGACACTAGGCCTGCTCCATATTGAGAAAAAATTCAGAAATTTCCTGTGGCCCCACGCTCATGAATAATCTGCATTTTCACTTCAGCGAATCAGTTTGAGCGAACGCAAGCTATGTAATTAATATTCAGAAGCCTGACAGATAATAATCCAAAGTGTTGCACACTGTTAACAATAAAGAGTGCTTTATTCATATGAACAAATATACATTAGAATAGAATATACATTAGAATACAACATTAGAATAGAATATATATTAATATAGAATACATAAGAATAGAATACAACATTAGAATAGAACATACAATCGAAAAGAACATTAGAGTAGCATAAACATTACAATATACATTAGAATAGAATACACGTTAGCATAGAATACACTTTAGAATAGAATAAACATTGGAACGCAGCCCTAATCTGCTGTGTGTGTTTGTAGGTTGAGTTTGAGGGTCTGAAGCATGAAATCCGGCGTCTGGAGGAGGACACTCAGTTTCTGAAAAGTCAGCTGGAGGACGCCATCCGTCTGAAGGAGATCGCCGAGAGACAGCTTGGAGAAGCTCTGGAGACCATCAAGACTGAGAGAGAGCAGAAGGCAAGACTGCTTTTACTGTATATCAACAATACTCTTATTACCATCAGCAGCGTCAGCATCAGTGGGGGATATGATCAAAACACTTTTTTATAATATATGAGAAACCGTATAGAGTGAAATGTTCATTTAATTTCTTTTTCCAATATTTCACAAGTGCTGTTTAACAGAGTTTTAAAAATTATTATTTTAATAACTGATTTCTTTTCTCTTCATCATGATGACAGCACATAATATTTGACTATTTATTTAGCAAGATACTAGTATTCAGCTTAAAGTGACATTTAAAGGCGTAACTTGGTTAATTATGCAAGTCTTTGGGATTTTTAACAACTCTGATTGCTAAATTTCTAACTCCCTGGTATCCTTTCGGTCAGGCACTCTTCAGTTTATGGTAGTGCTAAATAAATTCAAGTGGCCCAAATAGAAAGTACACTATTTGTTAAATAAAAAGTAATGCATACATTTACTAAATAAAACATATAGAATTCATTATATATAGGCTACATATATATTTTTGAAAATAAACACATTTTATTGAATTATTTTTCTTTCATTTATTCATTAATTTTCCTTCGGCTTAGTCCCTTCAATCATCAGGGGTCGCCACAGCAGAATGAGCCGCCAACTATTGCAGCATATGTTTTACACAGCGGAAGCCCTTCCAGCCACTGGGGTTTTAGTTTTATTGTTCTCTAGTTATTTAGTTTTAATTTTAAACTTTACTTTTTTTAACGAAACGTTTTTGACTAATAGTTTTAGCTTTCGTTTACTCAAATAAGCTTAACACACAACAATGCACATCATGGAGACGAAACCCACAGCCGAACGGCCATACTGCTGGTGTGCTGAAGGTGGTTGCTATGGTCTTATATATGGTTGCTAGGGTGTTCTGAGTGGGTTCCAGAGGATTGCTAAGCAACTGCGGAGGCGTTTTTGGCAGATTCTTCCACTCTTATGTCATGACTCATAGCAGTCAACAGAAATCTATAGGATTTCTTTCTCATGATATCAAAATAAAGCCCAATCTCTGAAAAGAAACTTGCTTTTTCAGGGCCAGCCTATCTCCTGGGTTCATTATGTTTTCCAGTCGATGTACCAAAAATGAATCCATCCTGTCTGTCAGACTATCTTAATGGGAAGAAAAATATAGTCTATTTGAGTGCTTTTGCATTACCTCAAAAATGTGGTAATTATGTTGTATTGCATGTCATTTTCATGCATCCAGGAGCCACTATCAATAGGCGTTAGAATTTGTGTTTGCGCTAAAGAACCGGGTTCTTTGATACAAAGTTAAAAAAAATAAAAAGTAATCCTACCATGATTTTTTCAGGGATAATTAAAAAAAGCAATACATGTTAATAAATAAATAATTCAATAAAATGTGGTTATTTTCAATAATATATGTAGCCTATATACAATCAATTACATTATGTATACATTACATTATATACAGTTGAAGTCAGAATTATTAGCCCCCCTGTTCATTCCACAGTGGAATGAACCGCCAACTATTCCAGCATATGTTTTACATAGCGGATGCCCTTCCAGCCACAACCCAGTACTGGGAAACACCCATACACACTCATTTACACACACGCACTCATACATTACGGCCAATTTAGTTCATCAATTCCCTTATAGCGCATGTGTTAGGACTGTAGGGGAAACCGGAGCACCCGGAGGAAACCCACGCCAACACTGGGAGAACATGCAAACTCCACACAGAAACGCCAACTTACCCAGCTGGGACTCGAACTAGCAACCTTCTTGCTGTAAGGCGACAGTGCCGCCCAAATATCTTAAATTGTAAAAATAAAATCTAAATATGCATGAAGGTGTCTTCTCTAAAGCACGATGAAATGTCTTGATTCTGAATGATTTCATTAGGACAGTAAGGTCTGACTCTGCTTAGACATAAGTCTCATCACTGAACCTTCAATAATGTCCAGTATAGAATATAAAGTCATGCTGCAGTGGAAACAGAATGAATATTGTGTCTGACTCCATCATGAGCTTGGAGGACTGCATCATACATCTCTGAATGACTCAAATCACGCATTAATAAAGTCATCTGGAATGGCAAAGAAAGCGTTCCTGCAGGACTCCCAGAGTTCAAGAGTCTTTGTGTTCATCTTCAACGCCTCCTCCTCCATCTTACCCCAGACATGCTCAATAATGTTCATGTCTGGTGACTGGGCTGGCCAATCCTGGAGCACCTTGACCTTCCTTGCTTCAGGAGCTTTGATGTGGAGGCTGAAGTATGAGGAGTGCTATCCTGCTGGAGAATTGTCCCTCTCCTGTGGTTTGTAATGTAATGGGCAGCACAAATGTCTTGATACCTCAGGCTGTTGATGTTGATCATCCACTCTGCAGATCTCTCGCACGCCCCCATACTGAATGTAACCCCAAACCATGATTTTTCCTTCACCAAACTTGACTGATTTCTGTGAAAATCTTGGCTCCACGTGGGTTCCAGTAGGTCTTCTGCAGTATTGGTGATGATTGGGATGCAGTTCAACAGATGATTCATCAGGAAATCCACCTTCTGACACTTTTCCAAATGATCAACTAGAAGTCGAGTTATTATTTGTTGCTCTTACAACTGGCATCGACGACAAAACTTTTGTCAGTTAGTGTATTCTCCATATAGAAGCCAGAAACTAAGCTTTTTTGCACTACATCTGATGATCAACAGTAAAAATGACACATTATTCCTCTTAATCCCAACAGAGAAAACCAACAACAATCAAGAATGCATGATTCTATGCTGTCATGGCTTTGCAATCAAAAATGTGATTATTATTATAATGGATATCAATGGGGCAAAAACAGCCCCAAACATAACGAAAGGGGAGTCAAATTGAACATTACACAAGGGTCTTAAAATGCAACTCTATAATAGTGTTGTTGTGTGTTGACACAGGCGGCTCTGAGGAAGGAGTTGTCTCAGTACATGAGCATCAGCGACTCCATGTACCACAGTCCCCTGAGCATCTCTCTGGATGGCCTGAAGTTCAGCGACGACGCTTCCATCGAGCCCAACAACGACGAACCGCTGCACGGCTACGAGAACGGCTTTGATAAAATCACAGACAACAACGACAACCGCGTCTCCACACCCAAGAAAAGCGAGCTCTTCCAGCCGTCCTCCAGTCTGGTGGACAACCTGCTGAACGAGCTGAACATCTCAGAGATCCAGAAGCTCAAACAGCAGCTGCTGCAGGTAAAGCTTTCGGATTAGGGTTGGGCGATATTGCAAAATAATGATCAAGATATCATGTTTCATGTCATTCGATATCGATAATTATTGAATATTTTTTAACAATACATTCAGGAATATTAGGATTTTTTTAACCACTTTATTTTAATTTACTAAAATTACTAATTACTTTATAATAAAATAAACAAGTGTTAAAGAGACTCTTAAACTTGATTAATAAAATGCTACAAAGTGTGTGCTATGGTAAATACTGAACAATCTAAGCAAACATTAAGGTGTGTATAATAATGATATAGTAAACTCTGTCAACAACACAAACCATGATAATCAGATCTGAGATTTCAAGTAAAGAAACCAGCCATCATTATTCAAATACACACTGCAACATTACAGATTATGTAGTTGGATGACTATATTACCCCAATGCTAAACACTCTTTCAGATGGGGAGCTAGTGGCTGGGATGCATAAGAAAAGAAACCAAAAAGCCACTCTGGCGACATCCTTACATCCTTTTTAATTTACAGTCTCCTCACTGCTGCTATAGCCTAGTTCACACTACAGGATTTTAAGCCTGATTTGAGCCCGATTTGAAAGTTAACGAGCTCGCCGACAGATCGGGCTGTGATCGGGGAAAAATCTGCGGGTGCACGGCGCTCGGCAGTCTTTATGTGTGAACTACTGAACGACGCATCAAAGAGGCTCGCTGAAGCGTTGCCGACACCTCGCAGACGGAAATCCAATATATAGCATGCTGAATATTCCAGAGCAGTCGGCCGACTTGACCCCACTTGCGGTCAGATGTAATGATGAGCTGCAGCCAATGAGAGAGCATATCAGCATGAGCTGAATGGCCGTGTGTTCAGGAGCACAACAGAAACGTTTGTGATTGGCCAGAATGGGCATCCATGCACTCGCTTCATTCTGTGTTAACACAGACACGAGAGTGGGCTATTTTAACAGTGGAACTAGAGTTCTGTAACTATTAGAATTACCATACTGCTCATTCTGACATTTCTCACATCATACTTACATTCAAAACTTCTATTGAGATATTAAAATTAAGCTTTGAATGTCTGTCATCATATTTTATGACAGCATTACCCTAAAAATATGAACTTTTTTGGTTATACAGCCTATAAATATGTAGTTAAGATACTAGAACACACAAAGGTCTGAGCCTCGCTTTCATTTTCACTTTCTAACAGGAGCTATTTCGCAGCACAGAATATGCTGTTCTGAAAGATATATCTGAAGTAAATTTATGTTTTTGCTATCAGAAAGTTTTGTTTATTTTAGCAGGAAGTTGCTAGTCAAAAAAAATACATGCATATATAAAGTCACAGCGAAAAGAAGCAGATATGCATGCAGTCATGTTGACCAATATGGTAAATAAAGGTAGACATGCTCAGTTCTTTACTGTTTTGTAATTTAAAAAAATAACAATGTTAGAAAGAAATACACAGATATTTAGAAAACGTCAGCGTGTTATAGATATGTTAGTTTTATTTCCAAGAGTTATAAAATTACAAAAATTAAAAACTCTCTGTGTATCTCTCCACTTGAACTTTGCAGAAGAGTGATTGATCCGCTGATGCATCAGCTGACTGATGATGTTTTTAAATGCTCCCTTGAAAGCTTGAAACGCTGTCAGTGATGTCATCAGCACACAAGCAGCCAATAGTGTTCAGCCTTTTCTGACGACTCCTCCCTCAAAATTTAATTGGCTGTGGTTTGGTAGCTTGACTGAACTGTTGGCGAACATGTTGTTGTCAGATCATGTAGTGTGTGACCCCCCTCTTGTGGATCATTTGCGTAGTGTCGCGTAGTGTGAACACCACAGTGATTAAAAGACACAAAATCAAGTCATGTAGTATGAACGGCACAGCGATCTGCCGATGTTTAAAATCCTGTAGTGTGAACTAGGCTTATACAGCACTTATACGCATGTGTTGTTATTCTGACCTGAAGTGACAAGCGCTCCCCTGGCGTCTCTTGTAACTAGGCGACCATCAACTATTTTTAGGATGACAAACGAATCATTGCTGCAGCTCCGATAGAAGTTTATGGAGAAAAGTAAAAGGCGCTGCAGTGTTTAGGTGCGCTGTGTTTGTCTTGAGGTAATTAGTCTGCTGTTATTACTGAAGTGTGTATATTCCATACAAAGTGTGATGCAGATTGTTTAGTTCTACTTGCATGAATCGCGGTGTGCTCGTGGCATTCAGATGTTTTTTAACTGGATGCGGCTGGAAAATGCGTGCGGTTAATGTGTGCGCCGTTTGCAGAACATGTACGCGTCACTACCATATGTGTGTCGTGCAAGTCGCGGGCCTCCATTGGAAATGACAAGCTTATTGGCAATGCTTCCAAGGCGCGCTCTCAGCAGCCACATTTTCATAAAACTATAGCGCTTCATACCGAAGCTACATACCAGATCTTTTTAAATGATATTGACAATAGTGTTCGGTCAATATATATCGATACCCATTTTATTTCCGATAACAAGTCTCTGATGTCTCCAGAGTGTGTAGTGAAGATTCCGATCAAAATACCACACTGATAACGTTTTCTAACTCTCTGAAACTGACCCTTTTAGACTTCGAGACAAATTGTGTTATTATGGCTTTAAATTCAAATGAGATTGTGCTCTTGTCAAAAGAGGGCGGAGCTACAAATGCCTGCGCATCAGTATAATGGCAGATTCAAAACAGCAACTTTGAAAATGAAAATTGATTCGGTTTTCATAATAATTTCAGTAATATTATTAACATGCAATAATTATGTACCCAATAATGAAATAATAATATGGAGATGCTTGTATGATTTATTTACAACACAGTTTAAGTAATACTTTCAGTCGTTTAGTAGATGTAGTATATGAGAGACTTGCTTTGTTTACCAAATAAAGTGGATCTAATTGGATTTGCATTGTAAACATTAAAGAAAAGTTTCATATTTCATAAATATCATCAATTTTTGCACAGAAATACCATAAAAAGTGCATTAAGGTGTCTTCTGTAAAGCATTATCATTTCGTTTTTTGCTAAACAGAAGTAAACATGACACACTCATGTATATGAAAGGTGACTTGTATTATTATTCATTATTTTATAGTCATGTTCATATATAATCTCCAATCTTGGGTCTACCAATAAGCACAGCTGACCTGCATTTATTTTTTTTGTTAAATCCCAATCAATCCCAGTTCTTATCCAAAAAAAAAAAAAATCACAATGAGATTTCTCCCAGTCATGCAGTCCTAGAGTGTGTGTGTGTGTGTGTGTGTGTATGTGTGTGTGTTTAGATCTGCGTTTGATTGGCTGACAGCTGGACTGCTGAAATCCTATTAGTGGATGTCAGATCTAAAGCTCCGCCTCCATCTGACACAATGAGCTGTCAATCCAGCCATCTGTCAGGAATTGACCTACAAACTCTGACCTTTCACGACTCTTCTTCTGATCAGCGTTTGCCAGAAACACACAGCAGCAGCGCAGTGTTTGCTTTAAACATCATGAGACATTATGCTAATCAGATCCTCACGTAGCCTTCACGACCTATTGATCATCCGCAAATCCGTTCCAGACAGCAGGAAATAACAGCTGAGGCACAAAAAATAAACACTTCCTTGTGATCATCTCCAAAAAACAAAACCAATGCCTGTGATGATGACTAGTACACTTTGGGTTTGTATTTCTGCATGCATTTTTAATTACACTGGCTTTGAGGATGTGATGTCACATTTATTTACACGTTTCCTTCTTGACCAAAGTTTAAAAGCATTTCTTGCTATATTGTAATTTTTTGTGTTGATTTTTAAAAGTATACAGTGGGGGAAAGCATGTCATGTTTTTCCTGGGAATAATCTCTCTAAAGGAGCTGCTGACATGGAATTAAAGCAGATTTGGGTAAAAACCCAAACAATACAAACATAAACATAAAACAAAACAAAATAATCTGAGAAATGAGTTGTGTGTAATAAGAAAGAAATGACAAAAGGAGAAAGAGCTGAACTACTGAAGTGTGTTTAATACTTTATATAAAGGCTTTTATAATGATGCAGCTTAAAGACGCCTCTCATATGGAGAATGAAGCCTCATGCATTGCTCAGGTGTGAGTTTCTCACAGACTTCAACAGAGTGTCTAAATCTTGATGCTCCTGTTGGTCTCGTCTATCAAATCTGAGCTTTATTCTGTATTCTCTTGGATTGGGGTCAGGGGATTGGCTGGGCCATTCTACAGCTTGATTTTCTTTCTCTGAAAGCATCTGAGAGTCTCCTTGGCTGTGTTTTGGATCCTTGTCTTGCTAAAATGTCCACCCTGGTGTCATCTTCATCCTCCTGCTAATGTAGATGTTGAACTGAAGCAGCTGATATTCATTTACACTGAGGAAGGGCAGAGGCTCACTGAAGAACTACTGAGAGATTTCAGCTGCTGTCTGGGCTTTCGCTGCTGAACTACACATTTAGGCCCCGTTTACACTAGTGCGTTTTCATTTTGAAACGGCGTTTTAGATCAAAAACGATCTGCATCCACACTAGCGTTTCATCAAGCGTTTCTAAACGTATCTCCGTCCACACTACTCCACCAAAAACGTATCTCACGTGACCAATCGCGCACTCTGGGCATGCGCGTCCAAGTATAAACAGGAAGCATGTGTCTCGCTCGGCATTTGGTTATTGTTAGTCAACAAACGCTGGTTGAACGATGAACGCGAGCGATTGGCGAGTGCTGGAACAATAGCTTGCCTCTTGTGAATATATGCAGCTGCTGTAGTAAAAAAGGCAGAGTTTAACTGCACAATGGCGGCTAAAACGGACAATAGTGCAAACAACGCTCCCATTTCTGTGTCCATGTTGTTGTTTACAGTGAAGGCTGGTCTGCCGTCTTCCGGTAGCGTTATAGTCATGTGATAGGGGCTTGACGAATAAGGGAAGGATACGCAATGACCCAAAAGCCCCAATCAGGTAGTGAATCTCAGCAGCCACGCCTCCGTTTTCAGATGTCTCCGTTTTCCCTCATCCACACTGAGACGGAGCAGCAGCGTTTCAGAATGAAAACAACCTCTCCAGCGTTTTCAAAACGCTCCGTTTTTGGGGCTCGAAAACTCCGGCGTAGTGTGGACGGATGGCGTAACCATAGCAAAACTTATGCATTTTAAAACGAAAACGCATTAGTGTAAACGGGGCTTTACTTTACTTTCTTTATTGTCCAAAAGTGAAAAATTTATCTTTGGCTTCACCACACAACCACATCAGCGTTCACATCACACACATCACAGAAAAAAGAGGCAACACAAATACATTCAAGGTTATCACATACATAATTTATTTTTATATATATATATATAAACACGTCCTTAAACCTCCCTTTCTTTATGTGTTCAATACTTTTTCCCCTGTGTCATTTCATTTTATTACACAGAACTTCATTTGTAAACTAATTAGATTTGTTTTCTTTGCATATGTGGATTTCTTTGGCTGTTACCAACATCCGTCAACAGCACCTTTAGAAGTATGTTTTCTGAGAAAAATGGGGACGTGTTCAATACTTAATTTCCCCGCTGTATGTATATATATATATATTGTCTAACAAAAACTTATACAACAGTTAACTATAACAGAAGTGTTGAAGGATTTGCATTTTTTCTTTTCTTTCTTTTCTTTTTCTTTTAATCGAAACACTGAAAAAATAAACACTGAAAAACACATTTAAAGCTTTCCAAATTAAGCTCTTAGCAATGCATATTACTGATCAAAAATTACTTAAAATATTCAATACAATTCAAATGTATATTTTGGACTCGTACAGTATTTTTTTTGTAATTTAGGTTTTGTTTTTATTTCTTCAGAAATGTCTAGGGTAAAAAAATCTTAACTAAAAAATACAGGGAAAATCCGCTTTAAAATTTTCCAAATTAAGCTCTTGGCAATCCATACATGCATGCATGCAATGCTGCCCTGGTGTCTCTTGTAACCAGGCGACCATCAACTATTTTTTCAGAGGATGACAAACGAATCATTGCTGCAGCTCCGATATATATGAGTCTCATATATATCACTGAGATACTAGTTTATGGAGAAAAGTAAAAGGCGCTGCAGTGTTTCGGTGCGCTGTGTTTGCCTTGAGATTCCATACAAAGTGTGATGCAGATTGTTTAGTTCTACTTGCATGAATCGCGGTGTGCTCGTGGCATTCAGAAAAGTTCAGATGTTTTTTAACTAGGTCCGGCTGGAAAATGCGTGTGGTTCACGTGTGTGCCGCTTGCAGAACATGTACGCGTCACTACCATATGTGTGTCGTGCAAGTTCGGTGCCTCCATTGGAAATGTCAAACTTACACCCTAAGCTTATTGGCAATGCTTCCAAGGCGCGCTCTCAGCAGCCACATTTGAATAAAACTTTAGCGCTTCATACCGAAGCTACATACCAGATCTTTTTTAATGATATTGACAATAGTGTTCGGTCAATAAACATCGATACCCATTTTATTTCTGATAACAAGGTTGTTGTAGTTTAGCATTTTTAAAGGGGACCTATTTTGTAACCTTTTACAAGATGTAAAATGCGTCTCTGATGTCTCTAGAGTGTGTAGTGAAGTTTCAGCTCAAAACACCACACTGATAACATTTTCTAGCTCTCTGAAACTGACCCTTTTAGACTTCGAGACTAATTGTGTTATTTTGGTGACTGTCGCTTTAAATTCAAATGAGATTGTGCTCTTGTCAAAAGAGGGCGGAGCTACAAATGCCTGCGCATCAGTATAATGGCAGATTTAAAACAGCAACTTTGAAAATGAAAATTGATTCGGTTTTAATAGTAATTTCAGTAATATTATCAACATGCAATAATTATGTATCCAATAAATAAATCATAATATGGAGATGCTTGAATGATTTATTTACAACACCGTTTAAGTAATACTTTCAGTTAAACTTCTGGCAGTGCATACAGCTGATCAGAAATGAAAAGAAGGATAATGGAAGAGCACATGTACTTTATATACTAATGATGTTTGGCATAAAAGTAAAGTCGATATTTGGGCTCAGACAGTATTTTTGTTAATTAGGTTTTGTGTTTTTTTTTTCTTCAAAAAATTCTAGGATTTAGAAATATTGAGAAAATCTCCAAAAACGACAAAAGTATATACAGCATTTTTTGGCTATTCCAAAAAAATAAATAAATAAAATAAAATAAAAAAATACACATTGAACATAAGACTAGTTTCATGCTCTTCACATATTTATAATCCATATTTCAGTACTTGTATCACAGATTCTTCCTTCAGATGTCTTTGCTTATAAAGCCACGTTTGCTGTGAATAAATGACTTAATGTGTTTTTATGTTACACTAACTCAACTGACAGTAACAAACAATGATTAAACCGCTAACCGCAGCCACTGGATTGAGCCAAAACTGCATATTAGTTGGTTTGTTCATTTCAGCAGGCAGATTTTTGAGTCATGTCAGTGCATGTCCACACACACACACACATCACACAGCACTGCTCGTTTCAGCAAGTCCTGTACTGTAATTAACGCTCAGAGCTTCTGAAGGAGCTTCTGCTTATACTGAATTATAAATGTAGGACACTGCAGATCTTACTGAGAGTAAAAGAGCATGGAGAATAAGACTGAAGTCCTGTGATAATGCAGCAATGCAAAACTAACTGCTAAAATAAAAATAATAAGGGCATAGAATTCGCATGGACAGAGGAGACGTGTGCACACCAATATCCACGACTATTGAAATGTTTCCTCCAATAATTGAATCGCCTCCAAAACAAAACACTGCTCTGACAACTCTCATTAAGGTATATGCACAGAAAGGGTCAAATCACGTTTTCTACTCGAGCACTACTTCCCCCAAACACATATGAAGATTGTGATTGGCTGTGTTATGTTTGGATGTTCGCAGCGCCAAAACTGCAAGGACGTTTTCCAGCCAGGCTTACTGTGCAAGACTCGGGTGAGACAAAGGAAAGACATTCAGACTTTAGGCTGATTTATACCTCTGCGTCGAGTGTTCGCCATGACCCGCCGCTCTTGCCTTGCGTAGTTGTGCATTTATACTTCTGCAGCTGTTTGTGTTGCTCTGCAATATCACCGAAACACTAGCAAGCAGTAGGCTTTTGTTTCTCTGTGTCGAGTTTTTTCGAGAGCTTTTTGTTTTTTATAAACGCTACCTTAATGTACAAGTAGCTAAAACTTCACGGGAACCAGCGGATGTGCAACAACTTTAATCATATGGTTTACACTTGTAAACACTCGCTCCATCTGGCTCGCGGCTCTCAGCACCGCCCACACTCGTCACCAAGCAGACTAATCACAGAGCTTGCGCAATGTGCCGTTGAAAAATGTAGTTACAATTAATTTACTTTTTTGGAGAGGTGCACTTCAGCGTTATTCAGGGCTATGCGACCGCGCGAAGGCTGCGACGGACCATATACGTGCGCTTGATACAGAAGTATAAATCCACCTTTTGCTGCTGCCTGTTGCCCCCTGGGTGCTGATTAAAGTCGCTCGTGGACGTTTCCACCTTTGGTTGCCTAGGGAGCGTTTATGAATTTATTCATTGACAGCGAATGAGATTTCTTAGCTCTAAAAACAATCATTGTGGAGGGAAAGCAAGACATATCATAAAAGACTAGAAAATTGCTAACTGCAAGGCTCAATTTTCTTCCATCTTCCGCTGCTGAGAAAATCTCATGAGCTGTACTGATGCTCGTATTTGCTGTTGCTCGTAAAAGTCGCTTTTCATTTGCATAAATTTGAAGGATTTTCAACTTTGTTGCTTCTCTCAATGGAAGTCGTCATCCCTTCTGACGTGGCTTAAGTCACTTGAAGTCAAGTTCACTATGAGTCCAGCATAATAGTAACCATGGATGTGCAATTAATAAAAATTTCGTTTAGATTTTGGCCTCCACAACGATTATGAAAAGGTTTTCAGTCATATTTTCATATCTCATATTTGCCCAATATGGTGCAGGCCTTGTGTTCTCTGTGTTACCTGAAACGTGTGTTGTGTTAGCTGAAGTGTGTGTGTGTGTGTGTGTTATTGTTTCAGGTGGAGCGGGAGAAGGTGACTCTTCTGTCCACGCTACAGGAGTCTCAGAAGCAGCTGGAGCAGGCCAACGGAGCTCTGTCTGAGGAACACGAGAAGGTCGGACGGCTCACCGAAAACCTCAACGCCATCCGAAAACTGCAGGCCAATAAAGAGCGCCAGTCTGCCCTGGATAACGAGAAGGAGCGCGACAGCCATGAGGACAGCGAATACTACGAGGTGGACATCAACGGACCCGAGATCCTCCAGTGCAAGTACAAGGTGTGCAAATGTTTTCTTATTAAGCTGTGTTATGTAGTGTTTTGATCACTGAAGAAAAAGAAAAATGATGATGAAAAGTGTAATGTTTTTAAACCACAGGTCGCCGTTTCTGAAGCGAGTCAACTAAAGGAGGAGCTCAAAACACTAAAGGCGGAGCATTCGGCCTGTCAGTCGCAGTATCAGGAGGAGCGGGCACAGCTGGAGAGCCAGGTCGCATCTTTAAACGCACAGCTCACGTCTCTGGAGCGCAGCAGCCGGTCCGAGCGAGAGCAGCTAGCGCGGCTGGAGAAAGAGCTCCGACAGGCTAGCGAAGTGGCGGGAGAATCACAAGGCAGCCTTAACATCGCGCAAGACGAGCTAGCCACCTTTAGCGAGGAGCTAGCTAATCTGTATCACCACGTCTGCATGTGTAACAACGAAACCCCCAACCGTATCATGCTGGATTACTACCGCGAAGGTAAATCTGGTGTTAACGGGATGCAGACCAGTGGTTGGTGCAGTCCTGATGGTCGCGGGCGACGTTCTCCAATCCTGCTAACCCGCGGGCTGTTTCCCACCCCCGAATCCAGCGATGGCACCTCATCTCCCATCTCCTCCATCCCGTCCCCGGTGGCCGATCCACGCAAGGAGCCCATGAACATCTACAACCTGGTGGCCATCATCCGGGACCAGATCCGGCACCTGCAGCTTGCCGTAGACCGCACCACGGAGCTCTCCCGCCAGCGCATGGCCTCTCTGGAGCTGGGGCTCGGGGCCGACCGCGAGCAGGAGGCCAGCGTGGAGGAAATCCTCAAACTCAAATCTCTGCTCAGCACCAAGAGGGAGCAGATCGCCACGCTCAGAACCGTCCTGAAGGCAAACAAACAGGTGAGCGTCCATTTCTGTAGTGCATTTTACAATGTAAATTGTGGCAAAGCAGCTTAGCGTAGATGAAGCTCTTGTAAATTTCTCTTCTGATTTTGGTTTATGTCTTCCCCTCGTGGCTGTTAAAGGAACTGCAGGCATCATAGTGGTCTGAAACAACCACAGTTTGAATAAATAACCCTGATTAGATGGTTATTTAATTCAGTTCATCTTTATTTCTGTAGCGATTTTTACAATGTAGATTGTGTCAAAGCAGCTTAGCGTAGATGTAGCTCTACTAAATTGAAACCATAACAAACCAAGCAAGCCAGTGACGACAAACAAACTTCACCGATTGACGAAAGTGAAGGAAAAACAAACTCGATAAAAACCAGGCTCTGGCTAAACATCTTGTGCATAGCTGCTGCAGCCATAGTGGTTGTCTGAAACCACCACAGTTTAAATAAATAACCCCGATTAGATGGTTATTTATTTCAGTTCGTCTTTTTTCTATAGCGAATTTTTTTTACAATGTAGACTGTGTCAAAGCAGCTTAGCGTAGATGAAGTTCTTGTAAATTAAAACCATACCAAACCAAGCAAGCCAGTGATGACAAACAAACTTCACCGATTGACGAAAGTGAAGGAAAAACAAACACGATAAAAAACAGGCTCTGACCAAACGTCTTTTGCAGAGCTTCCAGAGGTTTCAGAATGATGCACGTCTGTTGTGGAAAAGCTGACGATTTGATAATCGCGATTGCTTATATTCCAGCTCTGTGTAGTATTTTTCCCATGATTCTCTCTCCAGCTACCAGACACTCTCTCTTGAAGTTGAAAGTGAAAGTAAAAGGCATGCTCACGTCATCTGTATTTTGGTTCATGTATGGCTATTAAAGGAACTGCAGCCATAGTGGTTGTCTGAAACCACCACAGTTTAAATAAATAACCCCGATAAGTTGGTTATTTAATTCATCTTTATTTCTGTAGCACTTTTTACAATGTAGATTGTGTCAAAATGGCTTAGCATAGATGAAGTTCTAGTGAATTGAATCTGTACCAAACCAAGCAAGCCAGTGACGACAGACTTCACCGTTTGACGAATGTGAAGGAAAAAAAAACATTGCGAAGACATGCGCGCATCATCTGTATTTTTGGTTCCCCTTGTGGCTATTAAAGGAACTGCAGCAAAAGTGGTAGGCTGAAACAACCAGTTCAAATAAAAAACCATGATTAGATGGTTATTTAATTCAGTTCGTCTTTTTTCTATAGCGAATTTTTTTTACAATGTAGATTGTGTCAAAGCAGCTTAGCGTAGATAAAGTTCTTGTAAATTAAAACTGTACCAAACCAAGCAAGCCAGTGACGACAAACAGACTTCACCGATTGACGAAAGTGAAGGAAAAACAAACTCGGTTAAAAAACAGGCTCTGACCAAACGTCTTGTGCAGAGCTTCCAGAGGTTTCAGAATGATGCACGTCTGTTGTGGGAAAGCTGACGATTTAATAATCGCGATTGCCTATATTCCAGCTCTGTGAGGTATTTTCCCCATGATTCTCTCTCCAGCTACCAGCCACTCTCTCTTAAAGTTGAAAGTGAAAGTAAAAGGCACGTGCACGTCATCTGTATTTTGGTTCATGTATCTCCCTTGTGGCTATTAAAGCAACTGCAACCATAGTGGTTGTCTGAAACCACCACAGTTTAAATAAATAACCACGATTAGTTGGTATCTTTATTTCTGTAGCACTTGTAGATTGTGTCAAAACGGTTTAGCATAGATGAAGTTCTAGTGAATTGAAACCGTACCATGCAAGCCGACAAACAGACTTCACCGATTGACGAAAGTGAAGGAAAAAAAAACCCTGAAAACCTTGTGTGTCCTCTGTATTTTGGTTGTTTATTAAATGAACTGCAGCCATAGTGATTGTCTGAAACAGTTCGAATCAATAATGGCATGTTTGTGTTTGTTTGTTTGTGTGTGTGTGTGTATATGTGTGCATATGTGTTTGTTTCAGACTGCTGAAGTTGCTCTGGCCAACCTGAAGAGCAAATATGAGAATGAAAAGGCGATGGTGACCGAAACCATGATGAAGCTTCGCAACGAGCTCAAAGCGCTGAAGGAGGACGCAGCCACGTTCTCTTCACTCAGAGCCATGTTTGCTACACGGTAAGACATAAATGCACATAAATATACATCCATCAAAACACACATCATTATGATCCAGAATAAATCCAGAAGAACGAAGATGTTTCAAAAAACCTACCTGGAAAGCTACAGTACTGTTCAAGGTTTTAGCCACTTGAATAAAAATGCTGTAAAACGAGGATGCTGTCAAGAATAATGCATGAATACATTTCATTGATCAATTCGCTTACATTAGCTAAATTAAATCACCATTGGCTATGAGCACCTTTGCATTTAAAACACTTGCTACACTTGCCCATAGTTTTTCAGGTAGCTTTGCAGGTGGGTTTTTTGAAGCATCTTTGAGATGTTGCCAAAGTTCTCCTGGATTGAGTTTGTCTCAGTTTGATCCGTTTCTTCATGTCATTCCAGACAGACTGGATGATGATCAGATCAGATCTCTTTGTGTGTGGAGTAGGGCTGCACGATTAATCGGAAAATGATCGCGATTTCGATTCGACCCCCCCCACACGATCTTAATCCAGCATCGCTACGATTCAGCCAATTATATTTTCAAGGAGAGAAGCATAAAGGCGCTCAGCAACATGGACACCTCTGAATGGCTTTAAAGTGTCACATACTGTATTTATAAGGAATAATTGACCCATAAATGTCATTTCTGTCTTCGTGTAATGACATATTCGTGGCCGCGCGGTCACACATGAGCTGACGCACTGTTTGTTTACTATCGAGATGACGGGTGCGTGCGAATGATGTCTACTTTAGTGAACAGATTCTGCATAGGCTGTGAATAACAGGTAATAAAGTTGTTCATAACGTTCAGTTTGTTGCACAGAGCGATCGGTTGGGAGCCGCGAGGGATGTTTGATTTGCATGAATGTTTTTTCTCTTGGCAGTGAAAGTGAAACAACACTGCACACATCATTTAAATGATCATAACGCATTTTATAGTTATGATTACGACAAGCATTTGATATGCTTTTCTTTCATAGCGAACACAGAGAGTTGTGCATGAAAATAAATGTTTAACAGTGTCAGTATAGCTACTCTAGTAGAGGTGTGAACCTACACTGGTCTCACGGTTCAGTTCGGTTACGATTATCATGCCATCGATTCGGTTCAATTCGATATCTCAGTGCATCACGGTGCATTGACGATGTTTTCTATACACAGTTTTATATTTTCTTCACAGCACAGTAATTCTTGTATTAAAATGTATAAATATATTTTTATTTACTATTTGTAAAACAATTTTGTCCTTTAATACAAACAGTCGGATATATAAACTGTACCTTTAAACAACACGAGCATTTATAGAAAATAAACAAATATAAATATCCCACTCACTTTCTGAGCCTTGTCTACCAAGTTCCTTCTTTGCTGTTTTTGAGTAAACCGACTCTTTATCAGACGTCTGATGAAGAGCTGGTGTGCTCGAGACATTGTCTCTGTCTCTGAGTATTGCACACCTTGTGCTTTTGGGCACTCCAGTGATGTTGCAGCTCTGAAATATGGCAAAACTGGTGGCAAGTGGCATCTTGGCAGCTGCACGCTTGACTTTTCTCAGTTCATGGGCAGTTTATTTTGCGTCTTGGTTTTTCCACACGCTTCTTGCGACCCTGTTGACTATTTTGAATGAAACGCTTGATTGTTGGATGATCACGCTTCAGAAGCTTGGCAATTTTAAGAGTGCTGCATCCCTCTGCAAGATATCTCACTATTTTTGACTTTTCGGAGCCTGTCAAGTCCTTCTTTTGACCCATTTTGCCAAAGGAAAGGAAGTTGCCTAATAATTATGCACACCTGATATAGGGTGTTGATGTCATTAGACCACACCCCTTCTCATTACAGAGATGCACATCACCTAATATGCTTCATTGGTAGTAGGCTTTCGAGCCTATACAGCTTGGAGTAAGACAACATCCATAAAGAGGATGATGTGCTCAAAATACTCATTTGCCTAATAATTCTGCACTGCCTGTATATATATATATATATATATATATATATATATAAAATGTAAAGTAACTAGTAACTATTTACTTGAGTAATTTTTTCTTCAGATACTTTTTACTCTTACTTGAGTAACTTTTAAGATTGTTACTTTTACTTGAGTAAAAATTTCCACAAGTACTTGTACTTTTACTTGAGTATAGATTTTGGATACTCTACCCACCTCTAGACATTACACGCTGTTTTAAAGTAAAATAATAAAAAATATAGTTCACCTACTGTTTGTGAATGTACCCTAAAGCTTTGAGTAGAGTGAGATCATTTACATTGATGGTCACCCTGATGAACTCTCATGACTCTGGGTGATGTTGTGGGCTGGTAAATCCAGTGTCTTAGCTGTAGAAATGTGTCACAGTAAATCTACAGCTAATTCTTGCTAAATGGAGTATAATCCGTCACACCATATGGTGCAGAATCATGTAAACCCATCAATGTCTGCTCTCAGCATCGGCGATGGAGTATCTGCATCCACATGCTCTCTGATCATAGGCAAGATGTTGTTTTTAACCCAGTAGAAGCTCATTTTAGCAAATATATCACTCACTTTGCTGAAAACAAATGCGTTAAGGGGGCAACACACTGGCTCATTGGTTAGCACTATGGCCTCACAGCAAGTAGGTGGCTGGTTTGAGTCCCGGCTGAGTTTCCTCCTGGTGCTCCGGTTTCCCCCACAGTCCAAACACATGCGCTATAGGGGAACTGATCAACTAAATTGGCCGTAGTGTATGAGTGTGTATGGATGCATCTGGAAGGGCATCTGCTGTGTAAAACATATGCTGGATAGGTTGGCGGTTCATTCTGCTGTGGTGACCCCTGATTAATAAGGGACTAAGCCAAAGGAAAATGAATGAACGAATGAAATGCATTGAGATTATATTCTTTGTGTGATGCAGACGACTAGTAGAATGACTTGAGCCAGAAATCAATAGTGTTTCTTCTTATATTTATTTTTCATTATTGGATTAAGATATCACAAAGCAAGAGTGCAGTTTTTTTATGTTTGAAGGTAAAAGTTTTTCTGAAAATAGTTGCAGCACTACAGTGGTGTCTGAATGAATCAGCTGTTTGAATGAATCATTTGAATGAACCATTAAATGACCGATTGAAATGATGATTCACTGAATTGTCACAACTTACTGGTGGTTTTTATTCCATACTTTGATGCTTGAATCTTCATAATATTAATTTATTATACATTATATTACTATACAATAATTTAATTTAATTATTTGTGCAATTGCAGTAGGGTCCAAAATCTGGACTATGGGATCATATTGTTTTCATTCATTCATTTTCCTACGGCTTAGTCCCTTATTTAGCAGAGGTTGCCACAGCGGAATGAACCGCCAACTATTCTAGCATATATTTTACACAGCGGATGCCCTTCTAGCTGCAACCCAGTACTGGGAAACATCCATACACGCTCACATTCACACACACTCACACACACACTCATTAACCCAATTTAGTTAATCAATTCCCCTATAGCGCATGTGTTTGGACTGTGGGGGAAACCAAAGCACCAGGAGGAAACCCACGCCAACACGGGGAGAACATACAAACTCCACACAGAAACGCCAACTGACCCAGCCGGTACTCGAACCAGCAACCTTCTTGCTGTGAGGCCACAGTGCTAACCACTGAGCCACCGTGTATAAAAAATCCTTTATTGGAAATGCCAAAATGTGCATAAATAATGAACATATGCACGATGAGAAATGTACTTATCCGATAAAAAAAATTGTGCATAAACTATGATGGAAATGCACATTTAAAGGTGCAGTATGTAAGTTTGACACTCAGTGCTTTAACTAGGTAACCAGCTGGGACTCGAACCGGCAACCTTCTTGCTATGAGGCTACAGTGCTAACCACTGAGCCACTGTGGTGCACCTCATATTGTTTTAAAGGACTCTTTTTTTATTATTAAATATAATGGGTTTGACATGAATGGTTTTTCTTTTCATACAATAAAATAAATGTGAAATCAAAACCTATATATATATATATATATATATATATATATATATATATATATATATATATATATATATATATATATATATATATATATACAGTGCTTAGCATAAATATTTAGAAAATTGATATTTGTGTTTGTTTCTCAGTGAATATGGGTCTTATATTTTAGTGCATTTAAACAAAACAGGTTTATTAAATTGATATATTTACTAAAATAAATTTCTAGTCACCTAACATCTTCAGAATTAGAAATTCATGCGAAATACTGTAAAATTAATGTAAAACTGCAAAATTTTAACCAACTTTTAGATATTTTTTGTTTCTTTTCATTTCGCTCCCAAAAAAACGTTGGGCGTCTTTTGAAAGTGAAAACTCCCAAACTGGCGACATCTAGGCTACCCTCAAGCGTAACCGCCTCTAAAGAGCTCGTCTGCTGCGTCTACATGTTACGGCTTGTGGAAAACACCAGTGAAAACTTCTCATTAAATCATCCATTAATCAACATGATCCACTAATTGCAGTTTGGTGTAAAAATTAAAGGCACAGATCGCCCAGAAATAACATTGACTCACTATTTATTCACCCTTGAGTGGTTACAATTCAGAATTCAAGCTGCCATTGACTTCCATAGTAAGATCAAAAATACAGTGAAAGTCAATAGCTGTTTTTTCCAGCATTCTTCAGTGCATCTTCATTCGTTTTCAACAGAAGAAAGCAACTTAATCAGGTTTGAAACAAGTGAAACGTGTGTAAATGATGACAGAATCTTCGTTCTTGAGTGAACTATCCCTTTAATCGTCACCATAAAGATGTAACGGTCCTAAAATGAGCTTAGTCTTGATCCTGTCCTCTCCTATTGTTCTCACTGAGACTCCAGTGTTCGTGTTTCTACATGCTGTTAATCAACAAACGCAGATGAGACGACTCCTCTTTTTACAGCTCAGTAATAGTGAGTTTCCCACCCGCAGCTGTGTTCTCCAGCTAATGCGGCCTCCAGCTTTTGTATTGGTCTTTTAATATGCTAATAAGCCTGAGGGACGGGGTCTGAAATCTCTTTCCCACACTCAGACATCTCTGCTTGCTCATAATGCACTACAAAATCACAAGACAAAAAGGGAAGTTAGGTTTTGCATATGTAAATGGAGACTGTTTTAGGACTGTTAAAGGGACAGTTCACCCAAAATAAAAAAATGTACTCATCCTCTGCTTGTCTTAAACCTGTAGTGTGCACTAGGCATTACACACCTCAATCTGAAATTATCATTAATAAAATTTCATAGTGAGATGTGTTTACATTCATCTCCTGTTATAAAAGCCACATTAAATAACTCAGCCAAATGGACAAGTGCACTTCATTTAAGTATGTGTTTAAAACACTAGCCTAGAGCGCCATCTACTGTTAAACTAGCCTAGAGTGCCACCTGCAGTTAAAAACTAGCCTAGAGCGCCATCTGCTGTTGACAACTAGCCTAGAGCGCTGTCTGCAGTTAAACTCTAACCTAGAGCGCCATCTGCTGTTAAAAATTTGCCTAGAGCGCCATCTGCCATTAAACACTAGCCTAGAGTGTCGTCTGCTGTTAAACACTAGCCTAGAGCGTCGTCTGCCATGAAACACTAGCCTAGAGCGCCATCTGCCATTAAACACTAGCCTAGAGCGCCGTCTGCTGTTAAACACTAGCCTAGAGCGCCGTCTGCTGTTAAACACTAGCCTAGAGCGCCGTCTGCTGTTAAACACTAGCCTAGAGCACCGTCTGCTGTTAAACACTAGCCTAAAGCGCCGTTTGTCGTTAAACGCTAGCCTAGAGCGCCGTCTGCTGTTAAACACTAGCCTAGAGCGCCATCTGTCGTTAAACTCTAACCTAGAGCACTGTCTGCAGTTAAACACTAGCCTAGAGCGCCATCTGCTGTTGAAAACTAGCCTAGAGCGCCGTCTGTCGTTAAACACTAGCCTAGAGCGTCGTCTGCCATTAAACACTAGCCTAGAGCGTCGTCTGCCGTTAAACACTAGCCTAGAGCACCGTCTGCCGTTAAACACTAGCCTAGAGCGTCGTCTGCCATTAAACACTAGCCTAGAGCGTCGTCTGCCGTTAAACACTAGCCTAGAGCGTCGTCTGCCGTTAAACACTAGCCTAGAGCGTCGTCTGCCGTTAAACACTAGCCTAGAGCGTCGTCTGCCGTTAAACACTAGCCTAGAGCGTCGTCTGCCGTTAAACACTAGCCTGGAGCGTCGTCTGCCGTTAAACACTAGCCTAGAGCACCGTCTGCCGTTAAACACTAGCCTAGAGCGTTGTCTGCCATTAAACACTAGCCTAGAGCGTCGTCTGCCGTTAAACACTAGCCTAGAGCGCCGTCTGCCATTAAACACTAGCCTAGAGCGTCGTCTGCCGTTAAACACTAGCCTAGAGCGTCGTCTGCCGTTAAACACTAGCCTAGAGTGTCGTCTGCCGTTAAACACTAGCCTAGAGCGTCGTCTGTCGTTAAACACTAGCCTAGAGCACCGTCTGCCGTTAAACACTAGCCTAGAGCGTCGTCTGCCGTTAAACACTAGCCTAGAGCGTCGTCTGCTGTTAAACACTAGCCTAGAGCGCCGTCTGTCGTTAAACTCTAACCTAGAGCACTGTCTGCAGTTAAACACTAGCCTAGAGCGACATCTGCTGTTGAAAACTAGCCTAGAGCGCCGTCTGTCGTTAAACACTAGCCTAGAGCGTCGTCTGCCATTAAACACTAGCCTAGAGCGTCGTCTGCCGTTAAACACTAGCCTAGAGCACCGTCTGCCGTTAAACACTAGCCTAGAGCGTCGTCTGCCGTTAAACACTAGCCTAGAGCGTCGTCTGCTGTTAAACACTAGCCTAGAGCGCCGTCTGTCGTTAAACTCTAACCTAGAGCACTGTCTGCAGTTAAACACTAGCCTAGAGCGACATCTGCTGTTGAAAACTAGCCTAGAGCGCCGTCTGTCGTTAAACACTAGCCTGGAGCGTCGTCTGCCGTTAAACACTAGCCTAGAGCGTTGTCTGCCGTTAAACACTAGCCTAGAGCGTTGTCTGCCATTAAACACTAGCCTAGAGCGTTGTCTGCCATTAAACACTAGCCTAGAGCGTCGTCTGCCGTTAAACTCTAGCCTAGAGCGCCGTCTGCCGTTAAACACTAGCCTAGAGCGTTGTCTGCCGTTAAACACTAGCCTAGAGCGTCGTCTGCCGTTAAACACTAGCCTAGAGCGTCGTCTGCCGTTAAACACTAGCCTAGAGTGTCGTCTGCCGTTAAACACTAGCCTAGAGCGTCGTCTGCCGTTAAACACTAGCCTAGAGCACCGTCTGCCGTTAAACACTAGCCTAGAGCGTCGTCTGCCGTTAAACACTAGCCTAGAGCGTCGTCTGCTGTTAAACACTAGCCTAGAGCGCCGTCTGTCGTTAAACTCTAACCTAGAGCACTGTCTGCAGTTAAACACTAGCCTAGAGCGACATCTGCTGTTGAAAACTAGCCTAGAGCGCCGTCTGTCGTTAAACACTAGCCTAGAGCGTCGTCTGCCGTTAAACACTAGCCTAGAGCGTCGTCTGCCGTTAAACACTAGCCTAGAGCACCGTCTGCCGTTAAACACTAGCCTAGAGCGTCGTCTGCCGTTAAACACTAGCCTAGAGCGTCGTCTGCCGTTAAACACTAGCCTAGAGCGCCGTCTGCCGTTAAACACTAGCCTAGAGCGTCGTCTGCCGTTAAACACTAGCCTAGAGCACCGTCTGTCGTTAAACACTAGCCTAGAGCGTCGTCTGCCGTTAAACACTAGCCTAGAGCACCGTCTGCCGTTAAACACTAGCCTAGAGCGTCGTCTGCCGTTAAACACTAGCCTAGAGCACCGTCTGTCGTTAAACACTAGCCTAGAGCGTCGTCTGCCGTTAAACACTAGCCTAGAGCACCGTCTGCCGTTAAACACTAGCCTAGAGCGCCGTCTGTCGTTAAACACTAGCCTAGAGCGCCGTCTGTCGTTAAACACTAGCCTAGAGCGCCGTCTGCCGTTAAACACTAGCCTAGAGCACCGTCTGTCGTTAAACACTAGTCTAGAGCGCCGTCTGCCGTTAAACACTAGCCTAGAGCGTCGTCTGCCGTTAAACATTAGCTTAGAGCACCGTCTGTCGTTAAACACTAGCCTAGAGCACCGTCTGTCGTTAAACAGTAGCCTAGAGCGCCATCTGATGTTAAAAACTAGTGTACAGCGCCGTCTACTGCTTTAAGCTAGCCTAGAGCGCCATCTGCTGTGGTTGTTGCTAGATCGGATATGGTTGCGGCCGGAAGTTAACGAGAATTATTTCTATTATTTAGTAAATTACCCAATAAATTGTATTTATTTAACCCCTACCCCCACCCCACCCTAAACGCAACCGTCACAGTACTGTAAAAATATTCATTATTGTTATACATGAAGATGTATGCTATATTAATGTGCATATCGGACTTCCGGCCGGCCGCATATCCGATCTAGACTTTACCATGTGCTGTTAAATCTATCCTAGAGCGCCATCTATTGTTAAAACCTAGCCTAGAGCGCCGTCTATTGTTAAAAACTAGCCTATAGCATCGTTTGCTCTTCAGAATCTTCATCACAGCTCCAATCATTCCAGTTTTTCTGATAAGCAGCTCAATGTGTGTTGAGCTGTATTTCACAATAACATCTCCTTCACACACAGACACGCACGCACGTACAGACACACACACACTCGTCGAGCCGCAGATGGTTCTCCAGCAGAACTTTGCCCTCCGCATTGAGAGCGATGTTTCCCAGGGGCCGTTCGCTAATGAAGCTGCACTGATTCTATTGTGAGCGCTGTGTCTTTTTTCCCTCAAAGCTTAATCTCAGACGTGCCGGATCATTTGTTCACACTGAGGCCTTCAGTTTCAGAGGTCACAGGTCATGCAGAGAGAAAGTGAGAAACGCTACGCAATCACTGATGCATCTGAATAAAGCTACAGGACACGAGAGGCGCTGACTACTGTAACTCTTTATGATTTTGTTCTGTTTTGAACTAGGTTTTTGGACTGAATTGGATCAATATTCAATTCAGTTCAAGTTTATTCAAGCGCATGTCACAACAATTATTGTTTCAAAGCAGCTGCACAAAAGATGCATAATATTGCAGTACAATCAAAATCAGAAAAGTTAAGGTTATTAGTTATTATAACTTTATTAGTTACTTTTACTAAGCTAAGCTATTACTTAATATTACTTATACTAAGCTATTGGTTACTAGTTAATTAAAAAACAAAGAAACTGTTATTTATTTGTTTACCTGCTCTTATAAGACTGATAGTTTTTCTACCACTAGAGTATGGAAGCATATTTGTAGCTAAATTAATTTTAAAATGCAATTTTATTTGAGTCATATAATAATTAAATCAAATATTAGTATATTTTTGCAATGTATAACGCATTACAATGAGTAGTTTACATATTAAAACTGTGGTTGGAAATGGCAAATTTAAATGATATATTTTTTTATTTTCATTTAGCACCAAATATCGCTCGTATGTCTTTTAAAATGCACATTTAAATATAAGAATACATTGCCGTTTTTCATATTGCATGCATTTTTCTACTGATATGCAACTTATAAAGCATCACAATCAGCAGTTTACATATTAAAACTGTGGTAAGATATGGCAAATCTAAAAAATATTTTAGTTTTGCACCAAAATTTGCTCCTCTGTCTTTTAAAATGCACATTTAAATATAAAAATACATTGCAGTTTTACATATTGCATGCATTTTGCTACTGATTTGCAATTCATAAAGCATCAAAATGAGCAGTTTGCTTACTAAAACTGTGGTTGGAAATGGAAAATGTCAATTATGTCATTTCATTTTCATTTTGCACCAAACTGCACGTGTCTTGGAAAATGCAAATTTAACTACAAAAAATGTTGCCTTTTTATGTATTGCAATGCCATTTTGCTACAGATTTGCTTCCATATACATTTGCATTTTCACAAAATATTACATCAAAGTATTTCAGTTTAATTCTGCAGCTTATAAAGCATTACAATGAGAAGTTTACATATTAAAAGTGTGGCTGGAAATGGCAAATGTAAATTATATTTTTTAATTTTAATTTTGCTGCAAGTTCAGCTCCTATGTTTTTTTAAAATGCATATTTAAGTATAAAAATACATCACAGATTTTTGTATTGCATGAATTTTACTACTGATATGCAATTTATAAGCATCTCATTTACATATTAAAACTGTGGTTGGATAAGGCAAATCTAAATGATATAATCAGATTTTCATTTTGCACCAATCTTAGCACATATGTCCTGGAAAATGCTCATTTCAATGCAAAAACACATTGCCTCTTTATGTATTGCATGGCCGTTTTGCTACTGATTTGCTTCCGTATACGTTTGCATTTTTGCTTTCACATCAAGTCAGATATTATCTCAGAATATTTCATTTTTAATTCAATTCTGAAACTTATAAAGCATTACAATTAGTATGTGATTTACATATTGAAACTGTGGTTGGAAATGACAATTGTAAGTTATATAATTTAATTTTCATTTTGCACCACATTTTCTCTTTTAAAATGCACATTTAAATATAAAAATATATTGGCGTTTTTCATATTGCATGAATTTTGCTACTGATATGCAACTCATAAAGCATCACAATTAGCAGTTGACATACCTAAACTGTGGTTGGAAATGGCAAATAGTAAATTAAATCGTTTAATTTTAATTTTGCACAAAATTTTGCACGTCTCTTGGAAAATGCAAATGTAATTACAAAAATATGTTGCATTTTGGTAACACCTTGCAACATTTTACCTATTGCATCGGCATTTTGCTACTGATTTGCTTCCATATATATATATTTGCACATACGCTACATGAACGCACATATTGCACATGAACAACAAATGCGTTCACACAGTTTGTTGTAAAGTAACGTTGACCTCTTCCAAACTCACGCCTGGTCCTCTGTGAAGCGCGAATGAAACGCACACCCTTTTGGAGATGATCAGTTGTGTGTTTAGTGGTGATCATAGGCTGCTGACTGTGTATATTGCACTGATTCTTATATACGGGGTGGTGTTCGGCGTGTGCTAGCATGCTCTGTGCTTTTAGATCTTCAGTTTTACCACAGTTTAATCAAGGTGTGACTCTCTGTAATTGCTCTGTCTGTTGCAGCTTGTTTGAATACTTTAATGATTATTATTTATCGCTCATGAAGATGGAGATCTGCTCAAACAGCACTCTGGGCTTTTATTATTATTATTATTATTATTAACGAATGAATGAACGAAGAAAGAAAACCGGGTGTGGATTCTCCACCCAAAAACATTTGTTTACCCTCTGGCCATCCCAGACTTTATTCTCAGGAACACAAATGGAGATGTTAAGAATATAATCAATTGCATTTAATACAAGTAGATGCAAAGCTTTGGTTGCTAAAAAACATTTCAGCATGAATGGTGTTCGTCTTTTTCTTCGTCTGACATTGCAGTTTTTCTACAATAGGAAAAATGATTTGAAGTTTTGTATGGAGAGAATTAATCATTGTAAAACTTGTTGGAATTCATTATGTAAAAGCCATAATTTGATTCAATATAATTTATTAGTAGTGCTCAAATTCATTTACATGTTGATATGTTTAGTTGTCTACATTCGCCTTTTCACCCATACTCCTTTGTTTGTAATGGTTTGCTCCGCCTTTATTTAACTGTTTTAAGTTCTATTACGGTACAGAAGTGAGCGAAAGACGGAGCAACACAGTTTATTTGCCCAGACTTTATTCTTATACTGCATGAGAATTCAGTAAACAACTTTAATAGGAACGACACCCAAGTCAATCTATTGCCGATTGATTTTCTGAAAGTCTGATAGCACACATTATATTGGGGAAAACTTGTAAAATGTGATTAGTAGCTCCGTCTGCTGTTAAAAACTAGCCTAGACAGCCATCTGATGTTAAAGACTAGTCTACAGTGCCTTCTGATGTTAAACACTAGCCTAGAGAGCATCTGCTGTTAAACCCTAGCCTAGAGAGCATCTGCTGTTAAACACTAGCCTAGAGAGCATCTGCTGTTAAACCCTAGTCTAGTGCGCCCTCTGCTGTTAAACACTAGTCTAGTGCGCCCTCTGCTGTTAAACACTAGTCTAGAGCGCCGTCTGCTGTTAAACCCTAGCCTAGAGAGCATCTGCTGTTAAACACTAGCCTAGAGAGCATCTGCTGTTAAACCCTAGTCTAGAGCGCCATCTGCTGTTAAACACTAGTCTAGAGCGCCGTCTGCTGTTAAAAAAACTAGCCTAGAGCGCCGTCTGCTGTTAAAAAAAACTAGCCTAGAGCGCCATCTGCTGTTAAAAAAAACTAGCCTAGAGCGCCATCTGCTGTTAAACACTAGCTTAGAGCGCCATCTGCTGTTAAACACTAGCCTAGAGCGCCATCTGCTGTTAAACACTAGCTTAGAGCGCCATCTGCTGTTAAACACTAGTCTAGAGCGCCGTCTGCTGTGAAACACTAGTCTAGAGCGCCATCTGCTGTTAAAAAAACTAGCCTAGAGCGCCATCTACTGTTAAAAAAAACTAGCCTAGAGCGCCGTCTGCTGTTAAAAAAACTAGCCTAGAGCGCCATCTGCTGTTAAACACTAGTCTAGAGCGCCATCTGCTGTTAAACACTAGCCTAGAGCGCCATCTGCTGTTAAACACTAGTCTAGAGCGCTCTCTGCTGTTAAACACTAGTCTAGAGCGCCGTCTGCTGTGAAACACTAGTCTAGAGCGCCATCTGCTGTTAAAAAAACTAGCCTAGAGCGCCATCTGCTGTTAAAAAACTAGCCTAGAGCGCCATCTACTGTTAAACACTAGCCTAGAGCACCATCTGCTGTTAAACACTAGCCTAGAGCGCCGTCTGCTGTTAAGAAGTAGTCTAGAGCGCCATCTGCTGTTACATGTTGATATGTTTAGTTGTCTACATTCGCTTTTTCACCCCTACTCCTTTGTTTGTAATGGTTTGCTCCGCCTTTATTGGACTGTTTTAAGTTTTATTACGGTACAGAAGTGAGCGAAAGACGGAGCAACACAGTTTTTTGCCCAGACTTTATTCTTATACTGCATGAAAATTCAGTAAACAACTTTAATAGGAACGACACCCGAGTCAATGTGTTGCCGATTGATTTTCTGAAAGTCTGATAGCACACATTATATGGGGGAAAACTTGTAAAATTTAATTAGTAGCGCCGTCTGCTGTTAAACACTAGCCTAGAGCGCCGTCTGATGTTAAAGACTAGTCTACAGTGCCTTCTGATGTTAAACACTAGCCTAGAGAGCATCTGCTGTTAAACCCTAGTCTAGAGCGCCATCTGCTGTTAAACTCTAGTCTAGAGCGCCCTCTGCTGTTAAACACTTGTATAGAGCGCCATCTGCTGTTCAACACTAGTCTAGAGCGCCGTCTGCTGTTAAACACTAGTCTAGAGCGCCATCTGCTGTTCAACACTAGTCTAGAGCGCCGTCTGCTGTTAAACACTAGTCTAGAGCGCCATCTGCTGTTAAACACTAGCCTAGAGCGCCATCTGCTGTTAAACACTAGCCTAGAGCACCCTCTGCTGTTAAACACTAGTCTAGAGCGCCGTCTGCTGTTAAACACTAGTCTAGAGCGCCGTCTGCTGTTAAACACTAGTCTAGAGCGCCCTCTGCTGTTAAACACTAGTCTAGAGCGCCGTCTGCTGTGAAACACTAGTCTAGAGCGCCGTCTGCTGTTAAACACTAGTCTAGAGCACCCTCTGCTGTTAAACACTAGTCTAGAGCGCCGTCTGCTGTTAAACACTAGTCTAGAGCGCCGTCTGCTGTTAAACACTAGTCTAGAGCGCCGTCTGCTGTTAAACACTAGTCTAGAGCGCCGTCTGCTGTTAAACACTAGTCTAGAGCACCCTCTGCTGTTAAACACTAGTCTAGAGCGCCGTCTGCTGTTAAGAAGTAGTCTAGAGCGCCATCTGCTGTTACATGTTGATATGTTTAGTTGTCTACATTCGCAATTTCACCCCTACTCCTTTGTTTGTAATGGTTTGCTCCGCCTTTATCCAATTATTTCTGAAAGTCTGATAGCACACATTATATGGGGGAAAACTTGTAAAATGTGATTATTATTAAGTTTATCCTTTCCAAAGACCAACTCAAACCATAAAGTGAACAGTTTCAGGCCACATTCACACCATTTTTACTGTTAATTCTATTTAAAAAGTTATTTTATTTTACTGCAAAATTGCAGTACTGATTTTTATCTTAATTGTTAATGCTATGTGTTGTTGTTTTTATGTGTTGTGAGGTTTTATTTGATAATTTCAGGATTCATATGGGAGCTGGAAATCCTTAAAAATGCTTGAATTTTAATCTAGTGTTTTCAAGGTTTCAATAGTTTCCTCTAGAAACATAATAAAAAATGTTAAGTCTTTTTTTTTCTAATAATATATCTATATTTCTACATTCCTCTTCTTAAAAAGAGGGCAGAGCTACAAATGCCTGTGTGTCACCATAGTGGCAGATGTAAAACAGCACTAGCTGTGTTGTCAGTGCTGGTCAGGTCTGCATGTTGTCGTTGGTCAGTGTGTGCTTCATGCTTCTGTCAGTCTATGTCGCTCCTGTCGCTGTTCATCTAAAACTCCACATCTATAATCCTCTTAGTCTATGCTGACATTATCTTCAGCAGCTCAAACACTCTAATGGCTAATGGACAGACGGCTGCTTCTCACTCAGGGCTGCTGTTTATGCTAATGATGGAGAGATGGGCACTAGTGGGCGGGGCTTTGCCCCTCTGATGACACGTACAAAGTGAAAATGTCAATCAAAGTGTTTCTGCAGACTGTTTTGATCAAGTCTGATTAGAACAAATACAATTAATTCATGTTGATCATTGGATATATTCACATACTGTACACCCTTATACAAGTGCATAATAGCTCCCCTTTAAATAAAACAAAATACAGGCCTTTATAAATCTAATACTGAGACACTAAGTGTTTTTTTTTCTTCTCTCTGTGTCTGTTAGTTGTGACGAATACGTGACTCAGCTGGACGAGATGCAGAGACAGCTAGCAGCAGCGGAGGACGAGAAGAAGACGCTTAACTCTCTGCTACGGATGGCTATCCAGCAGAAACTAGCGCTCACGCAGCGCCTGGAGGATCTAGAGTTTGATCACGAGCAAATACGCCGGCCCGGAGCCAACGGGCGCTCCAGAAACACCGCGCCGCGTATCAAATCCAGCCAAACGCACGTAAGTCGCAGCGACAGCAATGGCCACACGGGGGCGCCAGTGGTTTTCTGCAGCGAGAAATACAAGATCTACTGCGACTGAACCGGTGTACAAAGCTCCGCTCGCGCGCTCCTGCTTGCTCTATGCTAACCCATACGATGTGTCCATGTGTTAGCGTGCTCGTAGCCAGGTGCATGTTTTTAGCGCTAGCCGAAAGCAGATTGGTGTACGTGTAGTCTCATAGGATTGTGTTTCCGCACTCGAATTGCACAATTTCTATTTTCGACATGCTAAAGAGAGCTAGCTATTGACCTTATTCTGCGATGCTGAAGTGCGCTCGCTTTTGCGAACTTTCGATTACGTTTCCTATTGGAGGAATGACTAGGAATAATAACCGGTCAAACTAGTAATAAACTTCTACAAACAAGTACTAAAAAAAGTTGATTACTATAATAAGACAATATCAGTTTGCGACGCAGCAGAACGAGCTGTTTTTAACGTCTAGAAATCAGTGGAAGTGAATAAAAGTGGAAGTTTCAATTCGCAGCGCCGGCTCAAGAATAAGGTCTGTAGGCTTGTTGAGTGGTGCGGTTTTTCTTCTGTCCATCTCTCTCTCCTGCCTCTGAAATCAGCAGCCCGTCCGATCAGGTAATCAGGTTTACAGGCCCAAGTAAACCGCATATGCAAACCTCCTCCTGCCTTGTTGACATGCAGGAAAAATCGTTGAATTGTGCCATTTTTGTTGTAATCGAACACCGTGTCCTAACTATACATGAGATAAGATAAGAGGTGTCTTTTCCATGTTAATCAGAGATTTGGCGTTCTATTTTCTATTGACATATGACATCGCAGCTGAAATAAAAGCATGAACTGCTATGATAATGATGATTTCTGGTACTCATTATGTACGTAAAGTAAGGGATAATGCACATCCAGCCGGTTGTTATCACAGAATAAAGCCAGACAGGTTTTATATGTACAGTTGAAGTCAATTATTCGCCCTCTTGTGAATTTTCTATACTTCAAAGATTTTCCAAATGATGTTTAATGGCGCAAGGAATTTTTCACAGTATTTCCTCTAATATTTTTTCTTCTGGAGAAAGTCTTATTTGCTTTATTTCGGCTAGAATAAAAGCTTAAATTGTTTTAAAGCCATGTTAAGGTCAATATTATTAGCCCCCTTCAGCAATATTAGTTTTGGATTGTCTTCAGAACAAACCACTGTTATACAATGACTTGCCTAATTACCCTAACTTTACCCTAATTAACCTAGTTAAGCCTTTAAATGTCACTTTAAGCTGAATACTAGTGTCTTGAAGAATATCTAGTCTAATATTATGTGCTGTCATCATGGCAAAGATTAAATTAATCAGTTATTAGAAATGAGTTATTAAAACTATTGTTTAGACATGCGTTGAAGAAAATCTTCCCTCCGTTAAACCGAAATTGGGGAGAAAATATAAAATAATTTCAATTTAATAGTTCTGACCTCACCTATATACTGTATATAAGAACCGGCTGGATACAATGATTGATAGAAGCTGGATAACTAGTATTAATAACACCTTGGAATGTCATGATTGTCCAATCAGAATCAAGAATTCCACAGAGCTGCGTAGCAAATTTAATAAAATGTAAACATAAACATCAGCCACTCAGCATGCGCTTTTAATAAACCCGTCCATATTCTGCGCATATGATTGGCTCTGCTGTTTAAACATTTAAATGCCAACATACAGTGCGTTAGGACACGGTGTGATGTCAAATATAAAGCAGCGGGCTGGTTATAGAGTGTGTGTTTTTTCACTGGAGAGGCAGGCGGGAGCGACGTGTGTTCATTAATCAGCCAATGGGCTTCAGGCTTGCTCTTTTGTTGTTTTGGGTTGCGCTGCAGAACTCTCTGAAAGCTTTAATACGTTTTAGACTTGCGTTTACTTGAGCACACTCGACACACGGCTTTACTGGTGAAGGGCTTGTCTTGTGGTCGTCGTGAAGTTATGATTTATATTGCAGATGAAACATTAGAGAGGCCTTATCTGTTGTTTCTGCTCATAGTATAGTGTGGCGGTCTCATTTTCAGGACTACATTGGAAAAAATGGTTAGTTTGGATTTGCTAAATTTGTTTAAGGTAAGAGGTTGCGAACAATTTATAAGGGCTGAATTACTTCAATTTGTTCAAATCCAGCCCAGATAAATTGCTTGCAACTTATTACCTTAATTAAAAAGTTGAGTAAATCCAATTAATCTTTTTTTTAAGGGTAGATGAATCATGAGAGATAGACAAACCATCTTAGATTTAAAGCTTCAGGCTAAATGCTATCGAAATTTAGCATGCATCGTCTGACATTGATAATACAGATGGAAGCTCAGTCGCTTTCTGTTGGTCATAACTTGAGCAAATATCCAGAACATGAGTGAAATCTGTTCATATAAACGCTAGATTTGGCTCTTGAAGCTGCTATGCATTGGTAAAATACGACCGCAACTTAAATCTCTGGCTTAAATAATACATTTATATACAATCAGAGATCATATTTTGCATTATGTTCTACCTTTGCATTGGTAATCTGCTTTTAATAGTGTCCGAAAATAACGTATGATATGAAACTCATATCTCCATATCAAGCATATTCAGTCTTTTGTGTACATCGTGACAAAACGAACACTAACCAGAGTTATTCAGACACACTCAACATCAAATTCATAATCTATATTCATGTAGAGATTCTTAAATTGCTGCAAATGAGCTAACCAGTGGCTTGCTATCACTGTATTTGTAAACTAAAAATACAGCGACTTATTTCAGGAACTTTGATTATGAGAGCAGTGTTAATAATGTAACTCTTACATTCTCATCGTGTCTCGGCATATTATTGTCATTCATTTTTCTTTAGATTTGTCAAAGAGAAAATGACAAACTTCTCATCAGTATAAACCAAATTTCGTCCAGATTTTAATGTTCTTCCGTCTTGAGTCATTCATTCATTAAGGCAAGACACTATAGGAGATGTTTGGTCTGAACTTTATTTTTGAATTGCAAAAAGATATATCCAAAAAGCTCATTTAAGTCTTTATTTTGTTGCACTACTGTATATGCATTGAAGATTTCAATTCCAAAACAAAAACCTCACTTCAGCATTTACTGTAGATACATTAGGCTTGGTGGTTGTGTTTATATCTGTATTCTGGCTATATAAACTAAACGATACCGTTTTATTATCATTTATACTATTCTCAATACACGCACCAAATTTTACAGTTCTGTCTCTATATATTCTGAATAAACACCAAACTTTAGTTTTAGTTTTGTCTATATTTTGATTAAACACACCCAATTTGACAGTTTTTATCTCTACATATTCTGATTACACACACCAAACTTTAGTTTTATTTCTGTCTATATATTCTGATTAAACACACCAAATTATACAGTTTTATCTCTACGGTATATATTCTGATTAAAACTGTAACATTTGGTGTGTTTAATCAGAATATATAGAGATAAAAACTGTAAAATCTGGTGTGTTATATGAAGAAATAAACACCAAATTTTTACAGTTTTTTTTCTCTCTATATTCTGATTAAAACTAAAAATTTGGTGTGTGTGATCAGAATATATAGAGATAAAAACTGTCTTATTTGGTGTGTGTGATCAGAATATATAGAGATAAAAACTGTCATATTTGGTGTGTGTGATCAGAATATATAGAGATAAAAACTGTCATATTTGGTGTGTGTTATCAGAATATAGACAGAAATAAAACTGTAAAATTTGGTGTTTATTTCTGTCTGTATTCTGATAACACACACCAAACTTTATAATTGTATTCTAATGATGTACATCACTTTTATTTTATTTTTATCTCATTTTTTTCAGTATTGTACATTAAATTGAGCAGTTTAACGTCCTAAAATCATACGCCAAAACCCTGTCCATAATCTAATTACTTAAACCAAAGTTATTGTGCCAGTATGGTGATGTATGTGTGTTCATTTTATACCCTCTTCTTCTGTAGTGTCTTGCCCTAATCCAGTATATCTCTAATGCATGACACATGAAAGCCTAATAATCAGCTTCTGCAGGGTGTTGTGCTTGTGGTGACAGTGGTTCTGGTGTTTTGGGCTCTTGTGAACCTCTGGCTTCTCTCCTCTGCTGTTTTTCTGACTGAATTTCCACTGAATCCTTATAAAATGTACATTTAACTGATATGCTAAAAGCTACAATAGCTGCAAACATATGCAATATTAGTATTGCAACTACGATATTTCTTGCAATATAACATTTCCCTATTAGCTTAATTATTTATTATCAATTATTAACATACTATCAATTACCATACTAAAATAAACAAATGATAGTTATATTTCTGATCTATTATTTGACACTATTAATAACTGAGTCTTATCGTCATTTCATCTCAACTCTCACTATAGTGTTTATTTTTAGCTCTAGGTTCACCTTTGAACTGCTCTAGCCAATAGCAGAGCAGCACCTACTATGGAGGTGGGGCTAAATATAGTATATATAGTCAAATTTGCAATGCATACAATACACAAATGCACAAATGAATTGTAATTTATTACATCTCCCTGCCATACAAATATTGCATATGCTGTTTTCTTGATAACGAATTTTATATATATTGCGCAGCCTGACTAACGCCTTTTATCTCTATTTTTAATTTACAGTTACATTCAGTCTGAATCTGATCTGGGAACTCGACATTTCTCCACAAATCCAGATTTAAGTTTATTGGATTACAAGAGACACTGGATTGCCTTTACTTGTAATCATCGCAAACGCAAATATTTTGTTTTATTTATATACATTTGCTTATATAATGAGGATATTTAGGGTTTTATGTGCACATGGGAAGCCATTGGGTCACAAAGTCCTGAAAACCTGAGCTCGTCGTAAGAAAATGGGTTGATGTTTTTTTTTTCTTCGTCTAAATGTTCATTCACGTTTTGAGGTTTTTGTAATCAATCCTATTTTAATATAAGGTGAAACTGCTTTATATTACGATTATTAGAGGTGTTCTGGTTTGTGAGTCGCTTCACGTATTTTACACTACTAGTATTGAATAGTATTCTTTACGTTGACCACATTATCATAACTCGCGCAATTCATATCTACTCGTCATCTTTATGAAACGATTCATACGTGTTATTCATGTGTTCTACTGACATGTTTTTACGTTCGCTTTACTGCCATCGCCGGCGTTCAGACGCTGAGCTTTTGTCTATTTATTATTATCATCATTTTGTCAGTGTAATACTAAAAGTTGAATGAATAAAAATAATCAGACGTAAAACCAGCAGATTAATAAACGTACTTAACACTGAATTGATTTTTAACACCTTACAATAAGGTTCAAATATCAGCATTTATGAATCTAGGTTCATTTCTTTTATATACAAGTATATTATTATTGTGACTTTTCTACGTTAAGGTTTCATTTGTTAACATGACTTAATGTGTTCGCTAACATGAACTAACAAGGAGCAAAATATTACGGTGTTTAATTATCTGTTAGCAAAAATACAGTACTTAATTGTTCATGAAAGTTGTTTTAATGTGTATAAAAACACGTGATTAAGAAAATATTAGTAAATGTTGAAATTAGATTAATACTGTAGAAGTATTGCTCATCGTTAGTTATCAAATGTTAATAAATGAAACTCTATTTTAATGCTGGGTTCACACCGAATGCGAATTTAAGTATTTGCGTGATTAGATTATGTGAATATTATTAGATAGATTAATTAGATAATGTGAAATCCACGATGCGTTTGCAGTATTCGTGCAATTTCCTCTTCCATGCAAGATGAAAAAATTAGACTCGGAAACGTCCTATGAGTAATTTAGAGCAATTTCGCATTTGGTGTGACCACAGCATAAAGTGTTACGTCTCATTCACACGGGGCATCTGCGTTAACGCTTGGAGTGCGTATCTGACAATTTACGTTGAATTGATTGTCATGGTAACAACAGCTAATTACATCCAACTTCGATTGCGTCACAAAAACAGAACATAAAAAATAGTAGTAGTTGTTGTTGTGTTTAGAAATGGATTATTTATATTTACCAAGCATGACAATATGCTTTTCCTCCATTTTTGTGTCATACAACCATTTTCTAGTGTTTCGCAAACTTGATTGGCTAGCATCTTTACTATAATATTTGCATATATCAATCTGATTGGCTGACGTATGTTAGTGCTTAAATTTACAACTACTGACATTTTGCGTTGACGTGATTGTCATAGTAAACTTTTTTTTTTTCAAAAGATTTTTTACGTACAACTATTCCCTGGTGTTTCGCGCACTTGATTGGCTAGCATCTTCACTATTATATTTGCATATAGTGATATGATTGACTAACGCATGTTAGCGCTTAAAAAATGTTTTCAACTTCTGACATTTTGCGTTGACGTGATCATCATAATACGATTTTCCTCCATTTTTTTGACATACTGCTATTCTCTAGGGTTGCGTGAACTTGATTGGCTAGTGTCTTCACTATTATATTTGCATAAATCAATCTAATTGGCTGCCGCATGTTAACACTTGTTCAACTTATGTTCAACTTATGACGTTTTGCATTGACGTGATCGTCATAGTATGATTTTCCTCCATTGTTTTGACAAATGAATATTCTCTGGTCTTACGCAAACTTGATTGGCTAGCATCTTCACTATTATATTTGCATATAACGATCTGATTGGCTGACGCATTTGTTAGTGCTTAAAAAAATTCAACTTCTGCCGTAAGCAATGGAACCAACCAAATAGACTTACCCACGATTCAGTTCAGCAGTGCTTGTCGTCACTCCATTCAAAGTAAATAAGAAGCGTTAATGTTGACGCCCCGTGTGAATGGCGCATTACCAAGCACATTTTTAACGTCGTATAAATAAACACTAGGTTAATGTGACGAATTATCGACGTTCGTGACATGTTACCGAACTCTAGTGTATTGTAAGTGTTAGCTGTTTTTCTTTTCTTCATTTCAAGCACCTTCGCTCAAGCTTTACGCGGATCACTGACCTTCTGCATTCTGTGCAAGAAAAAATTATTAATTCCAAATTGGAATGCCGTCATTCTCTCTCTCTCTATCGTGCCAAGTGTCGGTACAAACGTTCGGTTGGTTCACGAATCAGAAACGCTTCGTTCGAGGGTTCACCCTGCTTTTCCGACCCTCCATTCGGGTTCGTTTTTCGTTTGTGATCTTCATTCTGACCATTATAGTGCCTTTTTTTGTTGTTGTTCTGATATCGAGAGAATGAATCCTTAGCTTAGCGTTTAGTTTTAGCATTTTTTTCTGTTTCTCACTCCTTAAGGACGAACAGCGGATGATGTTTCCGACTTAGCAGCAGCAATAAGTACAGAAGACATTCATTCTGTTTTCAAGGGTGCGAATCATTAGAGAAATAAATCCCATTGTGCTGAATTCGTCAGGTCAGTGATCCTAATAGCAAATTCAGGGGTTTTAGAACACGGTATTTTTTCGTCAAAATGGTTTTGAGGACAGAATTGATCATGAAAGTGAACTGAGACACGAAACCGGTGTGTGTTTTTGTTATTTTAGCGGTGTAGAAGAGCTGGTGTGATATTGATCGTGTTGTTAACAGTTGTGAGGAAGCTCGTGTCTTTTTAATGGTTTTGTTTTCTTATTTTTTTTATTTTCTACATGGTTATCTGAGCATTACAACTTCAGGAAACAGAAAACGTGCTGCATCAACAAGCCAATGCTGGCATGAAAGTCGCATTGTGTTTGTTGAGGCGTAAAATAATTATAAAATGTGGTCGGCAAGTGAGGAAAAAAACAAAATAAGTGCAATTACAACCTGGAGTTGAGATGGTAAATGAGGTTTTCTGTTTGCTGGAAGTGATGGCGTTGTGATTATTCAACTAGCTGTGGAAGCTTATTATCGGAGACTCTTATTATTATTAATATTATTATTATTGTGTTCCAGTATTGATCTCTAAGGATCTATAAGTTTGATACCTTTATATGAAACGATGACACGCATTTGTTTGTATTAATTTGAAATGTGCTACTGAACTTTCTAATGTGCATTACTCCGTCATATGCATGTTTCCGTCAGCTGTGAGACTTTTACACAGAACTGAAAACAAACTCAGAACTCCAAAGACTTGAACTGAAAAGGACAAAAATGTTTAGTTTTGAATGAATTAGACCTTTTACACTTGAACTAACTCGAGTATTGTTTTCTAGAGGTTTACCTGTCTGTGTAGGGGTAGTCATGCTGGCTAAAGTCAGTAAATACAAAATAAAAGTCACTCAGCGTTTGTCTTGTGTCTCGACTCATTCTTGATATAAGATTGTGGGACTTTCGTCTTGTTTATTTTCATTGTGGTTTCACTACAGGGTGTCTGCGGGGTCTTAAATGTCAATTAAAATTCAGTGAAATATGGTGTTGCATGTCTTAAATACGTTTAAACAGGTCTTCATTTTCCTTTGTCAAGGCTATCCATAAATATAAATTGAATAATTCTATTTACCAACATGGTTTAATTATCTTCCTTACATCCATGCAATAACATTTGTTTAACAGATCTCCATGTATTTATGCATAAGGGTATGTTGTGAATAAATTTAGTTTATTTTAGTTTTTTTTTATAGTTTTTCTTTTTTAAAGAAACGTTATGGTAATGTATACTGTATATATGTTATATATTATGTATAACTATGTTTTGATACTATTTTAAATATGTGGCTAAGAAATAGCTGAATTTTAATGGGGCCAGGTAAATAATATTCCTCTGGCCATTACAAAAAATCCTTCGCGTTTTGCCCTGTAAAAGTCTGAAATGCCATTCATAATGGTCTTAAATCTTAAATTTGAATTAGTGAAAACTGCAGCAACACTGTATTAAAGGGTCATGAAACCCCCTCTTTCGGTTCAAGTCAACCTCAGAATGTTTTTCAAAAAAGGCTCCATAATGGGCGGGAGCTCAGAGCAGAGGGAGGAGTGGGCGTGGCCAGTAGAGCAGGGGGAAAGAGATAAACAGTAATTTGATGTCCTGCTACTTTTTTTATAATTATTTTTTAGGGGTTTTCACCTTTAATGGACAGGACAGTGGAGATTGACAGACAGGAAAGTGTGGGGAGCAGAGATAGGGGAAGGGTCGGCAAAGGACCTCGAGCCGGGAATCGAACTCAGGTCGCCGCGAGCACCTGGGTGCTATGTGTTGACACACCAACCACTAGGCTATTAGCGCCGACGTCCTGCTTCATTTGTTATTCGTAATTTCATATACACATAACCACAATTTATTATATCATTATAAAGGTAATCATGTTTATATAAACACTGTAAATGAGGAGGACTTCTCTCCTCCTCAATCCCGAGTTTGAATGCAGACGCAGTGGATTGCAGTGCAGTAGATCAACCATTAGCCCTGCCTGTAATCTGGAGGATTTTAAACAGGCGAACACAGCAGCATGGATTTGTCTGAATGGTAACGAACTCAACTGATAAAAGACAAAGTGCGCCATTCTCGTACAGCTCTCCCAATAAGAATGCTTGCTGCAAACCAACAGCTTTGCTGTATCAGCCCTGACAGCATCGCAGGGAAAAACATGCAATAAACCCTGTGAATCATGCAAACGAACACATACAACCCTTCATGAACGGCTAACTACTGTTTGCTCTCCGTGGACGTGGTCTCACCCAGTGATTGGGTCTCACAGCTTGGCAGGTCTGCCTTGCCTTCGGAAAGCACGTGCATAGGATAAGAAAACTCAGCTATGAATAATAATGAGAAACCAATGCGTCATCACTCCACTAGCAGATTTGCGCTACGTCACCGATTTTGATCCCGCCCCCAAAATTATTTTAAACGCGGAAGATGAAATTAGCTGACAAAAGCTCAGAATGATCCAGTTTTCCCCACAATTAAAGCTGACAGGTGCTAACGCTGTCTTAACTGATGCTCAGGACACACACATCTGATAAAATCTAAAAAATAAAATAAAAAAAAAGTACTCCGGGGTGTCCTGAACCTCTCCCAGTCTGGGGCTTAAAGGAAGAGTAACAGGAGAGGATTAAAGACAGTAAAATTAAAGACAATGAAATCTAAAGATGTAACAAAAACATGGAGGATTTCCTTTAGTCCTGTGACCAGCACTAGTTGCAGTATTCATTCATTCATTCTTTCATTTTCCTTCAGCTTAGTCCTTTTATTTATCAGGGGTCACCACAGCGGAATGAACCGCTAACTATTCCTGCATACGTTTTACACAGCAGATGCCCTTCCAGCCGCAACCCAGTTCTGGGAAATGCTCACACACACACACACACACACACACACACACACACACACACACACACACACACACACACACACACACACACACACACTACTCATACACTTAGTTGATCAATTCCCCTATAGTGCATGTGTTTGGACTGTGGGGGAAACCGGAGGAAAACCTGGAGGAAACCCACAGAGAAACATCAGTCACTCAGAAGTGAAACCCACAGAAAGTCTCGGGTTTGATGATGTAAAATGCAGGTGAGCCCTAAGTTTTATTTAAAGTGGTCCCGAAGCTGAAGTTAAGCTTGTCCTTTATGTCACTTTCATTGGAAACACTTCTAATGTAACACCGGTAATACACATGACTAATGTAAATCAAGCTGGCTAGTATGCAGAGGCCACACAATGTTGGTGAAATAACTGATTAGCTGACTGGCGGGATTACATAGATTTCTTATTTATATTTTTAATAAAAATCTTATCACACAAAATAAATCAAGCTCTTTTAATGGCCAGTACAGCAAGATAAAACCATCACAACTGACAAGCCATCAAAATGAAGGCCGTTTCTCTCACATAAGATTACCCTAATGTTAGGTTTTAGTTCCAACTTGGTTGGTGGTTTATCTTTTTAGATTGTTGGATAGTTTTAGATATGTTTTCAGCTGGGTTTGAAACAGTGGCCATGTATTTTGCTTTATGTCTCCCCCTTGTGTCTGTTAAAGCAATTGCAGCAATTTTTGTCTTCTGAAACAACTGCAGTTTGATTGAATTAAGAATTTCCATCAAGCAGGTGATGTTATTACTGCTAACGAAGTGGACTCGTTAAGAATACAGCTTTATTAAAGAGAGAAATGTCACTTCATGCATGTTAAAGTCAATAAAATGGTCCACAACTATTATCTTTGTTCTCATAAAGCAACTTTTTTGGGAGGAGGAGGTTCAGAATGTTTCTAAATGTTAAACACATTATTTTATAATGTAACGTATGATTGTTTACAACACGCAGAGTGGTTTTGGGCATATTGGGGGGGGGGGGGGGGGTGAGAACCCTCAGATTACTTAATTGTAATGTTTTCGAATCATACTGTAGTAAAGTGTATTATGTTGTGTTTGAGTTTATTGTCTTGCCTATATTGTATATTTACAACTTAATGGATGCTACATCGTGTGTGTGTGTGTGTGTGTGTGTGTAGTCTGATTTAACACACACACACACACACACACACCGTCTGCAGTCAGGAGACTGAAACTGGCATTACGCTCATACTCCAATAAAAAACAAACATGCTGAAATTAGTTTTTGTCCTTTTCTCTATCATTACATTAAATAACAGGTGTCACTTTAAAAGTGCAATCTAACATTATAAAGAAAGCATTCGACTGCTTTCCTAACTTTTTATGCTCATTTAGGACAAAAATAGTTGTGCTTGAAAAAAAACCCCACCAAGATCGACATCTTTAGATATTATTATTATTAACTATGTGTATAAATCTGTTCAAACACGCACCCAAAACCCAGACTTTCGCTCCATTTCAAATCGCATGTACAGAATCTGTTTGGGAAACAGCCTCTATTTATCACTATGGAGCTACTGACAGTCACGCACCGCTATATGGCTGTTTTGAGGATTGCATATGAAGGGGAGACGGCATCTGTAATAAAAGGAAAGTGAATCCCGCCGTTTTTATATTTAAAACGAAAGCTCAGAGCAGACTCACATTTAAGAGCACAGGGCGGCCCCTGGTGGTTTGGCGGTATGGGTTGCGTATAGGGAGTCTCTGCTCATCAATGTTTATTGCCAAGCTTCAGAGAAAGACTGACAATACGGGAGAAATATGGGAAAACACCTTTACCGGATGATAGCGGGATCATAACTGTCAACCCTCCCGTTTTTCCCGGGATTCTCCCGTATTTTACAGTTCTATCCCGCTATCATCCCGTAAAGGTGTTTTCCCATATTTCTCCCGTATTGTCAGTCTTTCTCTGAAGCTTGGCAATAAACATTAAAGAGCAGAGCCTCCCTATACGCAACCCATACCGCCAAACCACCAGGGGCCGCCCTGTGCTCTTAAATGTGAGTCTGTTCTGAGCTTTCGTTTTAAATATAAAAACGGCGGGATTCACTTTCCTTTTATTACAGATGCCGTCTCCCCTTCATATGCAATCCTCAAAACAGTCAGTAGCTCCATAGTGATAAATAGAGGCTGTTTCCCAAACAGATTCTGCACACGCGATTTGAAATGGAGCGAAAGTCTGGGTTTTGGGTGTGTGTTTGAACAGATTTATACACATAATTAATAATAATAATATCTAAAGATGTCGATCTTGGTGGGGGTTTTTTCAAACACAACTATTTTTGTCCTAAATGAGCATAAAAAGTCAGGAAAGCAATCAGATGCTTTCTTTATAATGTTAGGTTGCACTTTTAAAGTGACGCCTGTTATTTAATATAATCAAACGAAGAAAAAAAATCAAACTAAATAAGAGATTCATTCGCTGCTCTTTAATCAGAATGTGTAAGTTATACAGTGAAGAAAAGATTAATGAGGTTTGATAGCTTGATTTTTTTTCATTATAACAGCTATTAATTTTATTAAGCTGAACTGTTTGCTAATTTATTTGCTGCTAATGTATACGGTTTATTTTTTCTTTTGTAAATAATAATAATAAAACATATTACTGACCATTTAACCGTTTATTTACAATGAAACAGCTCCATTTAGTAATTTTTAAGGGGAGTGGGGGGCGTCGGGGGAATCCCTTATTATGGTGGGCATATCCCTTATTTTCACATCCCAATGTTGACAGGTATGAGCGGGATAGAACTGTAAAATACGGGAGAATCCCGGGAAAAACGGGAGGGTTGACAGGTATGCATTAAGGGGGAGCTAAATCTCCAACACTATTCTTTAAACATCACAATGTCCTTTCCTGCTGCAATACCTGAATATATATTCTGTGCAAAATTCTTTATAGATATCCAGTCCTTTGTAACGGTGGTCATACAAAAAATAAAAATAAAATATGTACATCCATAAGTAACCCAAACAGTATTATATGTCTTAACACTAAAAATGAAAAAATAAATAAATAAATTACTCAGGTGGGGCCTGAACACAGGTCGGCGGCGTTGTAGCGCAACGTACTGACCACTGGATCACAACAGCACTATTATAATAGCGCGTAATATTCTTAATCACAGTATTACTTTCTATTGACGGCTTAATCTTTTCTCCCCTTTTTAGATTTCTGATCAAGTTATGTCAGATTTACTAATGTAGTGAATCATCTGATTTTCGGCAGGTGTAATATTAATTATTCGAATTCTTAGATTTACTAAGGTGCCGCTGTTTGGGGTGGAAGGATAGTTACGTCATCATTAACCTGCAGGCTGCATTTTGCTCACGGGGCTGCAAGAAAATAAATAAAAAGAGCGGAGCTGCGGCAAAATAATGAATAAAAAGAGTGAGGCTATGGTCAAATAAATAAATAAATGAAAAAAGTGCAACTCCTGAGAGTGCAAGCAGCTAGGGACACCAGCCCTCACGGCCAAAAAACGGACCGGTCCATTCTTCAGAATCAGTCTTTTGTAATCAACTGCAGATAAACTGCAGCAAACATTTCAGAATAGTCTATAATTATATGAAAATGTCTTAACTATTTTACTAATAGCTTGAAGTTACTTTCGTTAAGCTAACAGGTGGCGTCACGATGCGCGCAGCAAGATCGCCTCACAGCAGGAAGGTCGCTGTTTTGAGTCCCGGCTGGGTCAGTTGGCATTTCTGTGTGGAGTTTGCATGTTCTCTCCGTGTTGGGTGCTCCGGTTCCCCCCACAGTCCAAACACATAGGGGAATTGGGTGGGCTATATTGGCTGTAGTGTATGTGTGTGAATGAGTGTGTATGGATGTTTCCCAGTGATGGGATGCAGCTGAAAGGGCATCCGCTGCGTAAAACATATGCTGGATAAGTTGGCGGTTCATTCCTCTGTGTTGACCCCTGATTAATAAAGGGACTAAGTCGAAAGGAAAATGAATGAATGAATGAATGAATGAATGAAGCTAACAGGTTCTGTCTGAGAGAAAACATGATCATTCTGACATGAGCAAATTTTCATTTAACCAACTCGACATGATGACTTATTTTCTTTCTTTCAAGGACAGTTTCGAGGGGGGGAAACTAAGATAGTTTTAATAGATATTCCATGTTCATAATAATGTTTAGCCATATATATATATATATATATATATATATATATATATATATATATATATATATATATATATATATATATATATATATATATATATATATATATATGTTACGAAATAATAAAGTTCCCTCTTGTTTTCAAATTCCTAAATCATCGCCTGACAAATCAAATTTCTGACATCGCTACAACGTAGATGTGTTTGTTGGTTAGTACGTTGATGACAGAGTTTTCAGCGTGCACTGTAAATACATACTGAGTTTTTATAAAGGGAAAGAAAAGAAGAAAGGGCACCACAAATATAACAATTATTTTATGAGTTATTCTGGACTTTTGCTTTCGTTGTTTTAGTCTGACGGAACTATGAGCGGACATAACATAAGGAAGTGCAACCGGAAGTGCTCATCCAGGAAAGCGCTCCGTGTTTTGATTGAAGATGGAGTGTGTGAATAAAGCGGGTCATCTCATGAGTTTAGCGGCTCTACAGCAGCATGATCCCTACATAGTGAAGTTGCTGGATGTTACTGGACAGGTCGCGCTTTACACCTTCAACCCCAAAGCCAACGAATGGGTGAGAAATTCAGTGTTTACTGTATGCGCGCAGGTTAGCCTAGCCCGCAGTTGCTAATGGCAACGTCACTGCTCATCAGCACCATCATCTCCATTATAGTGTGTTGTTTGTCTATATCAAGTGAAGAGGAATGCGTATGAGAATAATAAATAATAATAATCAAAAACAATGATTGTTTTGTAATGAATTGATTATTTGGTGTTGTGTTTGTATTAGTTTATAAGATGATGATGATGGAATATCGGTTTTAAAACTAACACCTCTTTCTGACTTTAGGAGAAGAATGAGATTGAAGGCACATTATTCGTTTATGCCAGGTGAGCATCAGCTGAAAATTATTTATTTAAATTAACACTATAGTTACCATAAACTGGAACTTTTTAAGTGAACTATTACATCGATTTCAGTTAGAGATTAATCACATCCAAAATAAAACATATATTTTTACAAATGTGTGTATATATATATATATATATATATATATATATATATATATATGTGTGTGTGAGTGTGAGTGTGTGTGTATTTATACATGTACACTCACCTGCCACTTTATTAGGTACACCTCACTAGTACCATGTTGGACCCCCTTTTGCCTTCAGAACTGCTTTAATCCTTCATGGCGTAGATTCAACAAGCTACTGGAAATATTCCTCAGAGATTTTGCTCCATATTGACATGATAGCATCACACAGTTGCTGCAGATTTGTCAGCTGCACATCCATGATGCCAATCTCCCGTTCCACCACATCCCAAAGGAGCTCTATTGGATTGAGCTCTGGTGACTGTGGAGGCCATTTGAGTACAGTGAACTCATCGTCATGTTCAAGAAACCAGTCTGAGATGATTGGCGCTTTATGACATGGTGCGTTAACCTGCTGGAAGTAGCCATCAGAAGATGGAGACACTGTGGTCATAAAGGGATGGACATGGTCAGCAACAATACTCAGGTAGGCTGTGGCGTTGACACCATGCTCAATTGGTACTAATGGACCCAAAGTGTGCCAAGAGAATATCCCCCACACCATTACACCACCACCACCAGCCTGAACCGCTGATACAAGGCAGGATGGATCCATGCTTTCATGTTGTTGAGGCCAAATTCTGACCCGACCATCTGAATGTGGCAGCAGAAATGGAGACTCATCAGACCAGGCAACGTTTCTCCAATCTTCTCTTGTCCAGTTTTGGTGAGCCTGTGTGAATTGTAGCCTCAGTTTCCTGTTCTTAGCTGACAGGAGTGGCACCCGGTGTGGTCTTCTGCTGCTGTAGCCCATCCGCCTCAAGGTTGGACGTGTTGTGTGTTCAGAGATGCTCTTCTGCAGACCTCGGTTGTAACGAGTGCTTATTTGAGTTACTGTTGCCTTTCTATCAGCTGGAACCAGTCTGGCCATTCTCCTCTGACCTCTGGCATCAACAAGGCATTTGCGCCCACAGAACTGCCGCTCACTGGATATATCCTCTTTGAAAAATCCCAGTAGATCAGCAGTTTCTGAAATACTCAGAGCAGCCCGTCTGGCACCAACAACCATGCCACATTCAAAGTCACTTAAATCCCCTTTCTTCCCCATTCTGATGCTCGCTTTGACCTGCAGCAGATCGTCTTGACCATGTCTACATGCCTAAATGCATTGAGCTGCTGCCATGTGATTGGCTGAATAGAAATCTGCGTTAACGATCAGTTGGACAGGTGTACCTAATAAAGTGGCCGGTGGGTGTATATGTGTGTTTGATTATCTTTGGAATTTTCGAAAACGCCTCAAAGGACATTTTTCCACTGAAGAGTAACATTTTCTTGTCAATGTTATAAACACAAAATAAAGTACATTTAGCCAACAAAAAAAGACCAACAAGGGCAGTCCCAAAAGAAATGAAGTGCAATCTCAGGCTTCTGCTTGCTAAAGATACATCATGTGTGGCTTTTTAAATTTACATGAAGAAGTTTAAAGGAGATCTTTCACCTTGTTTAAGAGAGTTTGATTCCAATATGCAATTGGTTTTGAAGCAGCATCCTTCTGGAAATGAGCTCTTATTGACCTGTTCTAACTATAACAATGGTTAGCATTAACTGGAGCTGTGCTAATGTTTTCATGACACCTCATCAGTCGGCCATATTGGAGGCACAGAATGTAAACAATGCAACTGTACAAAAGCAGAACTCTCATAATATGGTGCTTTTTGCTGCTGAGAATAATCAGTTATTGTCATGTTTTGAGCTGTACTTATCAGTCGAAATGAAAAACAAACACATTTAGAGTCTTATATAGACTGCAAAAAGTTACAACAAATCAAACAAAAGAGACGATTAACCACTATGTCTGTTCTCTACACTACAATACTCCTCTATATGACTGAGCAGCTTGTACATGTTTTCTTCATGATATAAATCAGCAGAACAGTGTGTTCAGTCGCATATTAACTGAACAATTCATGTTGTTGTTTACATCTGAGTATCTCCAATATGGCCGCTCATAGAGTAACTGACCAAATCATGATGTAATAGAAACTCTGTTCATCGTATCTTGTATCTGGTGGTTTGTTGTGTAATGTCAGGATATCTGTGTGTTTCTGCAGGTCGGCATCACCACATCATGGCTTCACAATTATGAACCGTCTGAGTACAGAAAACTTGGTGGAGCCCATTAATAAAGACCTGGAGTTTCAGCTCCAGGATCCTTTCCTGCTGTACAGGAACGGGAACTGTAAGTTCATTGGAGAGCTGCTAAATGATCCCTTTCTGACTGTTTCAGAGTCTATGTTAATATCTAGAAAGACTATTCTACATGTAGTAAAACCATAGAGCGAAACAGACGGCAAAATCGCGCTACGATAATTTAACAGCAGACGGCGCTCTAGGATAGTTTAACAGCAGACGGCGCTCTAGGATAATTTAACAGCAGAGGGCGCTCTAGGCTAGTGTTTAACAGCAGAGGGCGCTCTAGGCTAGTGTTTAACAGCAGACAGTGCTCTAGACTAGTGTTTAACAGCAGACGGCGCTCTAGACTAGAGTTTAACAGCAGACGGCGCTCTAGGATAGTTTAACAGCAGACGGCGCTCTAGGATAATTTAACAGCAGAGGGCGCTCTAGGCTAGTGTTTAACAGCAGAGGGCGCTCTAGGCTAGTGTTTAACAGCAGACGGCGCTCTAGGCTAGTGTTTAACAGCAGATCAGCAGAGGGCGCTCTAGGCTAGTGTTTAACAGCAGATGGCGCTCTAGATTAGTGTTTAATAGCAGACGGCGCTCTAGGCTAGTGTTTAACAGCAGATGGCGCTCTAGGCTAGAGTTTAACAGCAGACGGCGCTCTAGGCTAGAGTTTAACAGCAGACAACGCTCTAGACTAGTGTTTAACAGCAGACGGCGCTCTAGGCTAGTGTTTAATAGCAGACGGCGCTCTAGGCTAGTGTTTAACAGCAGACGGTGCTCTAGGCTAGTGTTTAACAGCAGACGGCGCTCTAGGCTAGTGTTTAACAGCAGACGGTGCTCTAGGCTAGTGTTTAACAGCAGACGGCGCTCTAGGCTAGTGTTTAACAGCAGACGGTGCTCTAGGCTAGTGTTTAACAGCAGACGGCGCTCTAGCCTAGTGTTTAACAGCAGACGGCGCTCTAGGCTAGTGTTTAACAGCAGACGGTGCTCTAGTCTAGTGTTTAACAGCAGATGGCGGTCTAGGCTAGAGTTTAACAGCAGACGGCGCTCTAGGCTAGAGTTAAACAGCAGACGGCGCTCTAGGCTAGAGTTTAACAGCAGACGGCGCTCTAGGCTAGAGTTTAACAGCAGACGGCGCTCTAGGCTAGTGTTTAACAGCAGACGGCGCTCTAGGCTAGTGTTTAACAGCAGACGGCGCTCTAGGCTAGTGTTTAACAGCAGACGGCGCTCTAGGCTAGTGTTTAACAGCAGACGGCGCTCTAGGCTAGTGTTTAACAGCAGACGGCGCTCTAGGCTAGTGTTTAACAGCAGATGGCGCTCTAGGCTAGTGTTTAACAGCAGACAGTGCTCTAGGCTAGTGTTTAACAGCAGACGGCGCTCTAGACTAGAGTTTAACAGCAGACGGCGCTCTAGGCTAGTGTTTAACAGCAGACGGCGCTCAAGGCTAGTGTTTAACAGCAGACGGCGCTCTAGGCTAGTGTTTAACAGCAGACGGCGCTCTAGGCTAGTGTTTAACAGCAGACGGCGCTCTAGGCTAGTGTTTAACAGCAGACGGCGCTCTAGGCTAGTGTTTAACAGCAGACAGTGCTCTAGACTAGTGTTTAACAGCAGATGGCGCTCTAGGCTAGTGTTTAACAGCAGACAGTGCTCTAGACTAGTGTTTAACAGCAGACGGCGCTCTAGACTAGAGTTTAACAGCAGACGGCGCTCTAGGCTAGTGTTTAACAGCAGACGGCGCTCAAGGCTAGTGTTTAACAGCAGACGGCGCTCTAGGCTAGTGTTTAACAGCAGACGGTGCTCTAGGCTAGTGTTTAACAGCAGACGGCGCTCTAGGCTAGTGTTTAACAGCAGACAGTGCTCTAGACTAGTGTTTAACAGCAGATGGCGCTCTAGGCTAGTGTTTAACAGCAGACAGTGCTCTAGACTAGTGTTTAACAGCAGACGGCGCTCTAGGCTAGTGTTTAACAGCAGACGGCGCTCTAGGCTAGTGTTTAACAGCAGACGGCGCTCTAGGCTAGTGTTTAACAGCAGACGGCGCTCTAGGCTAGTGTTTAACAGCAGACGGCGCTCTAGGCTAGAGTTTAACAGCAGACGGCGCTCTAGGCTAGTGTTTAACAGCAGACGGCGCTCTAGGCTAGTGTTTAACAGCAGACGGCGCTCTAGGCTAGTGTTTAACAGCAGACGGCGCTCTAGGCTAGTGTTTAACAGCAGACGGCGCTCTAGGCTAGTGTTTAACAGCAGACGGCGCTCTAGGCTAGTGTTTAACAGCAGATGGCGCTCTAGGCTAGTGTTTAACAGCAGACAGTGCTCTAGACTAGTGTTTAACAGCAGACGGCGCTCTAGACTAGAGTTTAACAGCAGACGGCGCTCTAGGCTAGTGTTTAACAGCAGACGGCGCTCAAGGCTAGTGTTTAACAGCAGACGGCGCTCTAGGCTAGTGTTTAACAGCAGACGGCGCTCTAGGCTAGTGTTTAACAGCAGACGGCGCTCTAGGCTAGTGTTTAACAGCAGATGGCGCTCTAGGCTAGTGTTTAACAGCAGACGGCGCTCTAGGCTAGTGTTTAACAGCAGACAGTGCTCTAGGCTAGTGTTTAACAGCAGATGGCGCTCTAGGCTAGTGTTTAACAGCAGACAGTGCTCTAGACTAGTGTTTAACAGCAGACGGCGCTCTAGACTAGAGTTTAACAGCAGACGGCGCTCTAGGCTAGTGTTTAACAGCAGACGGCGCTCAAGGCTAGTGTTTAACAGCAGACGGCGCTCTAGGCTAGTGTTTAACAGCAGACGGCGCTCTAGGCTAGTGTTTAACAGCAGACGGCGCTCTAGGCTAGTGTTTAACAGCAGACAGTGCTCTAGACTAGTGTTTAACAGCAGATGGCGCTCTAGGCTAGTGTTTAACAGCAGACAGTGCTCTAGACTAGTGTTTAACAGCAGACGGCGCTCTAGACTAGAGTTTAACAGCAGACGGCGCTCTAGGCTAGTGTTTAACAGCAGACGGCGCTCAAGGCTAGTGTTTAACAGCAGACGGCGCTCTAGGCTAGTGTTTAACAGCAGACGGTGCTCTAGGCTAGTGTTTAACAGCAGACGGCGCTCTAGGTTAGTGTTTAACAGCAGACGGCGCTCTAGACTAGTGTTTAACAGCAGAGGGCGCTCTAGGCTAGAGTTTAACAGCAGACGGTGCCCTAGCCTAGTGTTTAACAGCAGATGGCGCTCTAGACTAGAGTTTAACAGCAGACGGTGCTCTAGGCTAGTGTTTAACAGCAGACGGCGCTCTAGGCTAGTGTTGAACAGCAGATGGCGCTCTAGGCTAGTGTTTAACAGCAGACGGTGCTCTAGACTAGTGTTTAACAGCAGATGTCGCTCTAGACTAGAGTTTAACAGCAGACGGCGCTCTAGGCTAGTGTTCAACAGCAGACGGCGCTCTAGAATAGAGTTTAACAGCAGACGGCGCTCTAGCCTAGTGTTTAACAGCAGACGGCGCTCTAGACTAGTGTTTAACAGCAGACGGTGCCCTAGCCTAGTGTTTAACAGCAGACGGCGCTCTAGGCTAGTGTTTAACAGCAGACGGCGCTCTAGGCTAGTGTTTAACAGCAGATGGTGCTCTAGGCTAGTGTTTAACAGCAGCCGGCGCTCTAGACTAGAGTTTAACAGCAGACGGTGCTCTAGGCTAGTGTTTAACAGCAGACGGCGCTCTAGACTAGAGTTTAACAGCAGACGGCGCTCTAGGCTAGTGTTTAACAGCAGACGGCGCTCTAGGCTAGTGTTTAACAGCAGATGGTGCTCTAGGCTAGTGTTTAACAGCAGACGGCGCTCTAGACAAGAGTTTAACAGCAGACGGCGCTCTAGGCTAGTGTTTAACAGCAGACGGCGCTCTAGACTAGAGTTTAACAGCAGACGGTGCTCTAGGCTAGTGTTTAACAGCAGATGGCGCTCTAGACTAGAGTTTAACAGCAGACGGTGCTCTAGGCTAGTGTTTAACAGCAGACGGCGCTCTAGGCTAGTGTTTAACAGCAGACGGCGCTCTAGGCTAGTGTTTAACAGCAGACGGCGCTCTAGGCTAGTGTTTAACAGCAGACGGCGCTCTAGGCTAGTGTTTAACAGCAGACGGCGCTCTAGGCTAGTGTTTAACAGCAGACGGCGCTCTAGGCTAGTGTTTAACAGCAGACGGTGCTCTAGGCTAGTGTTTAACAGCAGACGGCGCTCTAGGCTAGTGTTTAACAGCAGACAGTGCTCTAGACTAGTGTTTAACAGCAGATGGCGCTCTAGGCTAGTGTTTAACAGCAGACAGTGCTCTAGACTAGTGTTTAACAGCAGACGGCGCTCTAGGCTAGTGTTTAACAGCAGACGGCGCTCTAGGCTAGTGTTTAACAGCAGACGGCGCTCTAGGCTAGTGTTTAACAGCAGACGGCGCTCTAGGCTAGTGTTTAACAGCAGACGGCGCTCTAGGCTAGTGTTTAACAGCAGACGGCGCTCTAGGCTAGAGTTTAACAGCAGACGGCGCTCTAGGCTAGTGTTTAACAGCAGACGGCGCTCTAGGCTAGTGTTTAACAGCAGACGGCGCTCTAGGCTAGTGTTTAACAGCAGACGGCGCTCTAGGCTAGTGTTTAACAGCAGACGGCGCTCTAGGCTAGTGTTTAACAGCAGACGGCGCTCTAGGCTAGTGTTTAACAGCAGACAGTGCTCTAGACTAGTGTTTAACAGCAGACGGCGCTCTAGACTAGAGTTTAACAGCAGACGGCGCTCTAGGCTAGTGTTTAACAGCAGACGGCGCTCAAGGCTAGTGTTTAACAGCAGACGGCGCTCTAGGCTAGTGTTTAACAGCAGACGGCGCTCTAGGCTAGTGTTTAACAGCAGACGGCGCTCTAGGCTAGTGTTTAACAGCAGACGGCGCTCTAGGCTAGTGTTTAACAGCAGACGGCGCTCTAGGCTAGTGTTTAACAGCAGACAGTGCTCTAGACTAGTGTTTAACAGCAGATGGCGCTCTAGGCTAGTGTTTAACAGCAGACAGTGCTCTAGACTAGTGTTTAACAGCAGACGGCGCTCTAGACTAGAGTTTAACAGCAGACGGCGCTCTAGGCTAGTGTTTAACAGCAGACGGCGCTCAAGGCTAGTGTTTAACAGCAGACGGCGCTCTAGGCTAGTGTTTAACAGCAGACGGTGCTCTAGGCTAGTGTTTAACAGCAGACGGCGCTCTAGGCTAGTGTTTAACAGCAGACAGTGCTCTAGACTAGTGTTTAACAGCAGATGGCGCTCTAGGCTAGTGTTTAACAGCAGACAGTGCTCTAGACTAGTGTTTAACAGCAGACGGCGCTCTAGACTAGAGTTTAACAGCAGACGGCGCTCTAGGCTAGTGTTTAACAGCAGACGGCGCTCAAGGCTAGTGTTTAACAGCAGACGGCGCTCTAGGCTAGTGTTTAACAGCAGACGGTGCTCTAGGCTAGTGTTTAACAGCAGACGGCGCTCTAGGTTAGTGTTTAACAGCAGACGGCGCTCTAGACTAGTGTTTAACAGCAGAGGGCGCTCTAGGCTAGAGTTTAACAGCAGACGGTGCCCTAGCCTAGTGTTTAACAGCAGATGGCGCTCTAGACTAGAGTTTAACAGCAGACGGTGCTCTAGGCTAGTGTTTAACAGCAGACGGCGCTCTAGGCTAGTGTTGAACAGCAGACGGCGCTCTAGGCTAGTGTTTAACAGCAGACGGTGCTCTAGACTAGTGTTTAACAGCAGATGTCGCTCTAGACTAGAGTTTAACAGCAGACGGCGCTCTAGGCTAGTGTTCAACAGCAGACGGCGCTCTAGAATAGAGTTTAACAGCAGACGGCGCTCTAGCCTAGTGTTTAACAGCAGACGGCGCTCTAGACTAGTGTTTAACAGCAGACGGTGCCCTAGCCTAGTGTTTAACAGCAGACGGCGCTCTAGGCTAGTGTTTAACAGCAGACGGCGCTCTAGGCTAGTGTTTAACAGCAGATGGCGCTCTAGACTAGAGTTTAACAGCAGACGGCGCTCTAGGCTAGTGTTTAACAGCAGACGGCGCTCAAGGCTAGTGTTTAACAGCAGACGGCGCTCTAGGCTAGTGTTTAACAGCAGACGGTGCTCTAGGCTAGTGTTTAACAGCAGACGGCGCTCTAGGTTAGTGTTTAACAGCAGACGGCGCTCTAGACTAGTGTTTAACAGCAGAGGGCGCTCTAGGCTAGAGTTTAACAGCAGACGGTGCCCTAGCCTAGTGTTTAACAGCAGATGGCGCTCTAGACTAGAGTTTAACAGCAGACGGTGCTCTAGGCTAGTGTTTAACAGCAGACGGCGCTCTAGGCTAGTGTTGAACAGCAGATGGCGCTCTAGGCTAGTGTTTAACAGCAGACGGTGCTCTAGACTAGTGTTTAACAGCAGATGTCGCTCTAGCCTAGAGTTTAACAGCAGACGGCGCTCTAGGCTAGTGTTCAACAGCAGACGGCGCTCTAGAATAGAGTTTAACAGCAGACGGCGCTCTAGCCTAGTGTTTAACAGCAGACGGCGCTCTAGACTAGTGTTTAACAGCAGACGGTGCCCTAGCCTAGTGTTTAACAGCAGACGGCGCTCTAGGCTAGTGTTTAACAGCAGACGGCGCTCTAGGCTAGTGTTTAACAGCAGATGGTGCTCTAGGCTAGTGTTTAACAGCAGACGGCGCTCTAGACTAGAGTTTAACAGCAGACGGTGCTCTAGGCTAGTGTTTAACAGCAGACGGCGCTCTAGACTAGAGTTTAACAGCAGACGGCGCTCTAGGCTAGTGTTTAACAGCAGACGGCGCTCTAGGCTAGTGTTTAACAGCAGATGGTGCTCTAGGCTAGTGTTTAACAGCAGACGGCGCTCTAGACTAGAGTTTAACAGCAGACGGTGCTCTAGGCTAGTGTTTAACAGCAGACGGCGCTCTAGACTAGAGTTTAACAGCAGACGGTGCTCTAGGCTAGTGTTTAACAGCAGACGGCGCTCTAGACTAGAGTTTAACAGCAGACGGTGCTCTAGGCTAGTGTTTAACAGCAGACGGCGCTCTAGGCTAGTGTTTAACAGCAGACGGCGCTCTAGGCTAGTGTTTAACAGCAGACGGCGCTCTAGGCTAGTGTTTAACAGCAGACGGCGCTCTAGACTAGAGTTTAACAGCAGACGGCGCTCTAGGCTAGTGTTTAACAGCAGACGGCGCTCTAGGCTAGTGTTTAACAGCAGACGGCGCTCTAGGCTAGTGTTTAACAGCAGACGGTGCTCTAGGCTAGTGTTTAACAGCAGACGGCGCTCTAGGCTAGTGTTTAACAGCAGATGGTGCTCTAGGCTAGTGTTTAACAGCAGACGGCGCTCTAGACTAGAGTTTAACAGCAGATGGTGCTCTAGGCTAGTGTTTAACAGCAGACGGCGC
>LR812526.1:66291017-66308517 GCA_903798195.1 Danio kyathit
ATCTGAATATTATTGAAAGACACACGTTTAAATAGTTATTCACTGTGATTTAAAGTGTACACGATATCAAAATGGGGCATGCCCATTACACCGTGTTCTAACTACACACAACACGCCACTGGTGATTACCATGTTTAAAGATGACAATGTGATGATGCGCAAAAATTCAATTTTAGAAGCACAGAATAAGCACTCACTCATGAAACGATAAGGTTTAGAATCTATTCAAACTCACATTGTTAGCATTTAGCATGGAATAAAGCACACGAGGTTTACCTGAGGTGATCACTGTCATAGGTTTCACATGTTGAGCTGTGAGAAATAGAAGCCATTTCATATATATCGATTCGAGGTGTTGGTTAGAACCAAAACTACTTTTAATATGAAAAATATCCCCTCTGTCGCGTGTCGTTGCTTTTATTTAGAACACAGTTTTAAATCACTCGCTCCTGTACTCAATCTGGCATCCTGCGTTTGCGTCTATTTTGATCCAGGACTGCAAAACCTAGTTCAACCACTGGGTGTCAAACTTACATACTGCACCTTTAACCAACAACACTCAGTCACTCAGTAGCCTATTAATAATGTTTAATATGTGTTAATTAGATTATAACCCTTATTTTGTCAGGAGTTTGCTATGTTGGTATTTAAATGTTTCTGTCGCATTGCGTTCAGTGCAGACAACCATATTGCTTGTCTCTGAATCTTGTCGTGTTGTGAGAGCACGGTGTTATGATATTGAATTATTGAATATCAGGATCTGTCTAACATCCTTCACAAGTTGGTTGTTGACAATCTACGCAAAATATTTAGCGGATAAAAAATAAATCTACAGCTAAATGAAGGTTATAAATGTACCTTTTAGCTGATTTTATCAGGAAAAGCTTTCAAGCATGTTTAGACACACAAACAAATTCAACAATTTAGACCGTGCTGTAATTATGTTAACCCTTGTAAGTAGTTGTTTTTAGTGCATTGCATTCATAAAATCATGCTGTCAAACATTTGTGTATCTGCAAAATAATATCCAATAAGGCAATAAGCTCAAATACAACGATGATCTTTTCCTGTCTCCAACACAGAGTAAAGAAGTGAACGCCTTCACGCAGCCCCCGGCTCTGATCAAACCCGTGCCAGTAAGTTCACTCTGCAGATATTGGACATATCGTCAGGTTGCCAGTTCCTCTTTATCACTGTTTTTCTGTTTCTCTGTAATGAAGGCGGGGCCAGTTGTCCAGGGGGAGGAGTCTTCACTGCTGCTGTCTCCGAGTGTATTCCAGCATTACGTCAGCAAGGCGACAGAGGCAGGCAAAAGCTCCGCCTCCCCGACGTCCCCCACAGACCCGCCCACTGCGCTGTACAGCAGAACTCAGCTGCAGGATACACTCATACACCTCATCAAGGTACCACTGACAGCCCAATTAATGGCGTTTTGGTTTACCCCCTACTGATGGTTTATATAATAAGAGCCATTTAATAAATAATATGAATAATATTTTAGTAGTAATTTACAGGCTTGGGTTTAGTGTCAGGGTGGGAGTAGGCATTAATAAAATACAATAATAGGAAATTAAGGCAAGGCAAGTTTATTTCTATAGCACATTTCATACACAGTGGCAATTCAAAGTGCTTTACATAAACAGGAATAAAAGAGACCAGTGTAAGATAATAAAAGTGATTAAAAACAGATTAAAATGTGTTAAAACGGGTTATAAAAGAATGAAAAAAGAAAAGAAAGACACAATAGTGTGATCTGTGGGATGTAGCACAGTGCTCATTCAGTAAAGGCACAGCTAAACATGTGTTTTCAGTCATGATGTGAATGTGCCTAATGTTGGAGCACATCTGATCATTGAAGCTGATCTAATTCAGGGTGTCCGCGGGGTCTTAAAGTATTGAAAGTTGAGAGCAATCTGAAGTCTCTCCTGGACAATTCCTAAAGTGTCTGTGTTTTTCATACATTTATACAGATTCTTTGACACACCCCTAGGTCATACCTGCCAACATTTGGTTCGTAAATTCCGGGAGACCCCAGGGGGGGTATTACGTCATACGCTAATTTGCATATTACTGAAGTCATCGCGTTCTACCATTTCTGTTTGTTTACATCACAAGCTCACGCAACAAGCCAGAATGAAAACAAAGAAGCCGCCATGTTTTCATACACAGCCGAGAGATTACAGCGTAATTATATTTCGTCTAGGTGTAAGGGTCTGTATGTGTTCATATATGTTCATTTATTTATTTGTTTTATATAATTGCAGACGTTACTAGGCCTGTCGCGATAGGCAATATATTGACTTATCGCGCGATATATGAAAATGAGGGCGGTAAATTTTGAAGGCACGATATATTGTCTATGTACAGGGCCGACGCGTCCATAGAGGCGACCTAAGCGGCCGCCTAGGGTGGAAGAATAGTGAGGGCGGCATCCGCGGCACCCCCATCCCAACCCCTGTTTGCGAACCGATCACTTTTGTTTTTACTTTCGGGTTGAGGGCGGCCTTTGCCTAGAGCGGCAGTTCATCTTGCTCCCGCCCTGTGTATTTAGAAAGCAAAGTTCTTGTCGAACACGCTGCATTCTGCTTTCTGTGGAAGGCGAGGCTTATGCAGCATCTCCACGCATGCTGCGCGCACAACCCCACAAACACACACACGCAGAGTGCGAGAGGGAAAGAGCGAGCGATTAGTGGAGGTGAGGAAGACGAGATGTGAACCCACTGATACGTGCTTAGGCTAGTATACAGTCGTTAAGTTCAAACAAGTCGCGATGGACTTGGTTTCAAAGCCACAGTGTTCAGCTCCGGTGTGGGAACATTTTGGCTTTAAGCCGAATGAAAAAGGAGAGCCCGTTAACTTGAACAAGCCGATATTTCTAATTTGTTTCAGAACAGTGGCAATGAAAAAAGGCAACACAACTAACCTTAAATCCCACCTAAAACATAACCAACCTAGCCATTTTTTCAACATGGGAACAACAACCGTAGTTACTACTGAAAAAGGGTCTTCCAGACAATTAACGCTAACAGATGCATTTCGCCGGCAGTGCAAATATAAACGTGACAGCGCCAAATGGCGCACACTCACAGACAGCTTAACTCCCTTTATAGCTAAAGAGATGCAGCCGTTGAACACGGTCGAAAAACCAGCATTTATAAATATGCTACAAACCTTTGACAACAGTACGAACTGCCAAAGAAAACGGACATCTCACAAACTGCAATTCCATCTATGTACAACAAAGTAAAGGACAACATACTAAAAGAGATTAAAAACATACAATTTTCTCTGCAACTACAGATATGTGGATCATTAAAAAATGGCCTGTAGAGGTGACTGAGATGCTTAAACATGATTGTTCTTACGCTTTTTTTGTTTACATCTTTTATTATTTATTTGTTCCAAGATATTTTTTTTATGTTCTAAAAAATAAAACATTCTTTGTTCTTTCGAACAGTGTACTTGAATTATTACACTATTAAGTTGTAAAAATGTATACTTTAAAAAAAAAAAGTATATACAAGTTATAAAGTGGCAATAATATCGTTTATCGCAATTAATTTAGGTGCAATATATCGCCCAGCAAAAAATAGATATCGTGACAGCCCTAGACGTTACAGTAGGCTATTTCGCACTGTCATTGATCTGCAGTTATAATCAACTCATGTTCATAGAAAAGTTAGTAATAAACATTTATACACAAGTATTTATGTGTGTAAAGCCTCTGTTTTGTGAGAAGTGCTTCTCATATGATATGTGAGCGACCTGTACAGCTTTACTTTAGACATTTTCTCGAGTGAAAATGATGTTGACTGAAACTTTCTGTCGTACACAACGCCCACCAAAAGAGTACCATTGGTACCCTTTTAGCAGTGGAAATGCAAGCCTGATAAAGATGACCCGTACCGACCCGTACCGTACAGTACTGTACCAGTCAGTGGAAACGAGCCATAAGATAAATCATTGATTTCTCTTCATGTGTTCACAGAATGACGCCCAGTTTCTCAACACCATCCACGAGGCCTATGTACAGAGCCTCTCTAAAGGCCTCAGCAATGTCAAGTTATAGCCATAAACTGCAACTCCATCATCCAGCGAGATCCAGCATGAAGCTCCGTGCACTTTGACTAACACCTGAACAACCCATCCACACCTGACGACTGCAGCATTACTGAGGTTTACCAACGAAAATAATACATTTATAATTCAGTTCCTACTTCTGCCAGCACAGTTATGCCACATTGCATTCAATAAGGGACTTGTGCAATATATAAAGCCTTTTTTGTAGAGTAGCCTCTTCATTTATGATTTAATACCCCGCTCTCAATGGTGTATTACTGTTAAAACACCAGTAATGCGTTGGAGATCTGCTTCAGTTTATATATTGAAGACATCCAGATTGTAGGATGTGCAGTTTTTTCCCCCTACAAGCTTGGTTATTTAATTTAGACTTGAAATGAACGTTTGAAATGTTCAGGTAGTAAAGCAGGGTAATACTTTACTTGAAGGGGTGTTCATAAGACTGTCATGAAACCTTTATAATCATGATATGGCACTTGAGATTTAATGCATGCTTATGACCACTGTTATTAAGCGTCATTCACTCAGTTATGGGATTTTAAATGCAAAGATGACTTTGTTATGACAACTTGACATAAATGCATCATAACCGGTCTTTGTCTTTATGACAGTTTGACATTACCAAGACAACAAAACCTGTCATAAACATGATTGTGTCATTTTTCTGATCACGTTTTCAGTGGGACAAACTGTGTTTGTCATTTAAATCTCTTATTAAAAGTGTCATAACCTGTTATAAAGCGTTAATGACACTTTAATGGCATTTTCAGCTTGTACTACTGTAGTTAAGTTCAAAAGATGTATATTAATGACACTGTTATAACAATTCATGACATATTTATAATAGCTTCATGACAATCATGTTCATGACAGATTTATGACGAGCTATGTTGTCTTGGTAATGTCAAGTTGTCATAAAGACAAAAACAGGCTGTGATGCATTTAAGTGAAGTTGTCATAACACGCAATGGCATCTTTGCATTTAAAATGGCATAATGCATAAAGTCTTATTCACTTTAATGTGTCATATCATGATTATAAAGGTTTAATGACAGTATTATGAACACCCCTTTAAGTGTCACCGAAAGCAGTCTATTATGTTTTGCTTTTTAAAATCGCAGACAGATTAAAAATTGTAATGCTTTATTTAAAGTCTGATTCATCAAAGTACAGTTTATAACACACTTTGATGATAGCTACATTAGTCTGAGTATTCAGCAAGATCAATTACATTTAATTTCATCTTTAAAAGTGCAATGAAATGGTTTCTCTTTGCACTGTTTACATTTTTGTTTTACATGAATTGTGTTTTTAAATTCACAGACTTGTGTACTTGTGTTTACATTTACAAAAGGCCGTCATGATAAGGGAATTTCATAGTTTTTTTGTGCAGTTTGCTTGTGATAGTATGGAGAATCTGACCACTAATGAGTTCTATTCTGACGTCATGTTAATACGCTCTTCAAATGATTTAATAATGACTAGTCTGTTGCAGCAGGATCCTGTTACTGTCTTTTTGAGTTCATGTTCAAATAAATAATAATAGGCATAATTCAAATCATTGTTTGTACTGAATTACTTTGAGAATTACAGTCGCTATACTTTCATTCTTGTCTTTGAAAAGAGTATAAAGGCCTATACTGTATAGTTGTAGAAAACCACAGTATTTGGTCATTTGTTTATGTTACTATAGTTGTTGTTACCATAGCAACTGTAGAATCACCACAACAGATCAGTTACTAAAGTTGTTGTGTTACCATAGCAACTGTAGAATCACAACGGATCAATTATTATAGTTGTGTTACCATAGCAACTGTAGAATCACCACAACAGATTAATTACTATAGTTGTTGTGTTACCATAGCAACTGTAGAATCAGGTCAACAGATCAGTTACTAAAGTTGTTGTGTTACCATAGCAACTGTAGAATCACCACAACAGATCAATTACTATAGTTGTTGTGTTACCATAGCAAATGTAATCACCACAACAGATCAATTACTATAGTTGTTGTGTTACCATAGCAAATGTAATCACCACAACAGATCAATTACTATATTTGTTGTTACCATAGCAACTGTAGAATCACCACAACATATCAATTACTATAGTTGTTGTTACCATAGCAACTGTAGAATCACCACAACAGATCAATTACTATAGTCGTGTTACCATAGCAACTGTAGAATCGCCACAACATATCAATTACTATAGTTGTTGTGTTACCATAGCAACTGTAGAATCACCACAAAAGATCAATTACTACAGTCGTGTTACCATAGCAACTGTAGAATCACCACAACAGATCAATTACTACAGTCGTGTTACCATAGCGGTACCATAGTACCATAGCAGTATAGTTCAAAAACTCTGTAGTATTTATTTACTTTAAATTACTGTAGTATTTTCTGTCGTGTGTACAAAGAAAGCAAATAACTATAGATTCAATTGACATAAATGAATGCTAAAATATGCTACATTTTACTCTAGTAAACCCTACACAATACTGTGGTATTTGTTTTCTGTTGGTGGATTTAAAAATGATCTTTATCGATCAGAATATTAAGTAGATAATATCGAATTAAGTAAATAATATAAATAAATAAATGCTAAAATATGCTACATTTTACCATAGTAAATCCTACACTATACTGTTTTTTTTCCTTGTGGGTGGAGTTAAACACTGACTCACAACAATAAAACTTGTTACAAAGAAAACAACTAAAATTGCATTTATTTTGCATCTCAGTACAGAGATGGTGTACCACAGTCTGCTAGTGTACTTTAGCATCTTGTAAGGTAAACTCCAGTATTTGGATTTAGTTCTCTGTAGGAAATACTATAGTATGCTGCAGTAAGATGTAATAAATAGTAAAACATACTGCAGAATTGACTACATTTTACTATAGTAAATCCTACAGTCTACTATGTTATTTTTTGTAATTAATTTTATTTTATCATTAATAAATGATAAATAAATAATATAAATGAACCACAAGAGGTCGCCGTTCAACACTGAAAAGTAAATAGCAAAACTTTCTCTTGTCACAAAGTAAATAGAGTAAATTTGTTTTGTATCTCAGTACAGTGGATGCTGCAGCAAACTAAATACTATAGTAAACTATAATATGACAGTATTATACAGTAGACCGCACTCTACTAATTTACTGCAGTATTTACTATGGTTTATCAATTGACTGTTGATATTACTATAGTATGCTGCAGTAAGATGTGGTAAATACTAAAATACACTACAGAATGTACTACATTTTACTGTAGTAAATCAAAAGGCGGAGTTTTAAATTTATCTTTATCCTTCAGAATTTTTGATTTATAATTAAATAATTAATAAACACTATAATAAAGGAACCACAAGAGGTTTTTTTCTAGGTAAACAATAGTAAAACCTTCGCTTGTTACAAAGAAAAATAAGTAAATAAAGAGTAAAATCATTTAAAATCATATAAATCTCAGCACAGTTGATACCATAACAAATTAAATACTACATTAAACAAAAATGTGAAACAATCTACTAGTTTACTGGAGTATCTTGTAAATACAACACTATTTGCATCAGTTCACTGCAGAAAATACTATAGTGTGCAGTAAGATGTAGTAAATACTCAAATATACCATATAATTTAGTAAATCATAAAGTATTCTGCTATTTTTTTTATTTTATTATTATTATTATTATTTTATAATAATAAAATAATCCCTTTATCATCCAAAGTGGTTGTTGCTAGAAGGGATACAGCTGCGGCCGGAAGTTAACAATAATCATTTATATTATTTATCAAATTACCCATTAATTGTATTTTATTAAAGTCTACCCTTATTCCAACCTTAAACCCAGCCATCACCGTACTGTAAAAACTGTAATTATACCCAGTACTATTCATATTATTTATTAAATTACCCATTTGATGGTGTTTTATTAACATCTACCCCAACCCTAAATCTACCTCTCACAGTAATGTAATTATACAGAGTATAATATTCATATTATAGAATAAAATACCCATTAAAATTGTATTTTATTATCGTCTACCCCTCACAGTAATATAAAAATATTAATTATTGCTGTACAGGGTCACAAAAAGTGTAATATTGATCATGTGAGTGTCCGCAGGTGTATCCCATCCACACTTTACCGTCCAGAATGTGTGATTTACATAAATGAATGATAAATAAACCCCAAGAGGTCACTGTTTAACTAACTTTTCACCTCAGAAAAACGCGAATCTGAGTCAAACAACAGTAAAACTTTCGCTTTTTACAAAGAAAATAAAGATTATATTTATTTTTTTCACCTCAGTACAGTTGCACATAAAAACAACCTCTTTAAATCACATAATAAAAGTTCTACTTCACAATGTGGATGAATAAAAGTATATATGCTTTCATGATTGATCACTGTGGTAAAACATCATAATCAGACAGATCAGCGATTAATTAATTAAATATGAAACGCATTCACTTCCGTCCTGGAGCAGCTCAGTGGCACAGAAGGTTTGAGTCAGGGGATTATGATGCTGGATTATCTGTTACAGACAGGTAATCCAGCACACACACTAACACACACACACTAACCCTGGGCTTTCAGCATATGGCCATAATGAGCACAACACCGCACTGAATGACACACAGACATGCATGGCGTTCGTACTGGGAATCCGAGGTAAGATTCAAATGCAGATTTACCTGGAAATGTCAATAATGCTGACTTTATGAAGCCAAAAACTCCGAATTAAGTCAATCCAGCGGGATTGCTCGGTGTCAGAAGACTGAGTGACCTGTTGGAAAGCCTGTTAGATGTACTACAGCGGTAATTGAATATTCCGAGCAACTATTATTCCCCGAAACACCGCCTTAAAGGGACAGTTCACCAAATAATAATGATGATGATAATTCAGTCATCATTTAGTCTACTCTTAGTTTACTTGTTTCAAATGTTTACTAAACTACTGTTAAGGACAAAAGGAAGATATTTTGAAGAATGTTGGAAACCTGTAACCATTGACTTCCATTGTATTTATTTGGAATACTATGGATCATTTTACTATGGAAGTCAGTGATTAACATTTTTCAAAATATCTTCCTTTCGTGCTTAATAGAAGACGGAAACTCATAAGAGTTTATTATAACCACTAGAAGGAGAATAAATAGTAGGGATGCTTGATATTGGAAAAATCTTAACATTGGGATATATATATATATATATATAGTGATGCTATATATTGCGGTATGAACACATTTTCACCAGATGACTTGCGATCTATATTTGGATTTATAATGTTCGATTGATTTGGAAGATTCTGCAGTGCATAAAATCTAATAAACAATCTATAAATGCAATAAAGAAAAAGATGCAGTTGAAATAAATCGTGTTTTTTCGAATCTAACAGTATTTAGGGAGAGTATTTGAATAAAAAATAATAATAATTCAATGCAATTTATCGTTGTTAGTCACAAATGGTACAATTTCTTATACCTGAATACTTTTAAAATGATTATACAATCACAGAATTCAAAAACACATGCAAATGATAAATCACAATGTGATGTGACTATTTTGAACGTTCGTATTGCAATCTCGATGCTTGTGCAGCCCTAGTAAACAGTGAGCGACTTTCAATTATTGTGTGAACTAGCCCTTTAATTAGAAACAGACGCACTAGTTCTCGGCGCGCGCACGCGGGGGAGGAGGATAAGGAGGATAATAAAATCAAAACTAGTGTTTTTCTTTCTAATAACTCTCCTGACGGACTGTGTGGAGCTCTGGTGGTGTTTTGAGGATGGCAGTGACGACACAGAAAGCATATTTAATTACGTGACGATCGCTGCTAATGGCGCTCAATGGATTTAATCTGTTTTCTCGCGGAGTGAAAAGCCGGATGTTGCAGAGATGCGCTCGCATCAGCATCAAACACACACTCGATAAAACACGCTAGAAGAGATGCGTTAATTTAAACACACACACTGGAATATTACGTAATAAAAACGGGGTTTCAATGTGGAGCTGGGGATGGACGAGCCTGAGGAACCCAATGAAGGTAAACACAACGAGTTTCTTCGTAGTATGAGGAAATACTGTTGATCTTATAGTAAATACTATGGTAAAGTGTATTATACTGCGTGTTTTATGGTGTGTACAACGCTTTGTTGACAAATACTACAGTAGTGTTAATTATAATTTAGTTTTTACTACGGTAAACTGCTGTTTTAAACATTTATATTAGTTGTGTTACCACATCCACTAGCTATAGCTTTACCACAGCAGATTCATTCAAGTGATTTACTGTAGTATGGTTCAAAAACACTGTAGTGTTTACTGTAGACTACTATAGGATTTTAATGTGGTTATAAAGAGGTTTGAAACTGCTGATATTAAATATGATTTTATTTAAAAATGTCAAAGTTGTGTTGAACGCACAACATACTTGTTACAGATAATAATAAACAATATTATTATAAGTAATGTTAATTAATTATTATTAATGTTAATAATTACCCTGTAGAGTAACTTAAACAGTTGGTCATTTGTTTATATTAGTTGTGATATTCCCACATTTGCTATAACGTTACCACAACAGATCAATTCAAGTACTGTACTGTAGTATGGTTCAAAAACACTGTAGTATATTTCTATTTAACTTTAGTTGTGTTGAACGCACAGCATACTTGTTACAGATAATAATAAACTGTATTTTACAACTCCATCAGATAGTGTTTTCAGCATTTTTACTGTAATTACTTTGTGTAGTCTTTTATTGCGTGTATGCTTGTATATTTCTTTTCCTTCTGCACTTTTTATGTGTTTATAAAACACTTTGAGATGCCACTTTTAAAGGGATTATATAAAATAACGTTTATTATTTTAAGTAATGTTAATTAATTAATTATTATTAATTATTAATGGTAATAATTACCCTGTAGAGTAACTTAAACAGTATTGGGTCATTTGTTTATATTACTTGTGGTATTACCACCACATCCACTATAGCATTACCACAGCAGATTAATTCAAGTACTGTACTGTAGTATGGTTCAAAAACACTGTAGTATTTACTGTAGACTACTATAGGATTTTAATGTGGTTATAAAGAGGTTTGAAACTTCTGATATTAAATATTATTTTATTAAAAAGTGTCTAAATTGTGTTGAACGCACAACATACTTACCGATATCTTAAACTAACAATAAGCAGTCATTTTACAACTCCATCAGATAGTGTTTTCAGCATTTTTACTGTAATTACTTTGTGTAGTCTTTTATGCGTGTATGCTTGTATATTTCTTTTACTTCTGTACTTTTTATGCGTTTATAAAACACTTTGAGATGCCACTTTTAAAGGGATTATATAAAATAACGTTTATTATTATGAGTAATATTAATTAATTGTTATTATTATTAGTAATGGTAATAATTACCCTGTAGAGTAACTTAAACAGTATTGGGTCATTTGTTTATATTAGTTCTGGTTTTACCACCACATCCACCAGCTATAGCTTTACCACAGCAGATTCATTCAAGTGCTTTACTGTAGTATAATTCAAAAACACTAGTATTTACTGTAATTACTATAGTATTTTATTGTGGTTATAAAGAGGTTTGAAAGTGCTGATATTAAATGTTATTATGTTTAAAAGTTGTGTAACGCACTACATGTTACAGATAACAATAAGCAGTATTTTACAACTCCATCAGATAGTGTTTTCAGCATTTTTACTGTAATTACTTTATTTGTTTAATCTTTTATGCGTGTATGCTTGTATATATTTATTACTTCTGTACTTTTTTGTGTTTATAAAGCACTTTAAGATGCCACTTTTAAAGGGACTTCTTAAAATAAAGTTTATTATTTCGAGTAATGTTAATTAATTGTTATTATTATTATTATTATTATTATTAATTATTAATGTTAATAATTACCCTGTAGAGTAACTTAAACAGTATTGGGTCATTTGTTTATATTAATTGTGGTTTTACCACCACATCCACTAGCTATAGCATCACCACAACAGATTAATTCAAGTGCTTTACTGTAGTATGTTTCAAAAACACTGTAAAAAATTTACTGTATAGTATTTTTATGTGGTTATAAGGAGGTTTGAAAGTGCTGTTTATTTTCCTTCGGCTTAGTCTCTTTATTAATCAGGGGTCGCCACAGTAGAATGTACCGCCAACTTATCCATCATGTTTTACACAGCAGATGCCCTTCCAGCTGCAACCCAGTACTGGGAAACACCCACACATGCTCATACACTACAGCCAATTTAGTTCATCAATTCCCCTATAGCGCATGTGTTTGGACTGTGGGTGAAACCGGAGCACCCGGAGGAAACCCACGCCAACATGGGGAGAACATGCAAACTCCACACAGAAACACCGACTGACCCAGCCGGGACTCGAACCAGTGACTTTCTTGCTGTGAGGCGAGAGCGCTAGCCACTGCGCCACAGCGCTCCCCCTAAATCAGACTTTTAAAATGTAAACAGTGTCAGCTGACAGACAGAGGACAATGCACAAGACATCTGTGAGCAAATCAAAGCAAATGCAGGAGCAGCTCGATTAGTGTATTCAGCATTGAACTCCATTGTGTTATAAATGGGATTGTTTATGTTTTTACTTTAGAAAACTTTATAATTAATTAATATATTTGAAAGCAACATTTTCTCATTCTTTTTAAATATTAGCTAATAAATTAGGAAATTACTCATGGTAAATCTAATGTAATACAGATTGGTATATTTAACTTCGGCTCACATCCCTCAATTAAGTTTGGTTTTTGGCTCTTTATAAGAAAAAGTTTGGGCACCCCTGGAATTGACATTATAAAAGTATGTTGTAGTAATGCTGTAGATAATTATTCACGCTCCTGTGAATTTATATTCCTTTCTCAAATATTTCCCAAATGATGTTGAACAGATTCAGGAATTTCTCACAGTATTTCCTCTAATATTGTTTCTTCTGGAGAAAGTCTTATTTGTTTTATTTCATCTAGAATAAAAGCAGTTGGTCCCACTTTATATTGTGTCGCTTATACTTGTGAACTTACACGGTAACTAGATGTGTAAGTAGTATGTAACTACACACTAATACATAGTATTTACCTGTGTAATACTGGTGTAACTACACACATGGAACAGCACACTGAATAGTATGTGTAAGTTCAAACAGGACATCAGTAACAACACCATATAGCCACAGCCATATCAGCCTGCAACCCAAGACCGGTTACTCACTGAAGCTAAGCAGGGCTGAGCCTGGTCAGTATCTGGATGGGAGACCACATGGGAAAACTAGGTTGCTGTTGGAAGTGGTGTTAGAGAGGCCAGCAGGGGGCGCTCAACCTGCGGTCTGTGTGAGTCCTAATGCCCTGGTAAAAGTGAAGGGGACGCTACACTGTCAGTGGGCGCCGTCTTTCGGATGAGACGTTAAATCCCATGGCACTTCTCGTAAAGAGTAGGGGTGTAACCCCGGTGTCCTGGCCAAAGTCCCTCAATCGGCACTTACCCATCATGGCCTCCTAATCATCCCCATCCACCGAATTGGCTCTATCACTGTCTCTTCACTCCACCAATAGCTGGTGTGTGGTGAGCGCACTGGCGCCGTTGTCCTGTGGCTGCCGTCGCATCATTCAAGTGGATGCTACACACTGGTGGTGGTGTGGAGAGACCCCCCTCATGATTGTGAAGCGCTTTGGGTGTATGGCCATACACAATAAATGCGCTATAGAAATACACATTACATTACATTACAACACTAAAAAGTAAACATCTGTAACAGGAATTGCGTAAGTGCATTGTGTGACAGCTTGTAGTTGCAGGTGTTTTCCCACTTCCACACCTGTTTGCACACCATGTACCTCTGAACACTGTATTAGAATAAGAATGGCAGAACTAACGCTGCATTAGAAGGTTTCACCTTGTGATACCAGTGTAACTACAGGGTAAATCCTCAGGGACTGTCCACTCAATATAAAGTGTAAAATGCTCACAATTTACTGTGCAATATATAAAACCTAAACCTTTGTGCAACTGTTTAACAACAGCAAACTTCTGCCAGGAAAGTGTAAGTGTATATAGAAGTATACAAATGCCGTATGCTTACATGTTGTTTTAAGGTAAACTGTAGCATCACATCAGTAATTCACATTAAAGGAGTAGTTTACCAAAGATTCTGTTATTAATGTCCTGTTACACATTTGAACTTACACATACTATTCAGTGTGCTGTTCCATGTGTGTAGTTACACCAGTATTGCACAAGTAAATACTATGTACCAGTGTGTACATACACTGTAGTTGCATACTACTTACACATCTAGTTACCGTGTAAGTTCACAGTTATAAGCAACACAATTTAAAGTGGGACCAAGCAGTTTTTAATTGTTTTAAAGCCATTTTAAGGTCAATATTATTAGCCCCTTCAGCAATATTAGTTTTGGATTGTCTCCAGAACAAACCACTGTTATACAATGACTTGCCTAATTACCCTAACTTTACCCTAATTAACCTAGTTAAGCCTGCAAAGGGCACCTATTTTACCCTTTTTTAAGATGTCATATTAATATTATGGCTCTTCTGAGTGTGCCAGTTTAGGTTCAGTTCAAAACACAATTCAGATTTGTTTATTATGATGTGTTAAAAAGTGTGATTTTGGGGGCGTGTTCACAGTTTGTTGTTTTAGGGGCGTGTTGCTTCACATGAAAATTAGCTTCGACTTCCCGCCCAACTTCACCAGGGGGCGGAGCCAAGAGCTCCCCTCTTTGTGTATGGCAACAGACAGGCAGACAGAGAGAAGCAACATGAGTGAGAGGACCAGCATTCAGCTGTACATGTACGACTCGGACACAGACCAAGCAGAGACTACTAAATCATTTGTGTCTTTGTATAGTTTTACAGCCAACTGTGTGCTAGTTTAAAGCTCCGAGCTTGTAGCCTACACCGAGACTAATAACCAAGCACACTGAATTAACTTTGACTGAAGGGCATCACACACCGGATGCGCCGCGACACAGCGCGCACATGACAGTTGAAAGTATCACACACTTGCGGCGCCGGTGTGTGTCCCCTGATAGAAACTTATGTTTAGAATTCAGAAATGCATGCTGCTGTGTGGCGCGACGCTGCATGTCGCCGAGCCCCGCTTCTGGTGTACGACCTGCTTGAGGCTATAACTAAAGGGCGTCATACACCGGATGCGCTGCTCAGAGCCACGACACGGCACACCAGACGCGCACATTCGCATGTTATTTAAAATGAAACTAATCAGAAAACGCTCTGTGGCGCGGCAGAAATATGAACAGTGTCCTGAGGCGACCTAGGCGGCAGAATAGTGAGCGAACCCCCCGGTCCTCACTTTCATCCGCGACACCGCGAAATGCATGGTGCTGCGCGTCGTTAGTTCGTTATTTCCAATGGAGGGACGCTCACGTGAGGTAACGCGCTCGCACTTTCCAGCTGCACCTAGTTAAGATGACAGGGAGCTTCTGTGACCGCGGGAAATGCAAACCGCTGAAGTTTAAGGAAGACGCAATGAAAAGTACACATGTATGCAAACACTGGCGGCGAGGAGAGCGATAACGTGGTGAATGTTGAGCCCAATGAGCCTTACATCTAAAAATAGAGCAAGGGTGTTTCTTTGGTGACGTCGCTTTGACTCACACGCTGAAAATGGCGGACGTGAAACAACATACCGAGGATATGGTAATGCGCACCTGTCAATCAATATTAGTGGGCGGGGGGACCGCACTCCTACGTCAAATTGCGGTCGATTTCAAAACCGCTCCAATCGGTCCACCGTTTTTATGTTGTTAAATTGAAAAAAAAGGACTGGGTGTGTTTATATCACCCCAATATGACGGTCTATAGACTACACCTACACATATGTCTGTCCAAACAGATTGAGAAGTAGATTTTTCATCATAGGTGCCCTTTAAATGTCACTTTAAGCTGAATACTAGTATCTTGAAGAATATCTAGTCTAATATTATGTGCTGTCATCATGACGAAAAGAAATCAGATATTAGAAATGAGTTATTAAAACTATTATGATTAGAAATGTGATTAACAGAAACAGAAATCGGGGAATAAATATACAGGAGTGCGATTAATTTAGACTTTAACTGTATACAGTCTATTTCTTGAGCTAGAATTCTCTTGATTTAATTGTGTGTTTGTGTTTGTTTTCAGGGGCGAACTATGCCAGCGGCAGCAGAGTGGCCGTCCCCAGCGATGAATGTCCGGCGGTCAGTCTCTCCGCGGCTCAGTCCGCCGCTCTCTCCTGGCAGGCCGCCATTACTGCCGCTAGAGAAACTCAGGACTCCAGCAAAACCGTGAACCTGTCGGCGGCGGTCAGCACTGCTCCGGCCGGATCACTGTCCCAGAGGAAACGCCAGCAATATGCCAAAAGCAAGAAGCAGGGAAGCAGCACCAACAGCAGACCTCCGAGAGCGCTCTTCTGCCTGACGCTCAATAACCCTGTGCGCAGAGCCTGCATTAACCTGGTGGAGTGGAAGTATCCTTACACACGCGCACGTGATGGCGTTATACATGCAGTGTAAAACTTATTAAATGCATTACCTACAGTGCATCTGGAAAGTATTCGAAGCGCTTCACTTTTTCCACATGTTTTTATGTTACAGCCTCCAAAATGGATTAAATTTGTTTATTTCCTCAACATTCTACACACAATCCCCCATAATGACAACGTGAAAATTGTTGCAAATTTATTAGAAATAAAAAAGCTGAAGAATCACATGTACATCAGTATTCACAGCCTTTGCTCAACACTTTGTTGATGCTCCTTTGGCAGCGATTACAGCCTCAAGTCTTTCTGAATATGATGCACAAGCTCAGCACACCTGTCTTTGGGAGTTTTTGTCCATTCCTCTTTGCAGTACCTCTCAAGCTCTATCAGGTTGGATGGGAAGCGATGGTGTACAGCCATTTTCAGATCTCTCCAGAGATGTTCAATAGGATTAAGGTCTGGGCTCTGGCTGGGCCACTCAAGGACATTCACTGAGTTGTAGTGAAGCCACTCCATTGATATTTTGATATGACTCCATTGAGGCACAAGGCTGGGGAAGCTTACAGAAACATTTCTGCTGCTCTGAAAGCTCCAGTGAGAACAGCGGCCTCCATCATCTGTAAGTGGAAGATGGAGAACCACCAGGACTCTTCCTAGAGCTGGCCGGCCATCTAAGCTGAGTGATCGGGGGAGAAGGGCCTTAGTCAGGGAGGTGATCAATAACCTGATGGTCACTCTGTCTGAGCTCCAGCGTTCTTCTGTGGAGAGAGGAGAACCTTACAGAAGGACAACCATCTGTGCAGCAATCCACCAATCAGACCTGTATGTAGAGTGGCCAGACGGAAGACACTCCCCGCCTGGAATCTGCCATCTGAAGGACTCTC
>LR812526.1:66313517-66326017 GCA_903798195.1 Danio kyathit
TGGAATCAAAATTTACTTGGCTTATTTTTATCTGTATATAGTAGAGCTTGTTATAGTTGATGTATCTGTGCACTTCACTATTTTGTCAAAATTAATTTGCCCTCATAATCTTTAATCAAATACCATAACCTTCCCTCCCCCATGAAATGACTTCTTCACTTTTGGTCTCATGGAATGCCTTTAGGGCGGAGCTATCAGTGCTTTAGGGGCGGAGCGATCAGTGATTTAGGGTGGGGCTATCAGTCCTTTAGGATGGGGCTATCAGTCTTTTGGGGCTGGGCTATCAGTCCTTTACAGTGAGTTTATCGGTGGTTTAGGGCAGGGCTATCAGTCCTTAAGGCCGGGCTATCAGTGCTTTAGGGGCGGAGCTATCAGTCATTTAGGATGGGGCTATCAGTCCTTTAGGGTGGGGCTATCAGTCCATTAGGTCGGTGCTATCAGTTCTTTAGCACGGGGCTATCAGTCCTTTACGGTGGGGTCATCAGGGATTTAGAGCAGGGCTATTAGTCCTTTAGGGCAGGGCTATCAGTGCTTTAGGGGCGGAGCGATCAGTGATTTAGTGTGGGGCTATTAGTCATTTGGGGCAGGGCTATCAGTCCTTTAGGGCGGGGCTATCAGTCCTTTAGGTTGAGGCTATTAGTCTTTTATAACAGGGTTATTAGTGCTTTAGGGGCGGAGCTATCAGTCCTTTAGAGTCGTGCTATCTGTCTTTTGGGGCGGGGCTATCAGTTCTTTAGGGCAGGGCTATCAGTACTTTTGGATCGTGGCTATCAGTCTTTAAGGGCGGGGCTATCAGTCTTTTGGGGCGGAGCTATCAGTTCTTTAGGGTGGGGCTATCAGTGCTTTAGGTCGGGCTATCAGTCTTTTGGGGGCGGAGCTATCAGTTCTTTAGGGTGGGGCTATCTTTGCTTTAGGTAGGCTATCTTTTTATCTTTCAGTTCTTAAGGGCAGGGCTAACAGTTCTTTAGGGTGGGGTTATCAGTGCTTTAGAACGGGCTAACAGTCCTTTAGGGAGGGTCTATCAGTCCTTTTTGGGCCGAGGTATCAGTCCTTTAATAAAACAGCTTTGAATAATAATATAAATTATATCAACTTATCTCTGTGTATATTTAGGGATATTTTTTCTGGAAAATATACACTTAAAAACTCCCACTATATTTCTCAGCTTCAGCTATCATAAAGTTTTTACATCTAATTTTCATCTTTATTGTGTTAAGTTAATTTCCCAGTGATGGGTTGCATCTGGAAGGGCATCCCCTGCGTAAAACATATGCTGGATAAGTTGGCGGTTCATTCCGCTGTGGCGACCCCAGATTAATAAAGGGACTAAGCCGAAAATAAAATGAATGAATGAATGTAAGTTAAATAAATATTTGCATTAAACATCTATTTTCTGCCTTATTTGTAATTTCAGTAATTAAATTAAATTATACATTTTGTGCCTGACCTCATGTTCAAACACTGCACTTACTATACATTACTATACTATTCTTTCGTGTGGGTCTGCTCTAAGCTCGCGCTGACTGCGCTCTCTCTCTTCTTTTGGGGCCATATATTTTGATTGGTCTACAGAATATAAAAATACATTTAGACCACTTAATGATTGCTGTCAGGATGCGAAGAGACTCTCAGCTAGCAAAACAAATGTATTTTAATGTATTTTTTAGAGGCTTAGTAGAAATGCTTCTTTGGATTAGTTGTTCATCTGCTCTTTAAACATCTGTTTTAGTCAACTTTTCTATCATTCTGTTTCAGTTATCATTCAGTTTTTTATATTACTAATAATAATAACCACTAATGAATGTTACCCACATTAAAAAAGCTGTGATTTATAAAAAATACTGTAACATTTTTGAACAGTACTATAGTAATTAGTAAGTACTTGAATTAATCTGTTGTGATAATTCTACAGTCGCTATGGTAACACAACAACTATAGTATTTAATCGGTTGTAAAGATTCTACAGTTGCTATGGTAACACAACAACTACAATATTTGATCTGTCATGGAGATTCTACAGTTGCTATGGTAACAACAGTTATAGTATTTAATCTGTTGTGATGATTCTACAGTTGCTACGGTAACACAACAACTATAGTATTTAATCTGTTGTGGTGATTCTACGGTTGCTATGGTGACACAACAACTACAGTAATTGATCTGTCATGGAGATTCTACAGTTGCTATGGTAACAACTACAGTAATTGATCTGTCGTGGAGATTCTACAGTTGCTATGGTACCACAACAGCTATAGTATTTAATCTGTTCTGGAGATTCTACAGTTGCTAAGGTAACACAACAACTACAGTAATTGAACTGTTGTGGAGATTCTACAGTTGCTATGGTAACATAACAGCTATAGTATTTGATCTGTTGTGGTGATTCTACAGTTGCTAAGGTAACACAACAACTATAGTAATATAAACAAATGACCCAATACTGTAGTTTGCAACAACTAAAGGGTATATTATGCTACAATACACCACAGTTTAGTGTAGTAAATCTAAAGTATACTACAGTATGTGTGTGTTACAGTTTATCAGTTCACTGCTGGAGCGTTCATTAGCAAAGAGTTGTAAATACTATAACATATACAGTATAAAACATTACTAAAGTAACATTTTTTTATTTTTTCATGTAGAGTTTTGTGCTGTTATGCTGACACATGGAGTCTTTCCCCTGTCAAACACAGTGTCCAGCAAGATTCGCCTCAACTGAGTCCCTGACAGCAGAGTTTAACCTTTATTTCTCTCTGCATTTCCATTAAAGTCATTCATGCGCACTCATCGATCCGTTCAGCCTACAAACCTATATTCTCAATCGCACACAAGCCTTTGGGAAAGCCCTCTTTACTGTGGTTTACACTGGTGAACTGTAGTAAGAGCGGATTGCGTGTCTGTTATTCACTCGCAATTATTCTAAAATTGTAATTCTTTCTCACATATTTCACAAATGTTGTTTAACAGAGATTTAAAAAACTATACACAAAGAGAATAACTAGACAAATTTAAAGGTCTGGTGCTTTGTGCAGTTTTTTTTTTGGGATGTTTGATTTAATCTCAACTAAAACATGAAGAGAGGGTGGGGCATTAAGTAGCTCCTCCCTTTTCAAAAAAACAGCCAATAGAATTTTGTTTTCTCACAGCTCTGCCAGTGACAGTGGTTGAGCTCAAGCACATCAAATGAACAAACAATGACAAGAAGCTGAAGTATGAGGAGACGGCTAAAATACAGTTGATTCATTTAGGTGAAAATGACAAACTGCAAGCTGTAGATGTTTCTATCAGGTCTAAATCTTCTTAATGTGAATTTTGTCACTGTATTTAGAGCACAGTGAATTATAGACATCCTTAAGACAAAAAATCAAAATAAAAACAACAGCTAATGATGACATCAAAACAAAATTGCATTAAAAACTAAATGACAAAATGTATTTTGTCTCTTAGTTATATGTTTTAGTTGGTCAGATATCTACTAGATAAAATAGAAAAACGAATAACATTTGAGGTGAAGTGCTTCAAAACAAGTCCGCTATACTGTATGCTTCAGCACCAAAACACAAACTGGATTGTCAAATAAAACAATAATCTAGCCTAAATAAAATTAAAATAGTTTAAAACACCTTGAATGGTAGCGGTTCCATGCCAGGAGGCTGCGCAGCTGGCGGATCTGAATTGTCCGATGAAAGAGACAGGCTGGGCCTGGAGTTTCCCCAGCTCAAATGCTGATGATACTGCGGTCTCCTCCCTGTGTGGGGGATCAAATATTTTGCTAATAGCTAATTAATAGCTATCTGAATTGTAATTTTTAGTGTGCGGAAAAACGCCAACAAAACTAAAGCCAATAGATTTCTTTACCCATCTCCCACCATGCAAGTACAGACAAACTTTAAAACACACATTTTTATTTATTCTCATTCTGTCTTGCTTTGTCAATATATCGTAGTGTATACTGTTTAATAATCAATTTAAATTATGTAAAAAATAAATAAATAAATACATAAAAAAGCTGCATTAATTTGCGCCCTCTCATGGCAGGTACTCACAGTGCGTACAGCAGTATGGCTGCAGGCGCCACTGGGTTAAATTGAGTAAACTCACTCTGGACAACATAGCGCTTGAATATCGATGTCACTTAAACAAAATTTACATTTAAAAAAACAAACAAAAACATTTCTCTAAATTATTCTGATAAAAAACTTTCTATTAAATACTAATCTGCTCTATTTTTGTGGCGGTAACAGTATAAGCTGGTTGGCGAGGAAAAAAAACGGGCTTCGGGTCGGACTCGAACCAAACATTTTGATGAGCTGTTGGACAAGGGCCGGGCTACAGCCTGTGCGCCTCGGGCGTCGTCCAGCTAGGGCTTAGATTTAAGGCCCGTGCAGGGCTCTACGTAGCTCCTGGAACGTCTTTGGTGCTCTCCAGAAATGTATATAGCGGTACATTTTCAGAATGAGCCTCGGTTGAACACTTTACAATAAGGTTCCATTAGTTAAAGTTAGTTAATATATTTACTAAGATAACAAGCATACATTTATTACCGTATTTATTCATCTTTGTTAATGTTAGATTGCTATACTGTAAAAAAGAAAATCCGTAAATTAGCAGTTTTTCATATTTTGTGATTCCTTTTTTTATTTTTTCCCATTTATTTCTGCTTTTGAATTGCGTTATGGGATCTTGATCTTTATTCTAACAACATTTAAGCATAAAAGTTGTAAAAAGTGACTTTTATTGACATTTGTAATAGTGTGCTGTGCTGTATTGTGTGTGTTTGTGTTGTATATTACACTACAGAAACCTTGTAATAAACTGCAGCACATTTTCTGTTAATTTACATCCTCATTTCTCTAGATATTGGCTGTTTCTCAATTCCAAGAACGCTGAGAATGGACTTGCGTTCTTGTGGAGACTGGTCTTGCCAGGTGTCCTCGGTAGAACGAACTCGGGAGACCACGAGAACAGGGAACGCGTCCTGTGAGAAATGAGATGCTGCGTTCTTCCCTGGTTGTTCCTGATGGTCACGTGACCTTCACGCGTTTTAAATAAAAAATTGTTTAAACATTACAGCATTTATACAATGATTTATTGTTTTTCCCCTTTTCAAAATATATATTATGCATAAAAACATTATAAATATACGTTGCACAATACAAATAAAACTGATTTTAATACGAATTTGAGCAAACAAACACTCTTAATGTGTTTATTCCTTTATTAAGATGTCCATGGTAATGTGTATATTCACCGTTTCATTTAGGGAAACTCTTGAGGTAAATAAGTGATATCTCCGAACTTTAATAATAAATCTAAATAAAACGCTGCGCTTCCCACCTCCGATCGCAATGACTTCTGGGACTTCTAGAGCGAGATCGGTGCTCAAGTCTGCATCGGTGCGTCCTCGATATCAAGAACACATCCGGGAAGTTTCACGCGTCCTCTGTACTTGCGATCTTGAGTATTGGAACTGAACTTTGGCAGCTGATGATGACGTTACACAAGAACACGAGGACGCAAGACCGCTGAAGAACGCATATTGAGAAACAGCCACTATGTCTTATATCATGGGTGCTCAACCCTGTTCCTGGAGATCAACCTTCCTGCAGATTTCAGCGCCAACCCTGATCAAACACACCTGAACCAGTTAAGTAGAACCTGAGGAGCACTTGATAATTGCAGGCAGGTGTGTTTGATAAGGGCTGCAACTGAAAACTGCAGGAAGGTCGATCGCCAGGAATAGGGTTGAGCACCCCTGTCTTATACATTATATTATTATTTCAAACTAAAATGTCAATAAAAGTCACTCTGTTAAACTGTAGAGTTGAAGTTTCAGCATCAGAAGTGGACAGAGCAGAGATCAACATCCCATAATGCAATTCACCACCGCAAATAAACACAAAACACAGAAAGTGTTCATTAACAGATATGATTTACATCAGGGGTGCTCAACCCTATTTCTGGCGATGGACCTTCCTGCAGTTTTCAGTTGCAGCCCTTATCAAACACACCTGCCTGTAATTATTAAGTGCTCCTCACGTTCTAAATAATTGGTTCAGGTGTGTTTGATCAGGGTTGGAGCTGAAATCAGCTGGAAGGTCGATCTCCAGGAACAGGGTTGAGCACCCCTGATTTACAGGGTCATTCTTGTTAACTCACAACATGCCAATAATAAAGCTCTTTTGAATTGAATTGAATGGAGAGAAATTGTTGAATACTGAGTAAAGTAAGAGAGGCAGTGGATTAGAGAGAGAGAGAGCGATGAACGAGAGAGTGAGTGAAGATATAATCCCCCATGATCCTCTTTCATCAGCCCTTCACCCTCCTGCTTTACAGATGGCTTTGTGTCCGCCGCGCACACACACACACACACACACACACACACACACACACACACACACACACACACACACACACACACACACACCACACACACACACACACACACACACACACACACACACACACTCCAATATTTGTCTGCATTTCCACACTGTATTTCCAGCACTTCAGCAGCTCGACGTGTTCAATTCACAGTTCATTTTCACCATCGCTGTGTGTAAATACACTCACAACCACACCAAGTCTCTTACAAACTGCTAATAAATTTCACAATGCACTGGAAAAGACTGCAAGAGATTAAATTGAGTTACTCTAAAACAGTGGGTTTCCTCCGGGTGCTCCGGTTTCCCCATCAGTCCAAACACATGTGCTATAGGGGAATTGATGAGCTTAACTGGCCGTAGTGTATGGATGTCGTCACCTTGGAATTATAAGGTTCTCTCTGCGTTCCGAATGATTTTGAGATATTTAGCTTCAAAGTTTTTGGATTCCATAGCAAACAGTGCGTATCTAACATTTGTTTTTTAAATAAAACGTCTTAAAATGTAAACAACTTCTAAAAAAACGTCCCATAATGTAAATAAGTTGCCATTTAATAAGAATATGTCATTCATTCATTCATTCATTTTCTTGTCGGCTTTGTCCCTTGCGGGGTCGCCACAGCGGAATGAACCGCCAACTTATCCAGCACGATTTTACGCAGCGGATGCCCTTCCAGCCGCAACCCATCTCAGGGAACTCCCACACACACATTCACACTCATACACTATGGACAATTTAGCTTACCCAATTCACCTGTACTGCATGTCTTTGGACTGTGGGGGAAACCGGAGCTAAGAATATGTCAATAACTCAATTTTGACAAAAATGTCAGATAGAACCTTCTATAGGTGACGATGTGTGTGTGTGTGAATGAGTGTGTATGGATGTTTTCCAGTACAGGGTTGTGGCTGGAAGGGCACATGCTGTGTAAAACATATGCTGGAATAGTTGACGGTTCATTCCGCTGTGGTGACCCCTGATAAATAAGGGACTAAGCTGAAGGAAAATGAATTCTGTTGTTTGAAATCAATATACAGTGCTCAGCACAAATGAGTAACAATGATTTCTACAGTCATATATTTGTGCATATACATTAGATTAGTCAGTATCAAAGACAAAACTGAAGATCACAGTCCAAAAATTATACATGCAAATTAAAATGTTAGGGAAAAAATGTTAAACACAAACTTAATGAACAGGAAGAGTCAGAAAAACATAAAAAGATATTAACATTAGTTGACTTTTTAGTTTTTTTTTTTTGCAAAAGCTCGCTTTATTTAAAATGAATTATCTGTATATTCCCAAAGCTGCTCGTTGACCTCTTATTTTAATGAACGTAACTGTTTAATACGTCTGTTTTGTTTAAATGCACTAAAATGTATAATCTACATTCAATGAGAAATGGATAAACATATTCATTTTCAGAAGGGGTGTACTCGTTTATGCCGAGCGCTGCGAGAAAACACGGTCTTATAATTATTCATGACACCATTTAACAAGTGCTTCAAACACTCTGTCACTTCACAGTTTCTGCTTGGCTTCCTCTGTGGCGCAGTGTGTGCAAATGTTAGCGACTGCATGAGACTTTGTGGATATGTGCATGTGAAAATGGGCTCTTTAAATCCAATTACACACTGAAAAAAAATTATTCATTGGATAAAAAATAATTTTTATAAGGGGTCCAAACCCAGTTGTGTGTCAGCAGTGTGTGGATATCTCCAGCCTCTAATGGTGAACATTAATTAATTGTATTTGTTGTAATCAGACTTGATCAAATCAGTCTGCAGAAACACTTTGATTGACATTCTCCCTTTGTACGTGTCATCAGAGAGGAAAAGCCCCGCCCACTAGTGAACATCTCTCCCTCATTAGCATAGGACATTAGTTTTTGAATCTGCCACTATGCTGACAGACAATTATTTGTAGCTCCGCCCTCTTGTGAAAAGAGCACAATCTCATTTGAATTTAAAGCGGCAGTCACCAAAAACGGGTCAGTTTCGAAAGGGTTTCACAGAGAGTTAGAAAACATTATCTGTGTGCTATATTCAGCTTAAACTTCATATACACTCACTCTAGACCAGGGCTATTCAATTAGTTTGTCACGGGGGCCAGTTCATGAAAAGCATCCCAAACGAAGGGCCGGAGAGATATGACTTGCAATATAAATGATGACACAACTGCATTTAAGAGCCAATGATGTATTTTTGCTCCTTTAGACACCCACGTTGTATTTGTCTACATTAAAATGTTAATATATTGTATTTTGAAACTATATAATATCACTGCATTGTACAATAAGTTTTTTTTGAACAAACATTCAAATGTTGTATTTCACAGCACAACAAAATCAGTGTATTGCTGAAGTAGGCTTCTTCTACACTCAGATACGTTCATATGGGATGTTTTGAACTGCATAACAATTATGGATGCAACAATTATAGATTTTGGTTGTACGATTATATAGTGTGAAGAATAATCAGTGTTTCACAGTTATCACGTCTAATGTAAATTTAAGCTTTATATTAGCTAGATTTAGATCTGGACATCCCTAACTAATATTAAAAAACCTTTAAAAGGCATTTTCATTAGTAATAGTTTTCATGCTGAAGGTTTTTCTGTGCTTATAGGGCTACACAATTTAATTATGTGTGTGTTTATAGAGAGGAACGGGAGAAAATAATATAATAATAATTGTTATGAAGGTTGGCGCCAATATTTAGATTAACTGTTATCATCATCTGCGCTCATACATACATAATCATTTTAATAATAGTTCGTCTAACATGTCTTTTGTTTACATTGCACTGAAAGCTAAGCACAACTCTCACCATTACAGCATGAGATGTTTTCTACTGCGTGCGCCCAGACAGCCGCGAGCACGTTACTCCGCTTGCGCCCGCATATTGGCATATATTCTTACGACATAACAAACTTGCGCGCGGGAAAGACGTGATATGGGAACGGCCCGCGGCTATAGTTATTACAGTGTGCGTGCGTATTAGCTTCGGTGGACAAGCTCGGAACTTTAAACTAGCGCACAGTTGGCAACTTGGCGTAACTTTGTTCAGCAGTTTCGTTTCGTGCGGCAGAACAGAAATGCAGAAATGCGGCTTAGAGAAGCCTTTACGATTAATTAACCGAGACGAATTAAAGCGCAGTTAATAGTGAAATCGGTTAATCGTTGCATCCCTAATAACGATATCAGTGCATTGTACAAAAGACCTTTTCTACAAACATATTCAAATGTATTCGGCTGCTCTCGCCACTGTCAGGTGACTCACGCTCTGCGCAGCTCATGCTGTATTGAACAGACGCACGTCACTTCATAACTATAGCGGCCGTTTTTTGACTGAACTAAATTTTTTCTTGATGTCTTGGTCACACTATTTGAAGGGCCAGAACAAATTGCCTCGGGGGCCGGGTTTGGGCCGCGGGCCGCCAATTGAATAGCCCTGCTCTAGACACATCAGATACTTATTTTACGCCTTGTAACAAGCGGCATAGCTCCCCTTTAAGCATACTTCAATAATGAACCTGAAGTATATACCGTTGCATTTCTCCGTGTTGACTCCAGTGCATGTGAAAGCACCTTTGATCAGATTACGTGCACATGACATCAAATATATGAGTGTATCTGCTCAGAGTCGTGCGTAAACTGCAGTGTGTTCATGTGATTTGTTTTTCACAGAGAGATGAACGGCCTGCTGCTTTCAGCAATGAGATTTTATTGTTCCAATGGGATTAATCTAGTCATGCGAGTGTATTGCTGCTGCTATTCTTAGTGCTGAGCTTAGCCATTGTCATCCGCTCACCTGCAGACTCCATTAAAGACACCAATGAACCATGAGGGTTTATTATAACTGCGTACAGTTGAGGTCAGCATTATTAGCCCTCCTGAATTACTAGCTTCCCTGGATATTCAACACATTTCTGAACATGATAGGTTTAATAACTCATTTCTAATAACTGATTTCTTTTCTCATTGCCATGATGACAGCACATACTGTTTGCCAAAACAAACATTGCTTAAGGGGGCTAATAATATTGACCTTAAAATGGCTTTAAAACAATTAAATACTGCTTTTAATCTAGCCGTAATAAAACAAATAAGACTTTCTCCAGAAGAAGAAATATTAGAGGAAATACTGTGAGAAACTCCTGAATCTGTTCAACATCATTTGGGAAATATTTGGAAAAGAAAATCAAAGGAGAGCGAATAATTCTGACTTCTACTGTACATTTTGTGTTTGTTGTTGCATTAGACAAACTCAAGACAGCTTTTGTGGAGCATGGAGGATTAGAAAATGGCATGTAAAAATGGTATTAAATAGTCTTTTTATTGTTATTAGGGATGCACCGAAATGAGACCAAAACTGAAAATGAGATGTACTTGACCAGGCCCGGATTAAGAATTCAGAGGCCCCTGGGCACAATGTCTTGTAGGGCCCTCTACAAGGCCGCACCTCTATAGTTGAATCAAAAAATAAGATTAATATAATATTTTTGAAATAAAGTTAATCTATAATATTTTGCCCACATTTTTTAAATAAATCACATAGTACATATATGTATAGTCAACAAAGATTTACCTGATTTTAAAAGCATTTAAAGCACACTTTGATTAAAAAAAAAATACTAATATAACTAGTGAAAATGAATGAATTTTAATATGCTTCTTCAAGTTCACTGAAGCAGTCCTAAAAATGTATATTTAAGTGTATTTTTATGTATAACTTCTACAAATTTATAATGCATAGGATTCGGATATAACACCTCTCCAATCCAGTTCTATGAATCTGAGTCCTCCATAATTCACACACTGATTAATGATTCGTACTGTCTCCCTCGTGATGAAGAAGAGTAGGCAAAAAGCACTTAATTATAAAGCTGAAAGTATCCGAAATCACACACACTGTACCAGTTCTCTCCTGTCTCTCTCCTCTTCAGGGGCTTTTTCTGACTTTCTCTCTCTCTCTCTCTCTCTCTCTCTCTCTCTCTCTCTCTCTCTCTCTCTCTCTCTCTCTCTCTCTCTCTCTCTCTCTCTCTCTCACATTTCACATTTTCACATTTTAGGTGCTTTATTGGCATGACAAATAACTGTACATTCGTATTGCCAAAGCAGTGCAGCGTCGCTGCGTACAAACAAGACAGTGCAAAAAGGGCAGTAGTGCAAACAAAAATGAACATAAAATATAATACAGAGAAAACACAGACAGAAAGAAAAAAAAAATAGATTTATAAAAATAAAAATAGATTTACAAAAAATAAAAAATTGATTAATAAAGAAAAAAAAAAGATTAATAATAAAAAAAAAGATTTATGGTAATATATTAAACAGAATAAATGTAATGACGGTATTATCTCTCTCTCTCTCTCTCTAACTCTCTCTCACTTTCTCTCTCTCCATGAGGTCGGAGAATATGGGTGAAGCAGAGCGACTAACATTGTAAATAGAATAATTATATTAAGATGTCACAAACATTTAACACCAGGTGGAAAATAACTCATTCATTCATTTTCTTGTCGGCTTTGTCCCTTGCGGGGTCGCCACAGCGGAATGAACCACCAACTTATCCAGCACGATTTTTTACGCAGCGGATGCCCTTCCAGCCGCAACCCATCTCTGGGAATTGTGGAAAATAACTGTTTATAGAATATTTATTTTTATCCTTATTAAATACATTGTGACTCATTTTATATACTTTATTTAAATTTTAAACAAAAACATTTCCTTCCTGTTGAAAATAAATGTATTTCCAATCTGATATGTAATGGGGGAAAAAGAAGAACGTATTCATCAGACCCTGGATTCGAACCGGTTTCATGATCGATCGCCTCAAAACATGTTATCATGCGCTTTATGAGCTACACCACTCCCACCTGCTGTCTATCGCGCTCTTTAGTTATGTTGTCTCTGTCAATCAAACGGCGCCGGCGGGAAGCACTCAACTAGCTCATTCCAACGAGGTGCGCTATTTGCACTTAGCCTAAATACACACTCCAAAATCAGCATTTTTTTTTCCCCCTCGCAGGGGCCCCAAGTGCGCACGGGCCCCTGGGCCTGTGCCCATAATGCCCATTGCTTAATCCGGCCCTGTACTTGACTGAAAACCAAA
>LR812526.1:66331017-66386017 GCA_903798195.1 Danio kyathit
ACAAACTGGACAGGGCAGGCTGGCAGGGATCTGGACTGGAGGACAGGACAAGGCACGATGAAGTACGACGACGAACTGGCACAGGACAGCAGACATGAGGGGATTATAAACAAGCATAAATTAACACACAAACAGGTGAACATGATGAACTAATAATGGGTTAACAAGGAGGGTAGGGCTAGACAATAGACGGGAGAGCACATGACACAAAAAGACAACACAAACCATGCACTCACATAACACTAGACTAGAACACGCAGCCAATAAGAAAACTCATTAACTGCGTGTTCATGACAACACAAGCACGCCACAAAAAGCACGCGGTCACAATGTAAACATCCAACCACGTGCTTAGACAACACCACAGACGCAAGACACGAGCACACGATAGATAAACACCTTACCGTGCGCTCACACATAAGCAACGCGCATGTTTCATCTCAGCGCCAACCGAAACCAAAACCAACCAGACTGAGACGCTGAGAATGAAACAGCGCGATGCAGACAGAACAAAACAAACACGAGAGCGTGCGCGTCACAAGCGCGCACGTAGACCGAACACGCTCGCATCAAGCGGGAGCGCGCACGGCCCGCACGCACTCATGACAGCACGCGCCCAGAGACACACACACACACACACACACAATGACAGTAAACGAGTGCCCGACCCGAGAAAACTCGAGCCGAGCACAACAGGGCATGGACAATACAGAGCTAGTGTCCGGACTCTGCCACCAAACAAGAATTTGCAAGACCAGAGTGGCAGAACCCTGACACTAGCCCCCCCCAAAAGGGACGCCACCTGGCGTCCCTAAAGGGAACACTCAACATGGTACAAGACAGACAAGAAACACCACAAGACAACAAAACAGGCAACATCAACACACACACACACACAAGACAGGGAAGTGAACAGGCAAGATAACATGAAGGGGGGGAGGGAGGGGAGCCAAGCCACATTCAACAAGACAAACAAGGGAGGGATGGGAGGGCAAGACCAGGGAGGAGCAGTTCAGGGCAGGACCAGAGGGACAGTCCAGGACAAGACCAACGGGTCAGTGACCCCAGCAGGGGGCCAGGGTGGAGCAGGAGGGACTTTCCAGGGTAAATTCAGAGGGTTAGGGGACCAGGCAGGGGACCAGGGTGGAGCCGGAGGGTCAGTCCAGGGTGGTGTAGGGGCAAACCAGGGAGGGGCAGGAGGGATGACCCAGGGAGGATCCTTCAGGAGAGACAAGGCAGGAGGCTTGTGGGGAGCCGGCTGGGCTGGAGGCCTGTGGGGAGCCGACTGGACTGGAGCCGGCTGGACAGGAGGCCTGAGGGGAGCCGACTGGACTGGAGCCGGCTGGACAGGAGGCCTGAGGGGAGCCGACTGGACTGGAGCCGACTGGACAGGAGGCCTGTGGGGAGCCGGCAGGGCTGGAGGCCTGTGGGGAGCCGGCAGGGCTGGAGGCCTGTGGGGCGCCGGCAGGACTGAAGCCGGCAGGACTGAAGCCGGCTGGACTGAAGCCGGCTGGACAGGAGGCCTGAGGGGAGCCGGCAGGGCAAGGAGCCGGGCTGGGGCAGGCAGGGCAAGCAGCCCGGCTGGGGCCGGCAGGGCAAGGAGCCCGGCTGGGGCCGGCAGGGCAAGGAGCCCGGCTGGGGCCGGCAGGGCAAGGAGCCCGGCTGGGGCCGGCAGGGCAAGGAGCCGGGCTGGGGCCGGCAGGGCAAGGAGCCGGGCTGGGGCCGGCAGGGCTAGACGTCTGGGTGGTGCCGGCAGGGCTAGACGCCTGGGTGGTGCCGGCAGGGCTAGACGCCTGGGTGGTGCCGGCAGGGCAAGACGTCTGGGTGGTGCCGGCAGGGCAAGACGTCTGGGTGGTGCCGGCAGGGCTAGACGTCTAGGGGGTGCCGGCAGGGCAAGACGTCTAGGGGGTGCCGGCAGGGCAAGACGTCTGGGTGTTGCCGGCAGGGCTAGGAGCCGGGCTGGCACAGGCACTGAGCCGCGTTCTGGGGCTGGAGCCGTCACTGAGCGGCGCACTGGGGCTGGAGCCGACACTGGCGGGCGCTCTGGGGCTGGAGCCGACACTGGCGGGCGCTCTGGGGCTGGAGCCGACACTGGCGGGCGCTCTGGGGCTGGAGCCGACACTGGCGGGCGCTCTGGGGCTGGAGCCGACACTGGCGGGCGCTCTGGGGCTGGAGCCGACACTGGCGGGCGCTCTGGGGCTGGAGCCGACACTGGCGGGCGCTCTGGGGCTGGAGCCGACACTGGCGGGCGCTCTGGGGCTGGAGCCGACACTGGCGGGCGCTCTGGGGCTGGAGCCGCTTTTGCTGAAGAGGCCTTTCTCTTCAGCCTCCGCTTTTGGGTGCGGGTTAACCCTTGGGGGTTGGTCATGGGCTGGGAGATGGTGCTGGTGGTGGTCGTGAGAGGGGTCCATTCCCCCTGCAGGATTTCCCTCTCCTTCCTCAGGCAGGAATACTCCACCACCTCCCAATACGTCCATGCCTCAATTTCACCCAGCTCCTCCCAATCAAATGGTTCATCCAATCCAGCCAGAAAGATGTGGATGAGGTTGGTTTCGCTGAACCCAAGCCCCCGGACTGCCTCAAGGAGATCTTCAGCGAAGATTCCAAAGGGGCGATGGTTCTGCTGGTGAGGCAGTCCTCTGGCTAGGGGTTGGTCCTTGGGTCCCTCTTGCTGGGAGAGAGCTGGGTGCAGAAATATACCCATTTCTGCTGAGTCCTCTGTTGGCCAGTTCGTACTGTCAGGGTTGTGGTGAGGGGAAAAGGAGCGAGGACTCAAGTGCAAGATAAATGGGTTTATTTATTATAAAATAAAATAAAAAGGCAAAAATAAACAACCCCGAGGGGGAAAAACACTAATGAACAAAAAGAAACAAACAACACAAACTGGACAGGGCAGGCTGGCAGGGATCTGGACTGGAGGACAGGACAAGGCACGATGAAGTACGACGACGAACTGGCACAGGACAGCAGACATGAGGGGATTATAAACAAGCATAAATTAACACACAAACAGGTGAACATGATGAACTAATAATGGGTTAACAAGGAGGGTAGGGCTAGACAATAGACGGGAGAGCACATGACACAAAAAGACAACACAAACCATGCACTCACATAACACTAGACTAGAACACGCAGCCAATAAGAAAACTCATTAACTGCGTGTTCATGACAACACAAGCACGCCACAAAAAGCACGCGGTCACAATGTAAACATCCAACCACGTGCTTAGACAACACCACAGACGCAAGACACGAGCACACGATAGATAAACACCTTACCGTGCGCTCACACATAAGCAACGCGCATGTTTCATCTCAGCGCCAACCGAAACCAAAACCAACCAGACTGAGACGCTGAGAATGAAACAGCGCGATGCAGACAGAACAAAACAAACACGAGAGCGTGCGCGTCACAAGCGCGCACGTAGACCGAACACGCTCGCATCAAGCGGGAGCGCGCACGGCCCGCACGCACTCATGACAGCACGCGCCCAGAGACACACACACACACACACACACACACAATGACAGTAAACGAGTGCCCGACCCGAGAAAACTCGAGCCGAGCACAACAGGGCATGGACAATACAGAGCTAGTGTCCGGACTCTGCCACCAAACAAGAATTTGCAAGACCAGAGTGGCAGAACCCTGACAATGGCGAGAGCTCAGTGGTTGATAATGGGATTGACCCTCTAAGACTGAGGAGACCGTCAGAAGACGGACCACAGGAGACACTGTCAGAGCCGCACACGTTTCAAAGACAAGCACTGAAGTGGAGGAACAGATACTGTAGAAACATATTGCTCTAATAAAGAGTGCAGATACTCAAAGATTATTACAGTAAAAGTATTTAATTTTCAGTTTTTCTTGCATAAAAGCACAGATACTCAAATATTACTGCAGTAAAAGTAGAAAATATTCAGTTTTGCTTGAGTAAATTCACAGATACTCAATTATCACTACAGTAAAAGTGAACGTTTTTCAGTTTTACTTGAGTAAATTCACAGATACTCAAATATTACTACAGTAAAAGTGCACATTTTTCAGTTTTACTTAAGTAAATTCACAGATACTCAAATATCACTACAGTAAAAGTGAACGTTTTTCAGTTTTACTTGAGTAAATTCACAGATACTCAATTATCACTACAGTAAAAGTGAACGTTTTTCAGTTTTACTTGAGTAAATTCACAGATACTCAAATATCACTACAGTAAAAGTGAACGTTTTTCAGTTTTACTTAAGTAAATTCACAGATACTCAAATATCACTACAGTAAAAGTGAACGTTTTTCAGTTTTACTTGAGTAAATTCACAGATACTCAAATATTACTACAGCAAAAGTGAACATTTTTCAATTTTAACTGAGTAAATTCACAGATACTGAAATATCACTACAGTAAAAGTGAACATTTTTCAGTTTTACTTGAGTAAATTCACAGATACTCAAATATTACTACAGTAAAAGTGAACATTTTTCAATTTTAACTGAGTAAATTCACAGATACTCAAATATCACTACAGTAAAAGTGAACGTTTTTCAGTTTTACTTGAGTAAATTCACAGATACTCAAATATTACTACAGTAAAAGTGAACATTTTTCAATTTTAACTGAGTAAATTCACAGATACTGAAATATCACTACAGTAAAAGTGCACATTTTTCAGTTTTACTTGAGTAAATTCACAGATACTCAAATATCACTACAGTAAAAGTGAACGTTTTTCAGTTTTACTTAAGTAAATTCACAGATACTCAAATATCACTACAGTAAAAGTGAACGTTTTTCAGTTTTACTTGAGTAAATTCACAGATACTCAAATATTACTACAGTAAAAGTGAACATTTTTCAATTTTAACTGAGTAAATTCACAGATACTGAAATATCACTACAGTAAAAGTGAACATTTTTCAGTTTTACCTGAGTAAATTCACAGATACTGAAATATCACTACAGTAAAAGTGAATGTTTTTCAGTTTTACTTAAGTAAATTCACAGATACTCAAATATCACTACAGTAAAAGTGCACATTTTTCAGTTTTATTTAAGTAAATTCACAGATACTCAAATATTACTACAGTAAAAGTGAACATTTTTCAATTTTAATTGAGTAAATTCACAGATACTCAAATATCACTACAGTAAAAGTGAACATTTTTCAGTTTGACTTGAGTAAATTCACAGATACTGAAATATCACTACAGTAAAAGTGCACATTTTTCAGTTTTATTCAAGTAAATTCACAGATACTCAAATATTACTACAGTAAAAGTGCACATTTTTCAGTTTTATTCAAGTAAATTCACAGATACTCAAATATTACTACAGTAAAAGTGAACATTTTTCAGTTTTATTCAAGTAAATTCACAGATACTCAAATATTACTACAGTAAATGTGAACATTTTTCAGTTTTATTCAAGTAAATTCACAGATACTGAAATATCACTACAGTAAAAGTGCACATTTTTCAGTTTTACTTGAGTAAATTCACAGATACTGAAATATCACTACAGTAAAAGTGAACATTTTTCAGTTTTATTGAGTTAATTCACAGATACTGAAATATCACTACAGTAAAAGTGCACATTTTTCAGTTTTATTGAGTTAATTCACAGATACTCAAATATCACTACAGTAAAAGTGCACATTTTTCAGTTTTATTTAAGTAAATTCACAGATACTCAAATATTACTACAGTAAAAGTGAACATTTTTCAATTTTAATTGAGTAAATTCACAGATACTCAAATATCACTACAGTAAAAGTGAACATTTTTCAGTTTTACTTGAGTAAATTCACAGATACTGAAATATCACTACAGTAAAAGTGCACATTTTTCAGTTTTATTCAAGTAAATTCACAGATACTCAAATATTACTACAGTAAATGTGAACATTTTTCAGTTTTATTCAAGTAAATTCACAGATACTCAAATATCACTACAGTAAAAGTGCACATTTTTCAGTTTTAGCTGAGTAAAATCACAGATACTCAAATATGACATGAGTAAAAGTACTTTTACAGTTTTACTTGAATAAATGAACAGATAGCTAAGTATTACTCCAGTAAAAGTGCTATTTTTTCAGTTTTAGCTGAGTAAAAGCACAGATTCTCAATTTTTTAAATGAACTAAAATGATACTCCTGTAAAAGTACCAATTTTTCAGTTTTACTTGAGTAAAAGCACACATACTAAAATATTGCTACAGTAAAAGTACAAATGTTACTTAAGTAAAAGTACAGATATTCAAAATGTTACTCTAGTAAAAGTATTTTTTTGCTTTACTTGGGTAAAGACTTTTTGTTCATTTCTGTCAAATGTGTTCAATGTGAGATGTTGTGTGTTTCAGATGAACGATGCCATGGGCTTTGAGTTGCCTTGGGTTTATTTCGTCAGTCTGGTGATCTTCGGCTCCTTCTTTGTCCTCAATCTAGTATTGGGAGTTCTCAGCGGGTGAGTTATTTTAGCCAGTGCTGTCCACACTGCAAAAAATGTCTTGTTTTCTTACTTGGAGTTTTTGTATTTGTAGAGTAAATATTTAAAAATTCTTAAATTAAGAAGCACTTTCTAGACAAGCAAAAAAATTGCCTTGTTTTCAAAAATAATAATTCAAAATTATGTTAGTTTTTTCCTTAAACAAGCAAAATAATCTGTCAATGGTGTAAGGGAAATAATCTTGTTTTTCGTTTTGACATTGACTGATTATTTTATGCAGTGTACATTACCGTAGCATGTTTGTTTGTATGTGTGTGTGTGTGTGTGTGTTCACATGACAGTGAGTTCTCCAAGGAGCGCGAGAAGGCCAAAGCTCGCGGAGATTTCCAGAAGCTGCGTGAGAAGCAGCAGCTGGAGGAGGATCTGAAAGGTTATCTGGACTGGATCACTCAAGCTGAGGACATCGACCCGGATAATGAAGAAGAGGGAGATCAGGAGGCCAAACGCAACCGTATGTACAGTAAACACTCATCTGTTCCCCCTGTTGTTGTCTGTCTGCTGAAAGAGAAGCTGATATCTGACACTTATCAGCCATGTTTCCAACCCAGGCTCATTGTGAATACGTACCCAGGTCTACACATCTGGGAGGCGTGAAATACGTATCCAGAGCTACATGCAGTTTTTGTTTTCGCAAATTCACCATAGACCGCTGTTGTACATTTTTGATGATCTCAAATTTCTGTAGTACGTGCCATTTGCGCGTCCTATTCTCCAGTAAATTCACCAGAGGTCACTGTTGTACATTTTTGATGATCTTAAGTTTCTCTGGTACGTGCCATTTGCGCATCTTATTCTAGTGTAAATCCACCAGAGGTCATTGTTGTACATTTTTGATGATCTCAAATTTCTGTAGTACCTGCCATTTGCGCATCTTATTCTCGTGTAAATCCACCAGAGGTCACTGTTGTACGTTTTTGATGGTCTCAAATTTCTCTTGTACATGCCATTTGCGTGTCCTATTCTCCAGTAAATTCAACAATTGCGCGTCTTATTCTCGTGTTAATCCACCAGAGGCCACAATATATATTTTAGCCGATCAGACTGTAAATCCCCAAACCCAACTGATAGTGTTTTGAAAATCAACCTAGAAAAGAAAAGCTGTCGCAGCCGCATGATTTTACCACCTTTTCAGATTTTACCTCCTTTTCAGCTTGTTATTTGTTTATTTATTTTTTTGCTTTTGTTTTACTGGTCTCTGGAACCGTTCTTCACCGAATATAGCGTTCGCCACATATCGTTCATTTTACACACAAAATGCAGCCAGACATATCCCCAGGTACATATTTGAGATTTCCCTGAAATGTAGACCTGGGTACGTATCCACAATGAGCCTGAGTTGCAAGTTTCCATTATTAATTTGTGCAAAACATAACAAACACCGCAAATACTGCAAATAAAGCTTTTCTTACTTTGCGTTTTTGTCTTTTTTCTAGTCCAAATATCTAAAGATTTCTAAATCAACAAGCAGTTTTTGGACAAGTACACAATTCTGTCTTGTTTTCAGAAATAATGAGTCAAAATGAAGTGAGTTCCTTGCTTACAACAAGCTAAATAATCTGCCAATGGCGTAAGCAAAATAATCTGGTTGTGCTTTGAAATAAGATTATTTCACTTCTCCCAATGGCAGGTTATTTAGCTTGTTGTAAGCAAGGAACTCACTTCATTTTGACTCATTATTTCTGAAAACAAGACTATATTTAGTGCTTGTCCAGAAAATTCTTCTTGATTTAAGAATTTGTAGATATTTGAACTAGAAACATGACAAAAACTCTGAGTAAGAAAGTCATTATTTTGCAGTGCAGTGAACAATTGTGTATGTCTACTATGCAGTGGCCGTGCCTGTAGTTTTCTCAGATTCCTCTTGTGTCTTTCTCTGTCTCTCTCTGTGTTATTAGTATTGCATTAGTTCTGTGTAGTGCAGTAGTTTTATACAGTAGATGCTGATAGCTGCTTCTCTCTTTAAATGCATGTGAACTGAAGGAGTGACGCTGGCTGATCTCAGCCGCTCCAAGAGCACCGCAAACTCAGCCTGGTTCAGTCAGTCCACTGAGACGCAGGGTAAACTCTGACCTTTCTGTGTGTTTTAGTGTCATCGCTTCATATTCATCACATATTCAATGAAAGCAACATTAATGGCGCAAAAATAACCCCATTTGTTTGTCATCAGGCGTTTGCCAAATATTCGTAAAGCTTCTTATAAAATGTAAATAAAGGTGGAATAAAAAGTTGATCAAAAATTTCTCCCAGTTCAGTTTTTTCTTGTTGTGGGTTCAAACTGAGATTTGTGAGATATGCACAGAAAATGTGAACTTTTAAAATGCTAGATTTTTGCAACAGGACAAGCCGAAAAAGAGTGACGTACTGTAAGAAATAAAACGTTTAAAATTAGAGTTTAAAGTTACAATTACCTCTTAGTATTTTTATTATTCAATGAAAAAAACAAGCTTTCATACACTGAAAAACATGTACAAATATTAAAATATTATTAAATCAAGAATCACTTCAAGCTATATTATTTCAAATATTTAAAAGAAAAACAAAGTAGCTTTTAAATAACATGAATAAATGAGTCGTTAGCAAGATTTTTGTTCGTCCAATATAGTAAATATATGCAAATACTGCATAGTAATAATATGCAAATATAGTAAAATTAGGGAACTCCAGCAACACTTGTAATAAAAGGAGTGTGTTTTTGTGCCCTTTATTCATTCATTCATTTTGCCTTAATCCTTTATTTATCAGGGGTCACCACAGTGGAGTGAACCGCCAACTATACCAGCATATGTTTTACACAGCGGATGCACTTCCATCCTCAATCCAGTACTGGGAAACACCCATACACACTCATTCACACACATATACTATGGCCAGTTTAGTTGATCAATTCCCCTATAGCGCATGTGTTTGGACTGTGGGGGAAACCGGAGCACCCGGAGGAAACCCACACCAACACGGGGAGAACATGCAAACTCTACACAGAAACGCCAACTGACCCAGCTGGGACTCGAACCAGCGACCTTCTTGCTGTGAGGCCACAGTGCTAACCATTAAAGCCTGGTTTATTCTTCTGCGTCAAGTGATCGGCGTGACCCACGGCGCAAGCCTTCTGCGTAGCAGTGCATTTATACTTCTGCGCTGTTTCTGTTTCTCTGCAATACGCTTCTGAAACACTAGCTGGCAGTAGGTGTTTATGTTCCTCTGTGTCGAGTTTCTTCGCTGGTGTTTTGTTTTTTCTGAACACTTCCTTAATGTACAAGTGGCTCAAATTCGCTCATTTTGAGGCGGGAACCGGCGGACGTGCAACAACTTTAATCATGAGGTAAACACAAAACAACAGTCTCCATCCGGAGCTCCTTTACGGGACTCCACACTTGTAAACACTCGCTGCATCGGGCGCGCCGCTCTCACCTCCGGCCACACTCGTCAGCGCTACCAAGCCGACCAATCACAGAGCTTGCGCTACGCGTACGCGTTACACTTTTTGAGAGGTGCACGTCAACGTCGCCGACGGCCACAGCAAGGGACTATGCGTCCACGTGTAGGCTGCGCCTTAGCATACACGTGCGCTTGACGCCTTAAGCCACCGTGCTGCCCCTGTGCCCTTTATTTCGTGAACAAATTCTCCTTTTATTACAAGTGTTGCTGTTTTGCTTTCTTCTCATTGTTCATCTTCATGAAGAAGTGTGTGAGCAGAAATTTATGAAGGTTTTTAACTTGTATGCTCTCTGATTTGTTCGTCATTGCTTTGTTTTCTGTGTGTTTACAGCAAGCGTCCCGACCAGCGAAAACGAGTCTGTGAACATGGAGAACCCAGGAGAAGATGAGAAGATCTTCTGTGGGCCTTTCTGGTGAGTTTTCCTCTTTACTTCTGATGGAAAAACACACCGATACACTGCAAAACATGCGGGTCTTATTTGAAATGTGCAGTATTTTTTACTTGTCTAGAAAATGCTTCTTGATTTAAGTATTGTTAGATATTTGGACTATATAAAAAGCATATGTTTGCAGTGTAGGAGGAGTATCTCAGCTCCAGTATCTATAATAAATCGTTGCCTGCTGGACGTTTTGTTCGTCAGCGTGCAGCTTTGCACACAGTGATGGAGTATTTTTCACTTTTTCAGTCAGAAATTGACAAAGTCGAAGTTCAGGTCAGTAGCTCGGTGTGTGTTTGAGGCCACTTCCAGTGCTGCATGTGTTTGCTGTACTTTTGTCTTTTTAAAGGGTTAGTTCACCCAAAAAATGAAAATCTATTACTATTACTGTCATTTATTACTCTTCCTCATGTCATTACAATGCTCTGAGACCTTCGTCTTCATCTTCAGGACACAAACGAAGATATTTTAGATGAAATCTGAGAGCTCCCTCATCCTCCATAGACAGCAAGGGGTCTTATTTTTAGACCATTATCCTTCAAGCTATTTTTAAAACATTGGTTGAGTGAGTTAAAAGGTTCTGCTGAAAGTATTAGTCATGTTTAAGTTGCCAGCAAATGCTTTACCATAACAAGAGAAAAAAAATCTGAAAATAAGTATCTATAAAATAATAGTACAAAATTAGACATACAAATAATCAAAACATATTAGCATATATATATATATATATATATATATATATATATATATATATATATGTATTAAATTATTTTTATTTATTTATTTTTAGCAACTATAGAATCCCCACAACAGATTAATTACTTTCGTTGTTGTTACCATAGCAACTGTAGAATCACAACAACAGATTAATTACTATAGTTGTTGTGTTACAATAGCAACCGTAGAATCACCACAACAGATCAAATACTATAGTTGTTGTGTTACCATAGCAACTGTAGAATCACCACAACAGATCAATTACTATAGTTGTTGTGTTACCATAGCAACAGTAGAATCACCACAACAGATCAATTACTATAGTTATTGTGTTACCGTAGCAACTGTAAAATATTTGGTATTTTTTGTAGTTTAAGGAAAACTTTATTTTAACAGTATATATATATATTTGTATTTAATTATTTTTATTTATTTATTTTTAATTATTTAATTTTTATTTATTTCTATTTTTATTTTTGAATACACTTTCAAACCAATTTCAGATAGATTTGAAATAAATGTTAAATAAGTTTTATTTAATTTTTTATTTTTTTTTTTTATTTTTATTTAATTAATTAATACTTTTTTCATTTAATTTTATTTATTTTATTTCTATTTATTATTATTATTATTATTACTTAAAAGAAAGTAATTATTTTTTTATTTATTGATTCATTCATTCATTTCCTCTTCGGCTTAGTCAATTTATTGATCAGGGGTCGCCAAAGCGGAATGAACCGCCAACTTATCCAGCATATGTTTTAAGCAGCGGATGCCCTTCAAGCAGTAACCCAACATTGGGAAACACCCATACACTCTTGCATTCACACTTATACGCTACGGACAATTTAGCTTACCCAATTCCCCTATAGCGCATGTGTTTGGACTGTGGGGGAAACCGGAGCACCCGGAGGAAACCCACACCAACACGGGGAGAACATGCAAACTCCACACAGAAATGCCAACTGACCCAGTCGTGGCTCAAACTAGCGACGTGTGAGGCGATTGTGCTACCTACTGCGCCACCGTGTCACCTATTTTCTTTTAATTTATTTTCTTTTTGTTTATTTTCTTTTTATTTTCTTTATTTTCTTTTTATTTATTTATTATTATTATTATTTTTATTTCAAAAAATGTTTTTATTATTTTTTATTTATTTATTTATATTTTTATTTGTAATACACTTTCACATAAATTCCAGAGAGATTTGAAATAAATGTTAAATACGTTTTAAGTAGTTCTCTATTTATTATTTTTATTATTGGAAAAAATTAATAAAAGTATATTTTTGTATGTATATGCTGTTAATTATATTTCTTCAGAATCTGCAAAATACTCTGAATCAGCAAAAATTGGTTTCCAGCTACACAAAAATCGAAAATCAGAATCTGCCAAGAAAATTGCGATCAGTGCATCTTTAGTTCTTGGAGCTATATATAAACAAGCCCTGAGGACATGCTGAATGTTTTGAGGATGTTGGTCTTTTCTGGACTGAGCATCTCTTGACTCTTGCTGTCTATGGAGGATGAGAGAGCTCCAGGATGTCATCTAAAATAACTTCATTTGTGTCCTGAAGATGAACGAAGGTCTCAGATGATTAAAAGGATGCGAGGGAGAGTAATTGATGGCAGAGTTTTCATTTTTGGGTGAACTACCCCTTCCATATCTCTTCATCTCATTATTGGCATGTCGGTGTACAGTATATGTGCTTCATCTTCTACATCTACAGCTCTTTTTGTTGCCATTGTATCTGCCGAGAGGCTGCAATGCTTGCTGTGAATGTATGTTGTGCTTGATTTTAATGCATTAAAGGGCTTTGCGTTGCATGACATTAAAGCTTGATGTTTTTTGCATGCATGTCCACGTACAGTCTAGGGCAACATTATTCGCCCTCTTGTGAAATATTCTTTTTCAAATATTTCTCAAGGGATGTTTAATGGAGCAAAGAAATTTTTACAGTTTTCCTCTAATATTTTTTCCTCTGGAGAAAGTCTTATTTGTTTTATTTCGGCTAGAATAAAAGCAGTTTTTAATTGTTTTAAAGCCATTTTAAGCTCAATATTATTAGCCCCCTTCAGCAATATTAGTGTTGGATTGTCTCCAGAACAAACCACTGTTATACAATGACTTGCCTAATTACCCTAACTTTACCCTAATTACCCTAGTGAAGCCTTTAAATGTCACTTTAAGCTGAATACTAGTGTCTTGAAGAATATCTAGTCTAGTATTATGTGCTGTCATCATGGCAGAGAGAAAATAAATCAGTTATTAGAAATGAGTTATTAATTTTCCTTGCTTTAATAAACATCACAGATTTGAAAAAGAATTCAAATTTGACAGGACAGCAATTATTGTAACATGAAAACACACTGATTGTGTCTGTGGTGCTTGTTTGCAGCCGCTGGCGGTGCTGGAACAGGTTTTGTCGCAGAAAGTGTCGAGCCGTGGTAAAATCCACCGTATTTTACTGGCTGGTGATTCTGCTGGTGTTTCTTAACACACTCACGATATCATCGGAGCATTATAACCAGCCTGACTGGCTCACAGAGGTCCAGGGTGAGAAACACACACACACACACACACACACACACACACACACACACACACACATGTTTGTTTTTGTGAAAAGTGGGTACATTACATAGGCTTCCATTCATTTTATACAGATCAAAGCGTATATTATATTGCCCTCACCCCACCCTACCCCTAAACCCAACCATCACAGGAGACAGTGTACAGCTTTACTCCCTGAACAAACTCATCCTGTGTGATTTAGAAGCTTTTTGAGAAGTGAGGACGTCACCAATGTCCTCATATTTCACCTGCTTTTAGTAATACCTGTGTCATACCTATGTCATTATACAGATTTGTGTCCTGATATGTCACAAAAACACGTACACACACACACACACACACACACACACACACACATACACACACGTGAAAAATACTATAGTAATTTATAGTTAATGCTGCTGTGTTTTTGAACCATACTATGGTAAAGTACTTGAATGAAGCTGTTGTGGTGATTCTACAGTCGCTATGGAAACAACAACTATAGTAATTGATCTGATTTGGTGATTGTACAGTTGCTATGGTAACACAACAACTATAGTAATTGATCTGATTTGGTGATTGTACAGTTGCTATGGTAACACAACAACTATAGTAATTGATCTGTTTTGGTGATTGTACAGTTGCTATGGTAACACAACAACTATAGTAATTGATCTGTTTTGGTGATTGTACAGTTGCTATGGTAACACAACAACTATAGTAATTGATCTGTTTTGGTGATTCTACAGTTGCTATGGTAACACAACAACTATAGTAATTGATCAGTTTTGGTGATTCTACAGTTGCTATGGTAACAACAACTAAAGTAATTGATCTGTTGTGGCGATTCTACAGTTGCTATGGTAACACAAGAGTTATAGTAATTGATCTGTTGTGGCGATTCTACAGTTGCTATGGTAACACAACAACTATAGTAATTGATCTGTTGTGGTGATTCTACAGTTGCTATGATAACAACAACTAAAGTAATTAATCTGTTTTGGTGATTCTACAGTTGCTATGGTAACACAACAACTATAGTAATTGAACTGTTGTGTTGATTCTACAGTTGCTATGGTAACACAACAACTATAGTAATTGATCTGTTGTGTTGATTCTACAGTTGCTATGGTAATACAATAACTAAAGTAATTAATCTGTTGTGTTGATTCTACAGTTGCTATGGTAACACAATAACTAAAGTAATTAATCTCTTGTGGTGATTCTACAGTTGCTATGGTAACACAACAACTATAGTAATTGATCTCTTGTGGTGATTCTACAGTTGCTATGGTAACAACAACTATATTATTTTATCAGTTGTGGTAATTCTACAGTTACTATGGTAACACAACAACTACAGTATTTGATCTGTTGTGGTGATTCTACAGTTGCTATGGTAACACAACAAATATAGTAATTGATCTATTGTGGTGATTCTATAGTTGCTATGGTAACACAACAACTAAAGTAATTGATCTCTTGTGGTGATTCTACAGTTGCTATGGTAACACAACAACTATGCTAATATAATACTGTAGTTCTGTACAACTATAGAGTGTATTATATTACACTACACAACAGTTTACTGTGGTAAAAACTAAAGTATACTACAGTATTTATTAGTTTATCAGTTCACTGTAGTTAATACTACATCCCTAATCCTACCCAATACCTAAACCCAACTATTACCATGCTAGCTTTTAATAAGCAGCTAATTAGCGATATGTTCAGCTAAAAGTCTTAGTTAATGATTTGCTGATACTGTGAGTTGTACATTAAAATAAAGTGTGGCCAAAATATCATAGTACACTAAAACAAAAATTATAATAATGCTTGATTTTTGAGCAAAATGATGAGAAAGTTCTGTTTATGGTGTGTCTGTTTACAGATGTGGCTAATAAGGTGTTGCTAGCGCTGTTCACGTGTGAGATGCTGATTAAGATGTACAGTCTGGGGCTGCAGGCGTACTTCGTGTCGCTCTTCAACCGCTTCGACTGCTTTGTGGTTTGCGGAGGAATTGTGGAGACCATTCTGGTGGAGCTGGAGATCATGTCTCCACTCGGCATCTCTGTCTTTCGCTGCGTCAGGCTCCTGAGAATCTTCAAAGTCACACGGTGAGACTTAAAGTCGCCATGAAATCAAAATTTACTTTGTTTATTTTTATATGTATATAGTAATGCTTGTTGTAGACAATGTATCTGTGCACTTGCTTATTTGTAAAAATTAATTTGCCCTCATAATTTTTAAGCTAATAACATAACCTTCCTTTCTCCCACAAAACAATTTTTTTTACTTCTGGTCACATGGAATACCTTTAGGGCGGAGCTATCAGTCCATTAGGGTGGAGCTATCCATCCTTTAGGGCGTGGCTATCAGTTGTTTAGGGCAGAGCTATCAGTCCATTAGGGTGGAGCTATCGATTCTTTAGGGTGGGGCTACCAGTTGTTTAGGGCAGAGCTATCAGTCCATTAGGGTGGAGCTATCCATCCTTTAGGGCGGGGCTATCAGTTGTTTAGGGCAGAGCTATCAGTCCATTAGGGTGGAGCTATCTATGCTTTAGGGCGGGGCTATCAGTTGTTTAGGGCAGAGCTATCAGTCCATTAGGGTGAAGCTATCCATTCTTTAGGGCAGGGCTACCAGTTGTTTAGGGCGGGATATCATTCATTTAAGGCAGGGCTATCAGTCATTTAGGACAGGGCTATCAGTTATTTAGGGGGGCTATCAGTCCTTTAGGGCGGGGCTATCAGTGTCTCTCCACTTCCCCTATAGCTGGTGTGTGGTAGAGCACTGGCGCCGTTGTCCTGGGTGTCCTGGGATGCGGCTGCCGTCGCATCATCCAAGTGGATGCTGCACCCTGGTGGTGGTGTGGAGAGACTGTGACTGTGAAGGGCCTTGGGTGTATGGCCATACGCGATAAATGCGCTATATAAATACACATTACATTACATACATCAGTCCATTAGGGCGGAGCTATCCATCCTTTAGGGCAGGGCTATCAGTCATGTAGGATGGGGCTATCAGTCTCTTATGGTGGGCTATCCATTATTTAGGACAAGGATATCAGTCCTTTAAAGGAGGGCTATCAGTCCTTTAGGGCGTAGCTATCCATCCTTTAGGGCAGAGCTGTCAGTCATTTAAGACGGGCTATGAGAAGCGGGGCTATCAATCATTTAAGGCAAGGCAATCAGTTGGTTAGGGCGGGGCTATCAGTTCTTTAGGGGCAGGACTATATTTCATTTAGGATGATGCTATGAGTTATTTAGGGTGGGGCTATTAATCATTTAAGGTGGGGCTATCAGGCATTTAGGACAGGGCTATCAGTTCTGAGGGTAGGGCTATCATTTGTTTAGGGCAAGGGATATCAGTCCATTGGGGCTAAGCTATTAGTCATTTAGGATGGGGCTATCAGTCATGTAGGACAGTATGTTGCAGCATTTACTAGCAAATCATTTTAAATACTATAATACATAAAACTATGGTATGGTTCACTGTAGTATTTTGTCACGTGGGGGGTTATGAACTGTTGTGTATGTGTGTGTGTGTGTGTGTTTGCAGTCACTGGGCATCTCTCAGTAATCTGGTGGCGTCTCTGCTGAACTCCATGAAGTCGATTGCGTCTCTGCTGCTGTTGCTCTTCCTCTTCATCATCATCTTCAGTCTGCTCGGCATGCAGCTCTTCGGCGGAAAGTTCAACTTCGATGAGACTGTGACCAAACGCAGCACTTTCGACAACTTCCCTCAGGCCCTGCTGACTGTCTTTCAGGTGTGTGTGTGTGTTTGTTGTATTCCTCATGTTGTAGGGACCAAATGTCCACACAAGTATAGCTATACCAGTTATTTTTGACCTACGCGGGACATTTTTTGGGCTCATAAATCACACAGAATAAAAGTATTTTGAACAGTACCGTATAAAAATCCTCACAGCTATAGAAAGAGTCCATAAAGATAGTTGTACAAGTGTGTGTGTGGAAAGATTTATTTATTAAGTCTCTTCTTTATACAAGTCTCTTCTGCTCACCAACGCTGCATTTATTTGATGAAGTGTACAGTAAATACTTTGTGAATCGGTATTTGTTCTGCCAGATCCTGACAGGTGAGGACTGGAACACAGTGATGTATGATGGGATCATGGCGTACGGCGGACCTTCTTCATCAGGCATGCTGGTCTGCATTTACTTCATCATCCTCTTCATCTGTGGAAACTGTATCCTTCTTTCTGCTCATCTGAGACAACATCAGCTCATGTCACTGTGGATGACTTTGTAAAACTTAAAGAAATTGTTCACCTCAAAATTAAAATGTCCCCTTAATTTATTTGACCACAGGTCATCCAAGGTGTAGGCCCATTTACAACTCTAGGAATTGTTTCTAGAATAAAATGGTCTGTTTTACCATATTTGGAAGGCTCATGAATATTAATGAGCTCTGCTATTTTGCAAGCCCATTTAAAACTAGGACTTGCCTCTAAAACGAAATGGTCGGTTTTGACCATATTTGGAAGGGCATGAATATTAATGAGCTCTGCTATCTTACAAGCCCGTTTACTTGCCTCTAAAACGAAATGGCCTGTTTTTACCATACTTGGAAGGGCATGAATATTAATGAGCTCTGCTGTCTTACAAGCCTATTTACTTGCCTCTACGTAGAACGAAATGGTCTGTTTTTACCTTATTTGGAAGGGCATGAATATTAATGAGCTCTGCTATTTTACACGTCCATCTACAACCCTAGGTTTTTCCTCTAGAACAAAAGGGCCTGTTTTTGCCATATTTGAAAGGGGATGAATATTATTGAGTTCTGCTGTCTTACAAGCCTATTTACTTGCCTCTAGAACGAAATGGTCTGTTTTTACCTTATTTGGAAGGGTCATGAATATTAATGAGCTCTGCTATTTTACACGTTCATTTACAACCCTAGGACTTGCCTCTAAAACGAAATGGCCTGTTTTTACCATATTTGGAAGGGCATGAATATTAATGAGCTCTGCTATTTTACAAGCCCATTTACAACTCTACAAATTGCCTCTAGAACGAAATAGTCTGTTTTTACCATATTTGAAAGGACATGAATATTAATGAGCTCTGCTGTCTTACAAGCCTATTTACTTGCCTCTAGAACGAAATAGTCTGTTTTTACCATATTTGAAAGGGTCATGAATATTAATGAGCTCTGCTATTTTACGAGCCCATTTACAACTCTGGGAAATGCCTCTAGAACGAAATGGCCTGTTTTTACCATATTTAGACGGGTCATGAATATTAATGAGCTCTGCATCAGGAGCTGTGATGTACTCTGAAATACACACATGCAAATGAATCATATTTTAGTTAAAAATGTTAGCTGCATTTTTTGCAGTGTGTGTATAAACAAGTATTTATTACTTCATGGATAGTAGTTCAGAGAGAGCAGAATTCGTGTCTTAACATGAGATCAGACATCCTACTGAACGTCTTCTTGGCCATTGCTGTGGATAATCTGGCAGATGCGGAGAGTCTGAACTCGGCCCAAAAAGAGGAGGAGAAGAGGAACAAGAGGAGGAAGAGCAGGTGACCCTTATCTCTCTCTCTCTCTTTCTCTTACACACACACACACTGAGCACAAACACAAGCTGATATGTGTGTGTTTTCTGCAGGAGTATGAGCATCTACAAGAGAGATGGAGATGACCATGATGTTAAGGTGGGTGATGTTTAAATTCTTGACTTGAAATTCTTGATTAATCTTGCATTATTTTGTTATTATTACATGGCTGTCTGGGATACTTGCTTCTGATTGGTCTGTTGTGACATTCCAAGGTAGGTTAAGTTAGGGATAAAGTAGATCCAGGAGATTGTTATCGCAGAACAAATCTAAAAGTCTGAATAATGTGCAGGTTAGTGTATACTCCATCAGCTGTTTTCATTTCTGACAGCATTGAGTTTTTTACTTGGCGCCATCTAGTGTCTGAATAATGTGCAGGTTAGTGTATACTCCATCAGCTGTTCTCAACTGTTTAGCGCCATATAGTGTCTGAATAACACGCAAGTTAGTGTATACTCCATCAGCTGTTCTCAACTGTTTTGCGCCATCTAGTGTCTGAATAATGTGGAGGATAGTGTATACTCCATCGGCTGTTTTAGTTTCTGTCAGCTTTGTGTTTTTGATTGTTTTGCGCCATATAGTGTCTGAATAATGTGCAGGTTAGTGTATACTCCATCGGCTGTTTTAGTTTCTGTCAGCTTTGTGTTTTTGATTGTTTGGCGCCATCTAGTGTCTGAATAATGTGCAGGTTAGTGTATACTCCATCAGCTGTTTTCGACTGTTTAGCGCCATCTAGTGTCTGAATAATGTGCAGGTTAGTGTATACTCCATCAGCTGTTTTCGACTGTTTAGCGCCATCTAGTGTCTGAATAATGTGCAGGTTAGTGTATACTCCATCAGCTGTTTTCGACTGTTTAGCGCTATCTAGTGTCTGAATAACACGCAGGTTAGTGTATACTCCATCAGCTGTTTTCATTTCTGTCATCATTGAGTTTTTTACTTGGCGCCATCTAGTGTCTGAATAATGTGCAGGTTAGTGTATACTCCATCAGCTGTTTTCAACTGTTTTGCGCCATCTAGTGTCTGAATAATGTGCAGGTTAGTGTATACTCCATCAGCTGTTTTCGACTGTTTAGCGCTATCTAGTGTCTGAATAACACGCAGGTAAGTGTATACTCCATCAGCTGTTTTCATTTCTGTCAGCATTGAGTTTTTTACTTGGCGCCATCTAGTGTCTGAATAATGTGCAGGTTAGTGTATACTCCATCAGCTGTTTTCGACTGTTTAGCGCTATCTAGTGTCTGAATTACACGCAGGTTAGTGTATACTCCATCAGCTGTTTTCATTTCTGAGAGTTTTGCATTTAATTAAAAAAATTAATAAACTGTTATGGCTCAGAACAATGTTTTGTGTCTAATTTTTATAGTTTGTCGAAAGTAGAATAAATCTTTCAGTCTTGTACAACAGTGCTCTGCTTCACATTGGGCTGCTGATAAACCTGTCTGGCTTTTTTCTGCGATAACAACCTCTTGGACCTACTTTATCTCTAATTCAACATAATTTGGAATGCTGCGATTGCCCGATCAGAATCAAGTATTCTAGAGAGCCAGGATGCATACCTTACCTGAGAGGTTTTTAATGAATTGTTTCAGGCACCTGAGGATCAGGAGGCCAATCAGGATCCAGCAGAGGAGCTGCCAGACTCTTCAGGTGAACATCTGATAGTGTTTATCACTACCCATGAGCATGGGTGAGGTCAGCTGATCACTGTGATTGTGTGTGTATGTAGAGGAGGAAGACGAAGACGAGCCCGAGGCGCCGTCCAGACTGCGAGCACAGAGACTGTCAGAGCTGAGCCTCAGAGAAAAGATGCCACCCATTCCAGACGGCAGCGCCTTCTTCATCCTGAGCAACTCCAACCCGTAAGTCACACAAACTGCCTTTTAAAGCTCCTGTAAAGTGCTTTGAAATGTGCATTTTTTTATTCAATGTTTGACGTAATCTCAACTAAAAACATGAGGAGAGGGCAGGGCATATAATAGCTTCTCTCCTTTAAAAAAACAGCCAATAGCGTTTGGTTTTCCTCACAGCTCTGCCAGTGAGAGTGGTTGAGCTCAAGCACATCAAATAACAAACCAACGAAAACAAGGGGGCGGGGCATGTCAGACACTAGTGAGCATTTGATTGGTCAGAAGATGAGAAATTGAAGTATTAGGGGGCCGTGGAATAAAACATTGATTCATTTAGGTGAAACTGCAATGCAAACTTTAGATGTTTATATCAGGTTTATATCTTCTAAATGTGAATTTTGTCACTGTATTTGAGCACACTAGCTTATAGACATCCTTAAGACTAACATACTGATGCTAACATCTACAAAACATGATTTTAAACTCACTGGACCTACAAAGAGACTCTATTATTCATAGAGGGTTTGCACATGACAAGACTTGGCCAGTTACTGCTAATGTTATCCAAAACTAATATTGCTTAAGGGGGCTAATAATATTAATATTAATATTAATAAACAATTAAGAACTGCTTTTATTCTTGCCGGAATAAAACAAATAAGACTTTCTCCAGAAGAAAAAATATTATAGGAAATACTATGAGAATTCCTGAATCAGTTCAACATCATTTGGGAAATATATGAAGAAGAAAAATAATTCACAGGAGGGCGAACTCTATCTGTATATATCTATGGAGCCAGTGTTAGCTCTTCTGTACAGTAGCTCTGTTCATGTTTGTGTGTGTGTGTGTGTGTGTGTTTACTGCAGGATCCGTGTGTTGTGTTATCGGCTCATCAACCATCAGATCTTCACCAACCTCATCCTCATCTTCATCATGCTGAGCTCCGTCTCGCTGGCAGCCGAAGATCCCATCCGAAACTTCTCAGCCCGAAACATCGTAAGACAAACCAGAAACAAACAAAGCAACACCTCATCTGTTCACTGTAATAGCGTACAAGACACAAACACAGGAGCAAGCTGAGCCTTTTCACAATGCAGAATGAACCGCCAACTATTCCAGCATATGTTTTACGCAGCGGATGCCCTTCCAGCCGCACCCCATCACTGGGAAACACCCATACACTTTCTCATTCACACACACACTCATACACCACGGCCATTTTAGTTCATCAATTCCCCTATAGCGCATGTGTTTGGAGCACCCGGAGGAAACCCACGCCAACACGGTGAGAACATGCAAACTCCACACAGAAACACCAACTGACCCAGCCGAGACTCGAACCAGCAACCTTCTTGCTGTGAAGCCACAGTGCTACCCACTGAGTCACCGTGCCGCCCAGTACTTAATATATTCATACAGAAAAGTCTTTCACTGACATATACAGTACTTAAAAGTCTCATGAAATATAAATAATGAAAGCACATAGACTGTAAGCTGACTGTGGTGTGATTGCGTACACTGTGTTTCTTGTCGTGTTTCTCTCTGCAGGTTCTGGGTTATTTTGATTATGCCTTCACTGCTATTTTCACAGTGGAGATCCTGGTGAAGGTAAAAACTTTTTATTTCTTATTTTCACACTATTCAAAGATGACTATAGCTTCCAGATTATAATTATATCCTATTATTATTATTATTATTATTATTATTATTATTATTAATATTATTATTATTATTATTATTATTATTATTATTATTATTATCATTATTATTAATATTATTATTATTATTATTAATAATATTATTATTATTATTATTAATATTATTAATATTATTATTATTAATAATATTATTATTATTATTATTATTATTATTATTATTATTATTATTATTATTATTATTTTATTATTATTATTAATATTATTATTAATATTATTAATATTATTAATATTATTAATATTATTATTATTATTATTATTATTATCATTATTATTAATATTATTATTATTATTATTATTATTATTATTTTATTATTATTATTATTATTATTATTATTATTATTATTATTATTATTATTAATATTATTATTATTATTATTATTATTATTATTATTATTATTATCAGGGCTTGGATGGTAACTTTTCAAATGTATTTCACTACAGATTACGAAGAAGATGCTTCAATATGCTATATGACTCAGGCTTAGTACCTTAGTCTAAATACTTTTAAATACTTTGAAATACTTAAGCTTGTATTAGTCAATAATAATCTGACAATGGGGTAATCTTATTCTCAAAAGGAAAAACTAGATTATTCTGCTGACCCCATTGGCAGATTATTTAGCTTGTTTTAAGGAAAAACTCACTTCATTTTGACTCATTATTTCTTAAAACTTAAAACTATTTATTGATTGTCTAAAAAAATGCTTCTTGATTTAACATGCTTTAGATATTTGGACTAGAAACAAGGCCTGTCACAATAACAGTTGGACATGCAATACTTGGAGATGACCTCAGTAATTGTTTGCTGTTACAATATATATTTACAAATAACATTAAAGCCATTTTACAATGACATTTACGCTCTACCTCACCATTGACAAAGTTTATAATTGGACATTTACCTAAAAGGACATTTAACAGTATATACAGTTGAAGTCAGAATTATTCGCCCCCCTTTGATTTATTTATTTTTTTTAAATATTTCCCAAATGATGTTTAACAGAGCAAGGAAATGTTCACAGTATGTCTGATAATATTTTTTCTTCTGGAGAAAGTCTTATTTGTTTTATTTCGGCTAGAATAAAAGCAGTTTAAAAATTTTTTAAAAGCCATTTTAAGGTCAAAATTATTAGCCTCTTAAGCTATATTTGTTTTCAATAGTCTACAGAACAAACCATCATTATACAATAACTTGCCTAATTACACTAACCTGCCTAGTTAACCTAATTACCCTAGTTAAGCCTTTAAATGTCACTTTAAGCTTTATAAAATTATCCTGAAGATTATCTAGTAATTATTATTTACTGTCATCAAGGCGAGGATCAAAAACACAGCAAAGCAAGACAAAGAAAACGCGTTGTAATGTCACTATACAGCTAACGAGACTCAGCCACATTGAATGTGTTTGTGCTGCTGATGTAGTGCAGTAATCAGTCCCAAAAGCAGCATCAGCTGTGAGAGTCTAATCAGTGTGGACTTGGAGCAGGTGTGTGTGTGTGTTGCATGACTGAATATGTAGTCCATAACATGGCGGATTTGTAGTTTGTGTGAATGTGAGTGTTTACCAGCTATCTCTGGATGTTAGATCGCTGGTGATCAAGACACCATCGGTGCATTTTTGGGCTTATTTAGTCCCGTAATTGTTTTTGTGTTGATCAGATGACGGCGTTCGGCGCTTTCCTCCATAAAGGAGCTTTCTGCAGGAGCTACTTCAATCTGCTGGATCTGCTGGTGGTGGGAGTCTCTCTGGTGTCCTTCGGCATTCAGTATGTTTGAGTTATTAAATCCAGTGTGTTTGGAGTGTGTATCTGGGCTCATGTTCAACTGATGAGCGTTTGTTTTTCTGCAGGTCGTCTGCTATTTCAGTGGTGAAGATCTTGAGGATTCTGCGGGTTCTTCGTCCTCTGAGAGCCATAAACAGAGCTAAAGGACTGAAGGTCAGACACTTTCAGACACTCCCATATTTATTTATTTATTTATGATGTTTAACAGTTCAGGATTTTCTCACAGTATTTACTCTAATATTTTTTCTTCTGGAGAAAGTCTTATTTGGTTTATTTCAGCTAGAATAAAAGCAGTTTTTAATTGTTTTAAAGCCATTTTAAGGTCAATATTATTAGCCCCCTTAAGCAATATTAGTTTTGGATTGTCTCCAGAACAAACCACTGTTATACAGTGACCTAATTACCCTAACTTTACCCTAATTAACCTAGTTAAGCCTTTAAATGTCACTTTAAGCTGTATAGAAGTGTCTTGAAGAATATCTAGTCTAATATTATGTGCTGTCATCATGACAAAGAGAAAATAAATCAGTGATTAGAAATGAGTTATTAAGATTATTATGATTGGAAATGTGTCTGTCCCTTAAACAGAAATTGGGGGAAAAATATACAGGAGGGCTAATAATAATAATATTGCAAAATAGTATATAATGTGATCCAAAAAGATTGTGAATATTATAAAAAATGAAGCAATAATAATATCTAAAGAAAGAACAAAACCAATCAATGGTGGAGAATAAGGTAGTTGATCCATAATAGCGTTAATACTGGTAATCTAAGTTGTTGAAATAACAACAATAATAGAAATGATAGTGATAATGACAGTGAATAAATTATAATAATAACACAACACTTTTAGGCCCAGTTTCACAAACAGCGCTTAGATGAAACCAGGACTACAGTTGCAATCAGAATTATTAGCCCCCCTGTTTATTTTTTTCCCCAATTTCTGTTTAACGGAGAGAAAAAAATTTCAGCACATTTCTAAATATAATAGTTTTAATAACTCATCTCTAATCACTGATTTATTTTATCTTTGTCATGATGACAGTAAATAATATTTGACTAGATATTCTTCAAGACACTTCTATACAGCTTAAAGTGACATTTAAAGGCTTAACTAGGTTAATTAGGGTAACTAGGCAGGTTAGGGTAATTAGGTAAGTTATTGTATAACGATGGTTTGTTCTGTAGACTATTGAAAATATATGTAGCTTAAAGAGGCTAATAATATTGACCTTAAAATGGGTTTTAAAAAATTAAAAACTGCTTTTATTCTAGCCGAAATAAAACAAATAAGACTTTCTCCAGAAGAAAAAATATTATCAGACATACTGTGAACATTTCCTTGATCTGTTAAACATCATTTGGGAAATATTTAAAAAAGAAAAAAAATTCAAAGAGGGTTCAATAATTCTGATTGCAACTGTAGGTCTATAAATTTATAAAAATGGCCTTAGAAAAATATATTACTGGTGTGCACCTGGAGAAAAAAAAATGACGCTGATGTATTTAAAGACATCTCACTGCAAGTTATTTTGAGTTGAGACAGCTCAAACATGCAATTTAATCTTGACTAGCCTTAAACCTTGTTTGTGAAACCCGGGGTTAGTCATTTATGTAGATCTGTGTGAATGATTCTGACAACGTTGTCATTTTGGTACACAAAAGCTTTCAAAATATCAGACAAAATGTAATTCCTCATAACTCTGTGCTGTAACTACACGCTACATATGATAAGAGGTATATTTTTCATGTTAAAACAAGTCACAGTGACATGTGAAATGTCTATTTTAGAAACAGTTTCTGTCTTTGCAGCAAAACAACAGCATAAACTACAATGACAATGATCACCTCAGGTACTGATTATGGGCTTTATTCAGTGTTAAATGCTCCAATGTAAGTTTAAATATCATTGTACGTGACATTTATTGCCTGAAAGCAGCAGCAGATACTGTCGTTCAGCTCAGATCTTGAAAATAAAATAACTAGCAGATGAAATGAAAAGGCGATACAGTGGCGCAGTAGGTAGTGCTGTCGCCTCACAGCAAGAAGGTCGTTGGGTCGCAGGTTCGAACCTCGGCTGGGTCAGTTGGCGTTTCTGTGTGGAGTTTGCATGTTCTCCCTGTGTTCGCGTGGGTTTCCTCTGGGTGCTCTGGTTTCCCCCCACAGTCCAAACACATGTGGTGCAGGTGAATTGTCCGTAGTGCATGAGTGTGAATGAGTGTGTGGATGTTTCCCAGAGATGGGTTGCGGCTGGAAGGGCATCCGCTGTGTAAAAATGTGCTGGATGAGTTGGCGGTTCATTCCGCTGTGGCGACCCCAGATTAATAAAGGGACTAAGCCGACAAGAGAATGAATACATGAATGAAATGAAAGTCAGTGACTTAGTGCAAACCAACACCATCAGTCCCTCCTATGTACTATTAATGATGTTAAATTGGGGTAATACGTATTCATTAAATCAAAAAGTTTACCGTTTCGTTGGGAATTGCTTGTCGCTGGAATCTTGTAGGTAGGACGTGCTGTAACATGGCTTCTTTAAGATAGGATAATTCCTCATAATCTGCTTTATTTGTAGAATTGATAATAAAAGCACTGTTCTTCTGCTTTCTTGTCTCTCAGCATGTGGTTCAGTGTGTGTTTGTGGCCATCCGGACGATCGGGAACATCATGATCGTCACCACACTCCTGCAGTTCATGTTCGCCTGCATCGGCGTGCAGCTCTTCAAGGTGCAGAGACGTTTACATCGAGGTCAGATTTATAGCCACATTATCCTGCAGGGTATCTGACGGGACATGTGTGTGTGTGTGTGTGTGTTTGTGTGTGTGTGTGTGTGTTTGTGTTTCCTCAGGGGAAGTTTTACCGCTGCAGTGATGAAGCAAAGTCAACGCCAGAGGACTGCAAGTGAGTGAAAGTGTGTGTGTGTGTGTGTGTGTTTGTGTGTGTGTGTGTGTTTGATGATGTTGTTGTGTCTGCAGAGGGACGTATATCGTGTACAGTATGGGTGAGACGGCGTTTCCTCAGCTGCGCGAGCGGCTCTGGTTCAACAGCGACTTTAACTTTGATAATGTGCTGATGGCCATGATGGCCCTCTTCACCGTCTCCACCTTTGAGGGATGGCCGGCGTAAGACCATCACACACACACACACACAATCACACATAATTTGATATATTTAAGAATTTCTTTCTGTAGTTGGTCTTCCACATTGTGCATAAAATAGTGATGCACACAGAGCTCGTGATGCCAAAACTTGTTAATAAAGCAGTGAATTGGTGGATTGTGTGTGTTTTTCTGTCCTGCAGGCTGCTGTACAAGGCCATCGACTCCAGCAAGGAGAACATCGGCCCCATTTACAACTACCGCGTGGAGATCTCCATCTTCTTCATCATCTACATCATCATCATCGCCTTCTTCATGATGAACATCTTTGTGGGTTTCGTCATCGTCACCTTTCAGGAGCAGGGAGAGAAAGAGTACAAGAACTGTGAGCTGGACAAGAACCAGGTCTGAGCGCTAACCTTCATACTACTGAGTGTAGTGTTTACAGCAAATACTTTTACTCTATTTGGACTCGATTTCTGTGGCAAGTAATGGGGGTTTCACTTGAGTGTGATTTTTCTTCCCACTATTGGCTACATGCTGAAATAAGCAGGACATTTTTATTTTATTTTTGATAATGTGTGTTTGTCCGCAGCGTCAGTGTGTTGAATACGCTCTGAAAGCGCGTCCGCTGAGGAGGTACATCCCCAAGAACCGCTATCAGTACAAGTTCTGGTATGTGGTGAACTCTACAGGCTTCGAGTACATCATGTTTGTGCTGATCGTCCTCAACACTCTGTGTCTGGCCGTTCAGGTGAGATAATCCGACCACCAGTTTATATATATATATATATACACTCACTGGCCACTTTATTAGGTACACCCTATTATTACTGGGTTGGATGCTTTTTGCCTTCAGAACTGTCTTACACCCCAACCCATTCAGACAGGGCATCAGCATCAACGCTTCCCATTCACTTTGAATGGGTGACGTCAGGTGTTGCCGAACTGCATTGTGTATCCATTGGTGGCGCTTCAGTGGCGTTGTTCGCTGCAGAAGTTGGGAATTTCTCAACTTTTCAAGTTCTAACAGATGCGTCAGCCAATCAGATCGCTTTATGCAAATACACCAGCTCAGACAGTAGTTGATTGCGGACTAATTTCATTGGCTGATGCTGCTATGACAGTCACGTCAGCCCCAACTTCAGACACGCCCTCTGTCAAGCGTTGACGCTCAATTCCTGTGTGAATCAAGCGTTAATCTTTCATGGCAGAGATTCAACAAGGTACTAGAAACATTCCTCAGAGATTTTGCTCCATATTGACATGATAGCATCACACAGTTGCTGCAGATTTGTCAGCTGCTCATCCATGATGCCAATCTCCCGTTCCACCACATCCCAAAAGTGCTCTATTGGATTGAGCTCTGGTGACTGTGGAGGCCATTTGAGTACAGTGAACTCATTGTCATGTTCAAGAAACCAGTCTGAGATGATTGGTGCTTTATGACATGGTGCGTTATCCTGCTGGAAGTAGCCATCAGAAGATGGAGACACTGTAGTCATAAAGGGATGGACATGGTCAGCAACAATACTCAGGTAGGCTGTGGCGTTGACACGATGCTCAATTGGTGCTAATGAACCCAAAGTGTGCCAAGAAAATCTCCCCCACACCATTACACCACCACCACCACCAGCCTGAACCGCTGATACAAGGCAGGATGATCCATGCTTTCATGTTGTTGAGGCCAAATTCTGAGCCGACCATCTGAATGTGGCAGCAGAAATGGAGACTCATCAGACCAGGCAACGTTTCTCCAATCTTCTATTGTCCAGTTTTGGTGAGCCTGTGTGAATTGTAGCCTCAGTTTCCTGTTCTTAGCTGACAGGAGTGGCACCCGGTGTGGTCTTCTGCTGCTGTAGCCCATCCGCCTCAAGGTTGGACGTGTTGTGTGTTCAGAGATGCTCTTCTGCAGACCTCGGTTGTAACGAGTGCTTATTTGAGTTACTGTTGCCTTTCTATCAGCTGGAACCAGTCTGGCCATTCTCCTCTGACCTCTGGCATCAACCAGGCATTTGCGCCCACAGAACTGCCGCTCACTGGATATTTCCTCTTTGTCGGACCATTCTCTGTAAACCCTAGAGATGGTTGTGCGTGAAAATCCCAGTAGATCAGCAATTTCTGAAATACTCAGAGCAGCCCGTCTGACACCAACAATCACACCACGTTCAGAGTCACTTAAATCCCCTTTCTTCCCCATTCTGATGCTCGCTGTGAACTGCAGCAGATCGTCTTGACCATGTCTACATGCCTAAATGCATTGAGCTGCTGCCATGTGATTGGCTGATTAGAAATTTGCGTTAACGAGCAGTTGTACCTAATAAAGTGGCCGGTGAGTTGAATTATTAAGTAAACAAATTATGTGCATAATTGTTAAGGTTAGTCAGTGGGTTTTCTGACATTTTTTAATTAAATTCAACTTATTGCTTTTAAGGCAACAAGTTTACTCACTTATAAAAAGTAAAGTAACTTCGCTTTTTTATAGTGCAATAGGTGTGCAAATCTTAAAAGTAGGTACAGTTAATAGATATTGTTGAAAGCAAAATGATAAGTCGTCCTGTAAAATTGTATTTCTTTTAAAATATTAATATTCTATAAATAACAATATTATTAACTAATCGCTTTTACAGTTTATCTGCAGCTACTTTTACGATTCGTACCATAATGCACTGAAAAGTACGCTCTTTTCAATGTTCTGTGTTATAAACAGCATCACGGCCAGTCGCGTCTCTTCAACTATGCGATGGACGTTTTGAACATGGTTTTCACGGGTGTCTTTGCTGTGGAAATGATTCTCAAACTGGTTGCCTTCAAGCCGAAGGTACGTTTATTGAGTCTATGTTGAGTATGATTGTGAGAGTGCCTGAAACCCCGTCCCTCGATGATATTTAACCCTTCTGCTCTCCCGCGCTGGGCTCCGTCTGTCTGCATTCCCGCTCAGGGTTATTGTGTGGACCCCTGGAATGGGTTTGATGCTCTGGTGGTCATTGGCAGCGTAGTAGACATCATTCTGAGTCAGGTAGACCACCGCCGCTCACCTGTGCTCTCTCTCACCTGCTCATCATCTGTGTTTAAATCACTGCTCGCTCGTCCTTCAGTGTGTGTGAATGTGTGAATGTGTCTGACACTCTTACTGCAGGGGGGAATATGCTGTCTTGTTGTCATGGTTACAGAATCTAAAATCATAAAATGGCTCATTATGAAATAATCTCACCATAGCTGTCAAGAGCATGGCATGTTAAATCAAATCATCAAACCTGTTTACAGATATATAACATTATTTTCATGACACTTAAACACTTTTCTCATTACTCCTCATATTGAATATTTTTTTAAAAATTCAAGTTTTTGTTTATGTTACAGTGTTTATGCATCAAAGTCATGTATTTTTTTGTAATACTGTAGTAAGATATTAAGGCATGCTATCTACATGCTAAACTGTTTTAGAACATTTTAAAACATGCTACGAATATGTTAAAACCAAAACACAGTGTTGAAACAGGCTAATATTGTGTTAAGCATGCTAGCTGTATGCTAAAATATGCTAGAATCTTAAAAACATGCTAGCTATATGTTAAACCATCAACAATATGTAAATCTAGTAATATTAAACAGGCTAGCTACATGCTAAAATATGCTAGAACCTTTAAATATGCTAGAAACTTTAAAACATGGTAGCTATATGTTAAACCGTCAACAATGTGTAAATTTAGTAGTGTTAAAAATGCTAGCTACATGCTAAAATATGCTAGAAACTTTAAAACATGCTAGCTATATGTTAATCCATCAACAATGTGTAAAGTTAGTAGTGTTAAGCATGCTAGCTACATGCTAAAATATGCTAGAAACTTTCAAACATGCTAGCTATATGTTAAACCGTCAACAATGTGTAAATTTAATAGTGTTAAAAATGCTAGCTACATGCTAAAATATGCTAGAAACTTTAAAACATGCTAGCTATATGTTAAACCGTCAACAATGTGTAAATTTAGTAGTGTTAAACATGCTAGCTACATTAAAATTTATTAGAAACAATATGTTAAAACTTAAAAAGTGTTGAAACTGGCTAGACATGTGTTAAACATGCTAAAATATGCAAGAAACTTTAAAACATGCTAGCTATATGTTAAAACCTCAACATAGTGTTGAAACAGGCTAGTAATGTAAAACATGCTAGATAGCTACATGCTAAAATATGCTAAAAACTTTAAAACATGTTAACTATGTGTTAAACTTTCAACAACGTGTAAATTTAGTAGTGTTAAACATGCTAGCTACATGTTAAAATATGCTAGAAACTTTAAAACATGCTAGCCATATGTTAAATGTCAACAATGTGTAAATTTAATAGTGTTAAACATGGTAGCTACATGCTAAAATATGCTAAAAACTTTAAAACAGGCTTGCTATATGTTAAACTTCCAACAATGTGTATATTTAGTAGTGTTAAACATGCTAGCTACATGCTAAAATATGCTAGAAACTTTAAAACATGCTAGCTATATGTTAATCAATCAACAATGTGTAAATTTAGTAGTGTTAAAAATGCTAGCTACATGCTAAAATATGCTAGAAACTTTAAAACATGCTAGCTATATGTTAAACAATCAGCAATGTGTATATTTAGTAGTGTTAAACATGCTAGCTACATGTTAAAATATGCTAGAAACTTTAAAACATGCTAGCTATATGTTAATCAATCAACAATGTGCACATTTAGTAGTGTTAAACATGCTAGCTACATGTTAAAATATGCTAGAAACTTTAAAACATGCTAGCTATATGTTAAACTATCAGCAATGTGTAAATTTAGTAGTGTTGAACATGCTAGCTACATGCTAAAATATGCTAGAAACTTTAAAACATGCTAGCTATATGTTAAACCATCAGCAATGTGTATATTTAGTAGTGTTAAACATGCTAGCTACATGTTAAAGTATGCTACAAACTTTAAAACATGCTAGCTATATGTTAAACCATCAGCAATGTGTAAATGTAGTAGTTTTAAACATGCTAGCTACATGCTAAAATATGCTAGAAACTTTAAAACATGCTAGCTATACGTTAATCCGTCAACAATGTGTATATTTAGTAGTGTTGAACATGCTAGCTACATGTTAAAATATGTTAGAAACTTTAAAACATGCTAGCTATATGTTAAACCATCAGCAATGTGTATATTTAGTAGTGTTAAACACGCTAGCTACATGTTAAAATATGCTAGAAACTTTAAAACATGCTAGCTATATGTTAATCAATCAACAATGTGCACATTTAGTAGTGTTAAACATGCTAGCTACATGTTAAAATATGCTAGAAACTTTAAAACATGCTAGCTATATGTTAAACAATCAGCAATGTGTATATTTAGTAGTGTTAAACATGCTAGCTACATGTTAAAATATGCTACAAACTTTAAAACATGCTAGCTATATGTTAATCAATCAACAATGTGCACATTTAGTAGTGTTAAACATGCTAGCTACATGTTAAAATATGCTAGAAACTTTAAAACATGCTAGCTATATGTTAAACAATCAGCAATGTGTATATTTAGTAGTGTTAAACATGCTAGCTACATGTTAAAGTATGCTACAAACTTTAAAACATGCTAGCTATATGTTAATCAATCAACAATGTGTAAATTTAGTAGTGTTAAACATGCTAGCTACATGCTAAAATATGCTAGAAACTTTAAAACATGCTAGCTATATGTTAATCCATCAACAATGTGTATATTTAGTAGTGTTAAACATGCTAGCTACATGCTAAAATATTCTAGAAACTTTAAAACATGCTAGCTATATGTTAAACTATCAGCAATGTGTAAATTTAGTAGTGTTGAACATGCTAGCTACATGCTAAAATATGCTAGAAACTTTAAAACATGCTAGCTATATGTTAAACCATCAGCAATGTGTAAATGTAGTAGTTTTAAACATGCTAGCTACATGCTAAAATATGCTAGAAACTTTAAAACATGCTAGCTATATGTTAAACTTCCAACAATGTGTAAATTTAATAGTGTTAAACATGCTAGCTACATGCTAAAATATGCTAGAAACTTCAAAACATGCTAGCTATATGTTAATCCGTCAGCAATGTGTATATTTAGTAGTGTTAAAAATGCTAGCTACATGTTAATATATGCTAGATACTTCAAAACATGCTAGCTATATGTTAAAACGTCAACAATGTGTAAATTTAGTAGTGTTAAACATGCTAGCTACATGCTAAAATATGCTAGAAACTTTAAAACATGCTAGCTTAAACTTCAACACCAGGTTAATCTAATGTTAAACATGCTAGCTACAATAAAACATCAACAGTCTTGAAACAGGCTGGTAATGTGTTAACATGCTAGCTACATGCTAAATATGCCAACAACATGCTAGCATAAAGCACTTATGTCTATTAATGTAGTATTGATGCTTAATAAATGATGAGCTAACTATTTATAAATGATTTATAGCATTCAGCTATAATAAAGTCTTACTGAATTGTGTTAAGTACATTTTCTACACTACTTTGCCATTGACTAGCACTGACTTACTAATTAGCTTTTATTTAGATTAGCCTTATTCTGAAATGATGGTTTTTGTTAGCTGTTAAGCAGAATGGGACAGACCCGGTGCTCTCTCTCTCTCTCTCTCTCTCTCTCTCTCTCTCTCTCTCTCTCTCTATGTGTTGGGCTGCAGCATCATAACTGTGTTTTCTTCTGTCCTTTCTTCCCTCTTTCTGTCTGTCTTGTGTTTCTTCTTCTGGTTCTCTGTGGTCTGTTCGCTGGTGTCCGCAGCACTATTTTGCTGATGCATGGAACACATTCGATGCCTTAATTGTTGTCGGTAGCATCGTTGACATTGCAATCACAGAAATCAATGTAAGTAAACGTGTGCTTCAAGCTCAGCCAGCTGTGTTGTCTGTCTTGTTTATTGTCTAGATGTCAGAAGGTCAGTTATATGTGCGTGATTCTCACAAAAGGTGCAATTTTTTCACATTTTACTGCTGATATTATCAACAGTAGTCACATTTTTTGGGATCAATGCATTTTTGGAATATGCCTAAAATAATGTAAATTTACATAAATGTCAGCAGACTTCCAGTTTCGTTTGGTTAATTAAAAATGGGCTATATGCACAGCTAGTGTTTTTCAACCAATGATGAACTTCCGGTGAGAGCCTAATGTGACTATTGATGCCCTTTTTTGAGAATTATTATAATGTTATAAATATGCTGTGTACTATATATATATACACACACACATTATATAGTATACAGTATATACACACTTTACCGGTCAAAAGTTTGGGGTCTTTTTTCTTCTTCTTTATATTTTAAAGAAAATTATTCTGTTTATCAAGGCAGCATTTATAAATGTAAAAAAAATGTTAAATTGTTAAATATTTATTTATTAAATATGTATTACTTATTGTATGCAGTTTCAAATGAAATTATTACTCCATTATTGCTTTTATTACTATTATCATATATAATAATAATTTTACTGTCTGCTTATTGTCTGTTGATAATGCTGCTAAACAGACATTTAACTGACTATAAGAACCTTAGCAAGTGTATGTTAACTTACACTAAACCTAACCCCAACCCTAACCCTAACAGTCTACCTATAATCGAATGAGAATTAGTTGGCATGTAGATGCAATGTAACTTAAATTCAACTAACGGACCATCAAAACAAAGTGTGAGCTAATTTTAAAAATGAAGCTGAACATTAATAATTAAAATCACTGGAATAAATGATTAAATTAAATTATAAACTACTTTTATAGTGCAATAACATTTCACAGTTTTACAATGTGTTCTGTATTTTTGCTGAAATAAACGCAGCCTTGGTGAGCAGGAGAAGCTTATTTTAAAACATTTAAACATTTAAAATATCATGCCGACCCCAAACTTTTGACCGGTAAATGTATATATAAATATAAAATTATAAACTCTATAATTGAACAATTCAGTTAAAGAATAATTGATGTCTTTTTTTTAAATTGTTTAATTTGTAAAGCTCTTAGTTTGAAATTATATCATAAGAAATGTATGGAAGTTTTTTTTCCCACCATGGAAAAAAACAAAGAGTTCAAACTATTTATGACTTTTTAATTTTTCTGGGTTTATATCTCACAGTTTTCATTTATAAATGTGAAATGTAGACTTTCAGAGATGTGCTATAAACTCTGAGTTCTGAAAAAGGTCAGAATTAATGCATGTTAATGCAGTATTTTAACTTAAAAGTCATTTATGAAATTAGAATTTCCTCCCAAAAATGAGCCAGAATAGTAAAAAGTCAGAATGTTCAAAGAAAAAAGCCAGAAATGTTATAATTCAACCAGAATTGTTAAAAAAGTCCAAAAAATTTAAAGGAAAAAATTTAAAATTGTTTAAAACAAATCTTGTATAAAGAATAAAGCAAAAAAATTTTTAAGAAAAAGTCAGAATTTTAAAAAAAAGTCAAAATTGTTTAAAGAGAAAAGTCAAAATTATAAAAAATTATAGTGAAAAGCCAGAATTGTTCATATAAAAACCCCAAATTGTTCAAAGTAAAAAGTCTAAATTGTTTAAAGTAAAAAAAGTCTGAACTATTCAATGAAAAATGGCAGAATTGTTCATAGAAAAAAAGTAAAAATTGTTTAAAGAATAAAGCAAAAAAAATTCAAAGAAAAAGTCAGAATTATTAAATAAGTCAAAATTGTAAAAAAAAAAAAAAAAAAGTCAAAATTGTTTAAAAAGTAAAGTCAAAATGATAAAAAATCTCAAATTTTCAAAGTGAAAAGCCAGAATCGTTCATATAAAAAAGTCAAAATCGTTAAAGAGAAAAGTCAAAACTGTAAAAAAAAATAAATAAGAATTGTTCATATAAAATATTATAAAGTCTAAATTGTGAGATGTGCTATAAACTAAAAATATCTGTGAAAAAGGTCAGAATTAATGCATGTAAACGCAGAATTTCAACTTAAAAGTCATTTATGAATTTAGAATTCCCTCCAAAAAAGAAGCCAGAATTGCAGGATATAAATTCAGAATTGAGTCCCAAAGTAACTCATAATTAGGCCCACACGGAATCTTTTAGCCCATCATTAATGGGATTTTTAGCCCATCATTAATTCTGTTTATTAACTTGAGTAAATGTGTGTAAATCTGAATTTATTCAGTTTTTAAATTACACATATTTCACATATTAAGGTTTTAGTTATGAGACTCCCAAAATAATTCCGCAGAAATCCACAGATTTTTACCAAAATTCTCCGCAGAAATTGCAAAAGACGTCCGCAGATTCCGTCTGGCCCTACTCATAATTCAACAAATAAAAGTCAGAATTGTGAGATTTAAAATCCATGAAACAAAATAAATCTGAATGCAAGATAAATACTTTTAATTACAATAAATATCTCGCCTTGATTGTTTTATTGGGGGTGTAATTGAGTCCAGATTTAGCTGTATTCATCAGCATTGTTGTGACTATGAGTTTAATGCGCATCCTCTGATCTGTTGAAGCCCTCAGGATCTCCTGTGTGTGAAGTATAGTCAGGGGTAAGAGCCCGTAAGAGAATGATCTGCTTATGTTTATGATCAAACCATAAACAGCATTTATTTATTATTTGAGAATGCGACGCCTGCAGTGCATGACCAACTCTGCATGAAACTCGCCCCTGAATCAAGCAGATCGTCACCCTGCAAACATAATAAAAACAGGCTTTATTTACTTAGAGATTTTGTTTCTGGTCTAAATACCTAAAAAATCTTAAATCAAGAAGCATTTTCAAGACAAGAACTAAATATTGTGCTGTTTTCAGAAATAATGAGTCAAAATGAAGAGAGTTTTTCCTTAAAACAAGCAGAATAATCTTCTTTTTGGTTTGAAATAATAATAATATTTTACTTTGGAAGAATATTTAGCTTGTTTAAAGGAAAAAACTCATTTAATTTTGACTTAATATTTCTGAAACAATTCAATATTGTGTGCTTGACTCGAAAATTATTTTTTAATAGAGTTTTTTTTTTTTTTTTAGATATTTGGATTAAAAAGGAGATGAAAACTGGAAGTAAGACATGCATTTTTACAGTCAAACACACAGTCCTGTTCACGCAATACTTAATTAATGCAACAAGCTAAATAATCTGCCAGGGGTGCGTTTCCCAAACAACAACATAATTCATCATGGCTAAACTATCATAGTACGATGCATCGTTTGGGAAAAGAATGATGTAGTGACGAGTGTTTCCCAAACCCGGAGTTTCTCTGATGCAGATCCATCATTTGAACCACGTTAGTTAAAGCGTAAAACCTCCATAATGACGCTCTAAACATGGCGAAGTAACAACTTTAAAGAAAAACCCCATAGTTTTTTGTGCAAATATTGTTTTACACACATTATTATTATTATTATTATTTATTATTATATTATTATTATTATTATTATTATTATTATTTGTTATTATTATTATTATTATTATTATTATTATTATTATTATTATTTGTTATTATTATTATTATTATTATTATTTGTTATTATTATTATTTGTTATTATTATTATTATTATTATTATTATTTAGGCTATTTTTTATTATTTTTATTATTTGCTATAATTATTATTATTATTTAGGCTATTTATTATTATTATTATTATTATTATTTGTTATTATTATTATTATTATTATTATTATTATTATTATTTAGGCTATTTTTTATTATTTTTATTATTTGTTATAATTATTATTATTATTTAGGCTATTTATTATTATTATTATTATTATTATTATTTAGGCTATTTGTTATTATTATTATTATTATTATTATTATTTGTTATTATTATTATTATTATTATTATTTGTTATTATTATTATTATTATTATTATTATTATTTAGGCTATTTTTTATTATTTTTATTATTTGTTATAAATATTATTATTATTTAGGCTATTTATTATTATTATTATTATTATTTGTTATTATTATTATTATTATTATTATTACTATTTAGGCTATTTATTATTATTATTATTATTATTATTATTATTATTTTTTTTTTTTTTTTTTGTTATAATTATTATTTTAATTTTTTAGGCTATTTATTATTATTATTATTATTATTATTATTATTATTATTATTTGTTATTATTATTATTATTATTATTATTATTATTATTATTATTATTATTATTATTATTATTATTTGTTATTATTATTATTATTATTATTTAGGCTATTTTTTATTATTTGTTATAAATATTATTATTATTTAGGCTATTTATTATTATTATTATTATTATTATTATTATTACTATTTAGGCTATTTATTATTATTATTATTATTATTATTACTATTTAGGCTATTTATTATTATTATTATTATTATTATTATTATTATTATTTTTTTTTTTTTTGTTATAATTATTATTTTTATTATTTAGGCTATTATTATTATTGTTATTATTTAGGCTATTTATTATTATTATTATTATTATTATTTGTTATTATTATTATTATTATTATTATTACTATTTGGGCTATTTATTATTATTATTATTATTATTATTATTTGTTATAATTATTATTATTATTTATTATTATTATTATTATTATTATAATTATTATCATTATTATTATTATTATTATTTCGACTATTTATTATTATTTATTATTATTATTATTATTATTTAGGCTATTTATTATTATTATTATTATTAAGTTGTATATTTATTTATTTATTTATATTAAAGTCTACTTTTACAATTTGACACATTGAAAACCACTTTAGAAATGTTTTAACCAACAGGCCCATGTCATATACGCCTACAGTGCAGATACATTTCTTAATAAATAACCTGATAAACTATGTAAAAAATAAATCCGTAAAATTTACGGCAAATAATTGGCAGATGTTTTTGCCAGTATTTCACCGTTAAAAACACGGTACAAACCGTAAAAGTAACTTCTCATTATTACAGTAAACTACCGTACTTCCTTAATTTATAGAAGTAATATGTCTGCATTTCAATTATCAACATCTACACATCTTTTGTTACACAGATAGACACGTTACCACAGCCATATGCAGGTGGTGATGAGAAAGTTACATAATGAACCAATGCTCATCACAAACAACTGTTCCCACAAGCAGAATAACGTATCAGTGAATAGAAGGTGCTCAGTGTCATTCACACAGCTACTAAACACCAGTATGCATCGAATTAAATAAACATTGTTTATCAACATTAGATGTAACATAAATCTCTAATGTACATAACTGATGGGGAAACAACTAAAAAGGGCCATAGTAATGTCAACAAAAAGCATAAAAAGTGATGTGCTATGATGGGAAAGTCAGTTTACAGTTATTCGCCGTATATATTAAGGAAACAAACTGTTAACCAGGTTACAGATTTTTAATCACGGCCATTTTTACAGTGTAGGCTTAAATTAAAAGCATTAACGTTTGCTGTATATTTTTGTTTTCACAAGCTTTGTAGACGTAACATAAATTCCGCTTTTTAAATAATAGATCACCTATAGCTTTCGTCATGAGCTACGGCTGCGTTCAAAATGACATCAATGTTTTCAAGGTGCACTATGAAGGGAGCGCAATTGTCAATATGAAGATCGCTCAAACTGAACTGTAACAATTACTTTGAAAGCAAATTACACCTAGGAGTGATGATTTTAATGCTTTATTTTAAATCATTCTAAGTTTAAATGTTGGAACATTTGAAAGGAATAGGGCTTAGTGGGGATAACTGGGAATAGAACACAACCAGGAACTCTGTTTCTAACTACAGCTCCAGAGGTGTAGTTGCAAGCGAACAAGTTTGCGACGCAGTTTGTGAATGTTCATTGGAACGATGGATTTAGGAAACGGCAAATCAACAAACTATGTTTGTAACGACGCAACTTGCGACCTTAGTTGGCTAACGATGATTTTCTGAAACGCATCCCAGTGCGGTTATTACACTGCAAGTAATGCTTTTCTTATTTAGTTGTTGTCTTGTTTTTAGTCCAAATATCTAAAACTTATTCAATCAAGAAGCATTTTCTAGACAAGCATAACCAACCCAGGCTCATTCTGAAAACGTAGTCCCATGGACGTTTCTGGAGGCCGCGAAATGCGTCCCGGGAAGTATGTATTTTTGCACTTTTTGTTTTTGCGAATCCGCAAGAGGCCTCTGTGTGCGCTTTTTCACATCTCAAATTTCTTTCGCAAGTGCCGTTCGCGCCCGCTGTTCTCGCGTAAACCCACCAGAGGCCGCTGTCGGCTGATTGTCTGTCTGACTGAATGGCCGGCCGGCCAATCGACTGACTGACCCACCCTCCTCCTTCCCTAAACCCAACCAATTTTACTGATTGACCCGCCCACCCACTTACTTCCCTGAACCCAACCAACGGTTTCCAAAAGCCATCCAGAAAAGAAAAGCCCTCGTCTGATTTGTACCACGTTTTCGGATTTTACCGCATTCTCACCCTGTTGTTCACTTGTTCATTTTATTTTTTGGATTCTGTTTTTGTCTTGCCTGATTTCTGGAACCGCTCTTCCCCAGACTCGAACCCCGTCGTCATGGGCAACTCCTCTCTGCGTCTCAAGTCTGCTGACGTAACATGACGAGCTAACGGGACAAACTGGTTGCGGCGGGAAAGGCCTCCACACGGAGGTGAGCGGTCAGCTGGTGAGCGTGAAAAGGAACGGCGTTATACCGCTTGAGCGTTCGTTTAAAAAAAACGAAATGAAGCCATACGTACCTCCGGCTACATAATTTGCAGTCTCCAGAAACGTCCACGGGACTACGTTTTCAGAATGAGCCTGTGTTGAGCATAACATAATGTTTGGTTTTAATAAATAATGAGTCAAAATGAAGTGAGTTTTTTCTTGAATCAAGCAAAATAATCTGCTAATCGGGTAAGAAAAAGAATCTTGTTTTTCCTTTTGACACTAGATTATCTCACTGTATTCCCAGATTATTTTGCTTGCTTTAAATTCAGACTCAGTATATTTATGAAAACAAAACAACATTTTATTCTTGATAGAAAATGCTTCTTGATTTTAGAACTTTTAGATATTTGGACTAGAAACAAGACAAGAACTCTGAGTAAGAACAGCAGTGCACTACCACACTTGCAGACTATTTAAGAATTTAGATATTCAGATTAGAAACGAGACAAGAACAGTGGAGATGAGTGGAACACACAGTGCTGTTCCCACAATACTCGCACTCCACCATGTGTGACACACGGATGCACAATATAACGCATTAACATGAGCCGTTTTTCCCAGAACACGGAGGACAGCGCGAGAATCTCCATCACGTTCTTCCGGCTGTTTCGGGTCATGCGTTTAGTGAAGCTGCTGAGCCGAGGAGAGGGCATCCGCACACTACTCTGGACATTCATCAAGTCTTTTCAGGTACATTACATGCTAAATACTATCAAAAGTCCTGCTATATATATTAAAAAAACATGGTACTGCCTTTTTTTTTAATGAAAGCATGATTGATCCATAGCTGAAGATCATAAATGTCATAGTAATGCAGTAGGCATGGGCCAGTATAAGATCCAGTACTGCTCTAAAATATGGGTGGCACGGTGCCTCAGTGGTTAGCACTGTCACTTGGTCCCTGCTTCAAGTCCCAGCTGGGCCTGTTGGTGTTTCTGGAGTTTGCATGTTTTCCCCGTGTTGGTGTGGGTTTCCTCCGGGTGCTCCGGTTTTCCCCACAGTCCAAACACATGCGCTATAGGGGAATTGATCAACTAAATTGTCTGTAGTGTGTGTGTGAATGAGTGTATATGTGTGTTTCCCAGTACTGGGTTGCAGCTGGAAGGGCGTCCACTGTGTAAAACATATACTGGAATAGTTGGCGGTTCATTCCGCTGTGGCGACCCCTGATAAATAAGGGGCTGAGTGAGTGTGTGATGTTCGAGCTGACGTCAGTGCTGTGTTTTTCTGTGTCAGGCTCTGCCGTATGTGGCTCTGCTCATCGCCATGCTCTTCTTCATCTACGCTGTCATTGGAATGCAGGTAAATATTGAAAAACCGCTGCAGTTTTGCAGGAACGCCGCTGTGAATTGTGATAATCGGATTTTATTTCTTATTATAGGTGTTTGGGAAGATTGCTATGGTGGATGGAACCAGCATTAATCGCAATAATAATTTCCAGACCTTTCCTCAAGCCGTGCTCCTGCTGTTCAGGTCTGTTCGGGACAATATTGGGATAATCAGTCAATTCTGATTGACTGAGTCTCACTGGCTTGGCAAAAACTATACATTATTTCAGTCTTATTCTTATTTCATTAACCGTTGTGTGCTGTTGGGTCGTTTTCATCCACTCTGGGGTGATTTTGAGGCTTAATTTAGCCATAACGTTCTCTGTGTTTCAGCAAATGTGATGATTTTTGCTGACAGATCTTATTTCAGGCCCATAGCCAGCGTGGTGAAAGGGGTGGTTCTTTTTTCTCAAAAAGTGGACCTATTTGCAGTATTACGCCTCAGTTTCTATTTAACTATGAGATTTAAATACTGCGTTTTAGTAGCATTTTAAGCAGTATTTTTTTTTTTTTGCTGGATTAGCTAGTCAGATGTCATCATACCCACACTTTTTGATGTACTAAAAATATTTCCTAAAAATTTGCAATAAAAACATTAAAACAAGACTAATTTTTAAAATACAAATTTATTACATCATATATCATTAGGAAAAAATAGGAATCTGTTAAAGTTTTAAAGTAAAAAAAAAACTGTAGCCTACTGTCATTTATTAGACAAAAAACAAACTTGCCAGCACATTCAACTGTTCTCAGTCACAATTTGGCCATTTCAATAAAAAATAATAATTAAAACATAATAATAATAATAATAATAATAATAATAATAACAACAACAAAAACAACAACAATAATAATAATAAAAAAAACAATAATAATGAATTCTTCAGAATCTTTCTAGCCTCTTTGGTAAAAAAAAAGTACATTAGAAAATTCCTGGATATTACCAAGAGCCAAAATATATTCAAATTAATTTAATATGGTCCGCTTCTGGTGCTTCACATGTTTTTATTGCTCATTTTTATTTCAGGAATAAGGTCCAAGATTTAGAATAAAAGTTACCTGTAAAATGTTTTCTCTGTTTAAAAACAATAGTGAAAGAAGACTTCTCTTACATCAGATTATAGTAACACCGAAGCAACAGCCGACAGAGAACTCCGTTTGGTCTTAAAGCCTTTTTATATGGATTATTTTCATTATTTATGATAGCAGTCAAAATAGGACAAGTGGACAAATGAGCTCATGTATGGGACAAATTCTGGACCTTTGTCAGGGGTGGGTCATCCGAACACACGTAGAACACATGTTTTATGCTTATAGTAAACATGTTTTTAATAGAGTTTTGTCTGTAAAAGCGCACCTACAGGTGTTTCAGGCGCAGCTCAGATTTTCTCCAGATCATAATTTATTTTATTTATATTAATTTTGTCTAAAAAATTACTAGACCTGTCCAGTTTCATCTGTAATGCATCCCAGATCACCTGAAGAGGTTTGAGCGATCGGATTTATATTAGATCAGAATAAAACGAATGAAGTGACCAAACAGCCTCAAACACACAGACGTGACTGAATTAGCGCCATTTGCTGTGAAGTGGCATCTGACGGCTGAGGACTCCGCTTGCCATTAAAGCCTTCGTCAGACAGTTATTTAAAAACAATGGCAAAAATAGGGAAAGGGACGACCCGGCTAATGCGGCCAGTTAGGCTAGAACCTCATGGATAGGGACAGATTTTCATCTGTTAGGAAGTAAGTAACTTTAGCCTTACCCTGTTTGGCAGTCTTATTGAACAACAATATTTAGCGATAATGACGCCGCTGCCTGCCTTTTCTGCCTCTCTTGCTCTTTTCGACCCATAGCATAGTATGGATGTCGCATCAAAGATTCACATGTTACCACTCAGTGGGTTATGTCACGTGACTCGCGTCACATTATTGTGGCTTTGAGGCTCCATGGAATTCGAATTACTGGCCATAGTTAATTAAAATTACTCTATTACAATATATATTAAATATAAATATATTATTTAATATTAAATTACATAAAATAATTAAAAGGACAAATTCTGGACCTTTTGGCCGTGGGGGGTGGTTCGTACGAACCACCTGAACCCCCCCTGGCTACGGGCATGTATTTTGACACATATTTTGGGAAAATGCTTTTAAAATTCTCAAAAAATCTATACACTCTGTTCAGATTGACTCCTCTTAGGTTATGTTGGGGCTGTTTTTGCCCCATCGTCTTCCTTTATAATCACATGCTTTGATTGCAAAGCCATGACAGCGTATAATCATGCATTCCTGATTGTTGCTGGTTTTCCCTGCTTAACTAAAACACCAAAGTTGAACAAATACTGAAATACAGGCATTACTTGTTGTTTGTACATGTTAGTAAATACTGTACATTAGTGGAGCATTGTTTTAAAGTGTCGCCAACGATTTTTATGGTACTCAACTCCCAGAAATTATCAGATGTGCTCCAACATTAGGCACATTCAAATCCAGACTGAACACACATCTGTTTAGCTGTGCCTTTACTGAATGAGCACTGCGCTACGTCCGACAGATGGCACTATTATGTTTTTCTCTTCTTTTTCATTCTTTTACAACCTGTTTTACCATATTTTTATCTGTTTTTATCTGTTTTTTAATTATCTGTTTTTATTTAATTTTTTTTTCTTACACTTGTCTTTTTATTCCTGTTTATGTAAAGCACTTTGAATTGCCACTGTGTATGAAATGTGCTATATAAATAAACTTGCCTTGCCTTGCCTAGCCTAGTATTTGACATGATGGTAGTTGACATGATGTATGGTGATGGTGTGTTTCTCTGACTGTGTTTTTAGGTGTGCGACGGGTGAAGCCTGGCAGCAGATCATGTTGGCTTGTTTACCTGGAAAACTGTGTGACTGTGAGTCCGACTATAATCCTGGAGAAGAGAAATCCTGCGGCAGCAACTTCGCCATCCTCTACTTCATCAGCTTCTACATGCTCTGTGCTTTCCTGGTACATTAAAACAGCTCAGCTAAAACATAAAATCAAAAACAATAATCAAAACAGCTGAAACAGAGTTCTCCCAGTACTTCAGAAACTGCAGTTTTATACATTATTTACGTTTTGATTGCTTAATTTAACTAATTTCCTCTTCAACCACATCTCTGATTGGTGTTTACTGGTGTGATGAGGGGCGGAGTCAACCTGTCAATCGCATGAGATCCAACCATAGCAAACTACAACCATCCAATCAGTTCCCCATGGAAAAAATCAAGCCCCAGCCACATATAAATAGGCAAAAGTTTTACATTTATTTATAAGAAAATAATTAGTGCTGGCCAAAAAATTAATGCGTTTAATTTCACCAAAATCCAAATTAGTTTTGACATAATTTAAGCGTGTATAGTGTGTATATTTATTATGAATATATAAATATTCATGCATATATTTGAGAAAATTTTTGTTAATATTTAGATACAAATTTAGAAACAAATTTGTTTTGTATAGGTTTGTTTCTATGTATGTGTGTGTATCACATATACATAATAAATATATATAATACACACATATATTATGTCAAAACAAACCTTTATTTTGGAAGCAATAAATCCTGATTAATTTTGGCCTAGCATTAAAAATTCATTCATTCATTCATTTTCTTTTCGGTTTAGTCTCTTTATTAATCAGGGGTCGCCACAGCGGAATGAACCGCCAACTTATCCAGCATATGTTTTACACAGCGGATGCCCATCCAGCTGCAAGCCATCACTGGGAAACATCCAAACACACTCATTCACACTCAGACTCGACAGACCCCTATACCATGTTTTTGGACTTGTTGGGGAAACCGGAGCACCCGGAGGAGAACATGCAAACTCCACACAGAAATGCCAACTGACCAAGCCGAGGTTCGAACCAGCGACCTTCTTGCTGTGAGGCGATTGTGCTACCCACTGCGCCACCGTGCTGCCCAGCATTAAAAATAATATGTAATAACAATTATTAAATAAAATACTAATCATACTACATTTAATATAATAAATAATAATAGTAATAATAGATTTTATATTTATTTTTAAGTGATGTTTAACAAAGAAAAGAGTTTTAAAAATATTTTCCTTCAAAATAATATTTACAATTGAAAAAAAGAAATCTTTTTATTCCAGCCAAACTTTCTCTAGAGCAGGGGTGTCCAAACTCGCTCCTGGAGGGCCGGTGTCCTGCACAGTTTAGCTCCAACTTGCTTCATCACACCTGCCAGGACGTTTCCAGTATATCTAGTAAGAGCTTGATGAGCTGCTTCAGGTGTGTTTGATTAGGGTTGAAACTAATGCTGCGTCCCAATTCGCATACTTATACTACGACCTAAAAGTATGTACTTTTTTTGTGGAGGAAAAATATATACTTTTGAGTGTGTAACAGAAAAGTATGCTAGCTTTGGGACATACTACTTCCTCGTTACACAGATCGTTGTGTTGCTTAGTTAGAGCCCTGCCAATCATCCACATTTCTGTCGTATTTAATTTCCTACCTTATTGGAGAAGCAGCAGCAGGATAATCTCCCATTCACGAGTCTTTCATGCAGAGAAATCTCCTCAGGTCTTTGGATAACTCTGCATTCAGACGGTAATGTCCAAACACGTCTTTATAGAAGTTCAGTATTGTTGTTGCAGATGAAATATAACACAGACAACGCTATTTAAATATTCTCCAGTGGGCTAGATATTAACTAACAGTCATACAAACATCTGTACCGAAGCCTCTCTGCTTGACGGTTGGTCTCGCGCGTCCATCATGTTTGTAGTTTGTTTACACTTTTCACCCACGTTTTGTAGTTCTAATCGAATTCACGTCCAACGCGCAATGTACTGTGGGTAATATCAGCGGTTAGAGTATGGACGCTTCTACACTTAAAATTTTGACCGGAAATAGTAAACCATCCGGGAATTTTTGGCATACTCTTTTCAACATACTACGATTTGGGACATACTAATTCTACTTTCACATACTAATTAGGACGGATAGTATGCGCATTGGGACGCAGGATAACTCTCCAGGACACCGGCCCTCCAGGACCGAGTTTGGACACCCCTGCTCTAGAACAACAAAACATCATACTAAATATTGTGGAAAAATTGAAATGATAATTTTTCCTTCAACTGAACGTCATAAATAAAAAAAAAAGAAAGTTTCATGCTTTTTTTTTCCTCCCCCACAGATCATTAATTTATTCGTCGCCGTCATCATGGACAACTTTGACTACCTGACACGCGATTGGTCGATTCTCGGACCGCATCATTTAGATGAGTTCAAGAGGATCTGGTCGGAATATGATCCCGAGGCCAAGTATGAATGCATCAGATGCTGTGCTTCTGGTTTAGTGTGTGTGTGTGTGTGTTTGACAGTGTGTTTGTGTTCATCAGGGGCCGAATCAAGCATTTAGATGTGGTGACTTTACTGCGCAGGATTCAGCCGCCGCTGGGCTTCGGCAAACTGTGTCCTCATAGAGTCGCATGCAAGGTATAAATTACAACACACTAAAACACACACACACACACACACACACACACACACACACACACACACACACACACACACACACACACACACACACACACACACACACAAATGCTTTAGTTTTGGTCTTGTTTCTAGTCCAAATATCTAAAAACTCTTAAATCAAGAAGCATTTTCTAGACAAGCAAAACTTATTGTCTTGCTTTAAGCAGTAATGAGTCAAAATGAAGTGAGTTTTTGATTAAAACAAGCAAAATAATCTGCCAAAGTGGTAAGAGAAATAATCTTGTCAAAAGGTACGCAAGAGTATTTTGTGCACTCCAATAGCAGATTATTTTGCTTGATTTAATCAAAAACTTACTTCATTTTGACTCATTATTGCTTAAAGCAAGACAATATTTTTGCTCTTTATTGAAGAGCATTAAGGGGCGACACGGTGGCGCAGTAGGTAGTGCTGTCGCCTCACAGCAAGAAGGTTGCTGGTTCGAGCTTCGGCTGGGTCAGTTGGCGTTTCTGTGTGGAGTTTGCATGTTCACCCCATGTTGGCGTTGGTTTCCTCTGGGTGCTCAAGTTTCCCCCACAAATCCACAGACAAGTGCTATAGAGGAATTGGGTAAGCTAAAATTGTCCTTAGTGTATGTGTGTGAATGAGTGTGTATGGGTGTTTCCCAGTGATGGGTTGCAGCTGGAAGGGTATCCGCTGCGTAAAACATGTGCTGGATAAGTTGGTGGTTCATTCCGCTGTGGCGACCCCGGATTAATAAAGGGACTAAGCTGAAAAGAAACTGAAATATTAGAGCACATGTTTTATGCTTATAGTAAACATGTTTTAACAGAATTGTGTCTGTAAAAGCGCAGCTACAGGTGTTTCAGGCACACTTCAGATTTTCTCCAGGTCATCATTTATTTTATTTATATTAATTTTGTCTAACATATGATTAGACCTGTCCAGTTTCATCTGGAATGCATCCCAGATCACCTTCTGAAGTGGTTTGAGCGATCGGATTTATGTCAGTGGGTTAATGTCACGTGACTCGCGTCACAGTATTGCGGCTTTGAGGCTCCATGGGATTATTTAAAGGGCACCTATGGTGAAAAATCTACTTCTCAAGCTGTTTGGACAGACATATGTGTAGGTATAGTCTATAGACCGTCATATTGGGGTGATATAAACACACTCAGTGCTTTTTTTTCAATTTAACAACATATAAACGGTGGACCAATTGGAGCGGTTTTGAGAGCGACCGCAACTTGACGTAGGAGTGCGGTCCCCCCGCCCACCAATATTGATTGACAGGTGCGCATTACCATATCCTCGGTATGTTGTTTCACGTCCGCCATTTTCAGCGTGAGTCAAAGCGACGTCACCAAAGAAACACCCGTGCTCTATTTTTAGATGTAAGGCTCATTGGGCTCAACATTCACCACGTTATCGCTCTCCTCGCCGCCAGTGTTTACATACATGTGTACTTTCATTGCGTCTTCCTTAAACTTCAGCGGTTTGCATTTCCCGTGGTCACAGAAGCTCCCTGTCAACTTAACTAGGTGCAGCTGGAAAGTGCGAGCGCGTTGCCTCACGTGCGCGTCCCTCCATTGGAAATAACTAACTAACGTGCAGCGCCATGCATTTCGCGGTGTCACGGATGAAAGTGAGGACCGGGAGGGTGTCGCAGATTAAAGTGAGGACCGGGGGGTTCGCTCACTATTCTGCCGCCTAGGTCGCCTCAGGACACTGTTCATATTTCTGTCGCGCCGCAGAGCGTTATCTGAATAGTTTCCATTTAAATAACATGCGAATGTGTCGTGGCTCTGAGCGGCGCATCCGGTGTATGATGCCCTTTAGTTATATCCTCAAGCAGGTCGTACACCAGAAGCGCCGCTCTGCGACACGCAGCGTCGCGCCACGCAGCGGCATGCATTTATGAATTCTAAACATATGTTTCTATCAGGGGACACACACCGGCGCCGCAAGTGTGCGATACTTTCAACTATCATGTGCGCGCCGTGATTCCCTTCAGTCAAAGTTAGTTCAGTGTGCTTGGTTATTAGTCTCGGTGTAGGCTACAAGCTCGGAGCTTTAAACTAGCACACAGTTGGCTGTAAAACTACACAAAGACACAAATGATTCTGTAGTCTCTGCTTGGTCTGTGTCCGAGTCGTACATGTACAGCTGAATGCTGGTCCTCTCACTCATGTTGCTTCTCTCTGTCTGCCTGTCTGTTGCCATACACAAAGCGGGGGAGCTCTTGGCTCCGCCCCCTTGTTAAGTTGGGCGGGAAGTCGAAACTAATTTTCATGTGAAGCAACACGCCCCTAAAACAGCGAGCTGTGTACACGCCCCCAAAATGACACTTTTTAACACATCATAATAAACAAATCTGAATTGTGTTTTGAACTGAACCTAAACTGGCACACTCAGAAGAGCCATAATATTAATATTACATCTTAAAAAGGGGTAAAATAGGTGCCCTTCAAAATGACACTTTATTACAATATATATTAAATATAAATATATTATATAATGTTAAATTACATGAAATAACTAAAAGGACAAATTCTTTTGGCCATGGGGGGAACCGTGTCGTTGCTTTTATTTAGAACACGGTTGAAATCACTCGCTCCTGTCCTCAATCTGGCAACCCGCGCTTGCGTTTATATTGATCCAGGAGTGCAATACCTAGTTCAACCACTGGGTGTCAAACATACATACTGGACCTTTAAGTGTCGTATCGACGTCACGCCGAAAAGGCTAAAGACTCGTTATCAAGACGATTCATTTGAAGCACTATGAGTCGACTCTTTTATAAATGAATCAATAGTTTTAAACACGCTGCACTTTCAGATTTAGGCCTTAGCTGGATATTTCACTTCACTGTTACACACTGCATGCAAGGTCATTCTCAAAAACCCATAATAGGGGCTCTTTAATACCAAACCAGTTTTTTTAGCAAGAATTTAGTCAATATTTAAATACAATTTCCTTATCTGAAAACAAGAAAGCAAACAGAACTATTTCATTTTGTAATGACTTTAATTTATGTACTGTAAGTGATTCTTAAACGCATTAACCTCATGTTTACGTCACGTTCTTTATTCATTCATTCATTCATTCATTTTCTTTTCAGCTTAGTCCCTTTATTAATCCAGGGTCGCCACAGCGGAATGAACCGCCAACTAATCCAGCACATGTTTTACGCAGCGGATGCCCTTCCAGCTGTAACCCATCTCTGGGAAACATCCATACACACTCATTCCCACACATACACTATGTACAATTTAGCCTACCCAATTCACCTGTACCGCATGTCTTTGGACTGTGGGGGAAACCGGAGCACCCGGAGGAAACCCACGTGAACGCGGGGAGAACAGGCAATATTCTGTATACAAATATTCTAATAAGCATGTCAACTGTTTATTAAAAAAACGTACTCTCCCTTGATCTCAGTGCAGTTTCCCGAGGGTCTGGAATAAACCACAGATTTGTCATCGTGAAACACAATGTACTGCCGACAAAACTTCACATTCTCGTTCCTCTCCAGATCCCGCTCTGAAAACACACTAACTAATGATATTTACTCTTAATATTTATTTATTGATTCCTTTACAAGAACAGCTGCGTTCAGAGCTGATTGTCTTGCTTTGCTTGTGTAATTCTCCACATTCTCCTATTAAGAATTGATTTAAAGTTGGTTTTATATTGGGAACTTCATCAGCAGCTGTATCTCTTCTAGACTTATTAAAGTGCAAACTTAATCAGTAAATAATGGTATATCAGATGCGTTATGTCCTGTATATAATGATTAGAGCTCCTCTGTTGTGTTATGCTGTGTCTCTGCAGCGGCTGGTAGCCATGAACATGCCCCTGAACAGTGACGGTACGGTGATGTTCAACGCCACGCTGTTCGCTCTGGTCAGAACGGCTCTGAAGATCAAGACTGAAGGTAAAACTGAGGAGATGCAGACGCTCACAGGCCTGTGCTGGTGTGAGTGTGTGAGTAATCATGAGCGTGTGTGTGTGTGTGTGTGTGTGTGTGTGTGTGTGTGTGTGTGTGTGTGTGTGTGTGTGTGTGTGTGTGTGTGTGTGTGTGTGTGTGTGTGTGTCAGGGAATCTGGAACAAGCCAATGAGGAGTTGCGAGCCGTTATCAAGAAGATCTGGAAGAAAACCAGCATGAAGCTCCTGGACCAAGTGGTGCCACCTGCTGGAGGTTAAACACACACACACACACACACACACACACCAGTGGCGGAGCCAGAGGGGTGGCCGGGGTGGCACTGGACACCCCTGACATCCTACTGGCCACCCCGGGTGCCACCCCAAAATTGTATTTGCTACTGGCAGTTCCTGATGCTGATTGACATCTCATTTGTCTAAAGAAGTTTTTGAATTTTGCCAGCAACGCTCAAGCTATTTTCAAATCAATGACGAGCCGAAGACAAGTGCGTGGTTTCAAGTAAGACGAATAATAATAATATACCATAACCTAATATTTGAAATACGCTTTATAGTTTATTATAAGGTTTGTTTGCTGAGGAACGTTTATCCGCTGCGTAAGTTAACGAGGCACCGACGACATCAGTTAACTTAATGAGAGAGAGAGATCAATTCGCTCTTTAGACAGTTAACGCTATACTTCATCTGTGCTAGTATTACATACACATTCCATGTATGTAAGTTATTATATTTAATTTACGATGCTCAAATATTCTGCTAATATGGGGAAGTCATGTTAGGCTAGCTGTTTGTGAGTTAAATTTATTTGAAATGGAATAGCGAGCTCATATACTTTCTTCAGAAAAATGTTTTTTTTTAGATCGGTTGTTGATTTTAATGTGCAGGTATGATAATGGATATTTTTAATTAGGATAAATGTGTTTCTAACTGGATCAGATGTAAACAGATAGTTACATTATTTTTGCACAGGGTCAATTTACCCATAAGAACCCGGACCGATTTCTCCTTATAGGGAAATTATGGGACATATAATACAGACCAAATGGACCACTTATAACATGTTTCTGCAGTTGTTTTTGAAATGCAACCCTTCTTTGTGAAAGATCTGTAATGTTACATATATGTGACATTGGGCGTTTATAATAAATCTTTCATGTTACACATATGTCACATTGGGCATTTATTTCACAATTGAAAAAAAAAAACTAATTTTGTCAGTTTTATTTGCTACATAAAATTTTGTTTAAGTTTATTTGCTTTTCCATAACATATTTCAAAGCCCCATAACTGTGACCAATACATTTTGCAACAACTCTTTCGAAACATCAAAATTGTACCTTTTTTGGTATATGGTTGTTCGTGTATTGTTCTCACAACTTGAAAATGTGTGAACTAAATAAAAATAAATAACTACCTCACAGCGACACAGTGGCTCAGTGGGTAGCACTTTTGCCTCACAGCAAGAAGGTCACTGGTTTGAGCTCCGGCTGAGTCAGTTGGCATTTCTGTGTGGAGTTTGCATGTTCTCCCCGTGTTGGCCAGGGTTTCCTGCGGGTGCTCCGGTTTCTCCCACAGTCCAAACACATGCGCTATAGGTGAACTGAATAAGCTAAATTGGCCGTAGTGTATGTGTTTATGAATGCCAGTGTGTATGGGTGTTTCCCAGAGCTGGGTTGTGGCTGGAAGGGCATCAGCTATGTAAAACATATGCTGGATAAGTTGGCGGTTCATTCCGCTGTGGTGACCCCTGATTAATAAAGGGACTAAGCTGAAAGAAAATGAATGAATGAACTACCTCACACTGAAGGTCAATATGTTAAACATGCACATATTGTCAGCCACCATGGAACACCTTGTGTCATTTTCCCAGTATGCACGATTTCCTGGCATTTTGTTTTAGACCAATGCGCAGATAGCTTCCAATCAGTATTTACGATTCTTTAACAGTGGAGTTAACAATTTTTTGAGTTCCAGATTGTTACACACTGTACAAATGTTTGTTCCTTCAGTAACGCGAACATTTCTGCTTTTATGAACTTTCTGAAATACTCCAGGGCGTGTGAAGATTGTCTGGAGGTGTGGCACTTGGCCATTTGAATGTGCACTCAAGGGTTTCAAAATGTTGAAAAAGGTTTTTCTCCAAGAAAAAGTTTTGTTGTCTTGCTGGCCAGAGTTTATGTTTGGCTGTGCAGCTTCTGAATCTAGATCACTTGATCTGCTAATTTCTAAATCAGATCCACTTGATTAATCATCCTCCATGTCTTTACTTGGAGTGTAATCAGTGTCATCAATGTCTTTATTCGAGTCACTGTCACATCCCTCATACACACTGCCATTGCTGTGGATAATCTTCAGTGCATTCTGAACATCAAATTTTTTCCTGAATCTAATCATGTTATTCCTACTTCAAAAAAAGATAAAACAACCTTAAAATATAAACACATATGATATAAACATCTTGCTACAGCTTACAGGTAAAAAAATGGTTTCAAAATACATTTCATTAACAATATTTTTAATGTGATTTAATTTTAAAAAATTTGTTAATATATGCTTTGAAATGAGCAGTAGGAAATATAGAACACTAAAATAGATTAATCAGCTAATTTAATTGAGCAGTTCATTACCATTTTTCTTAATGTGACAAATATGTCACATCAAAATTCCACCTTCTGTTTTAAGGTTAACAGCCCGATGTGACATATGTCACCACAATAACTTCGTAACTTGTTTTATATCAGTTTGCTCAAGAAATGTTTTAAAATCACGGTAAGTGTAATCTAGGATGTGTTATTAAAACATTAGAATAGT
>LR812526.1:66398517-66401925 GCA_903798195.1 Danio kyathit
TTGGGACATAATCAACACAAAAAAAGAAAGGCGATGTGCACCATCCGCTTTAGACTTTGCGCTTAGATCGTTAAAGTAGAGCCAGATGAGACTTGCTTTTTACTATAAAGACGCCATTTTCGCACATAAGTAACATAGTAAACAATGTAAACAACAGGACTCCCGCAGAAACGGTGACATAAACGAACAAATAACCATCCATAATTCAGCACTATTGTGTCGGTTGACTAAATGTGTTTGATGGGATGTTTTTCTGTGGACTCTTACCTTTCGAAATAAATCATGATGTACAGCAATGAATGCTTGTTTGTCTTGTTATTACGACGATATTCACTCCATATCTAATAAGCGTTTTCTGTACAACTTACACAAATTTAGCAAATGCATTCTTTATAAGCTTCCCATTGAAAAACACCTAGGCTGCTTGAGGGTTGTAGCTTTAGACTGATGTATAGTTTGTCAAGATCACTCGGTTCTTTTTGATGTAATCTATTCATAAACACTGACATGTCAAACACTGCGCCCCAAAGCGTCCACGTCTTGACGCTGGCTAAATGTTTTAAATATAATGTTTGAATAGGGTTATCACGATACTGGAATTCGGTACCAATTGATACTTAAATTTTAAGCATGTCCATTTTCCGCTAACATCCGCATTGTGTTCACATGCTCAACAGAAATGATTGTGATTGGCCGTGAAGGTCATCAGTTCATCAAACTCACCGCTGTTTACTGAATGTAACTACAGATATTACAGATTTAAAGCTGTGAAGATCAGCTGGTCTGTTTATAAGCTGAATGAATTGACTGATCTTCGCGGTTTTGAAACGCTCCAGTGTTCCTGTATCTGTGGTTACACTCCGTAAACATCGGTGAGTTCATGTGAACACAATGGCAAATCAGCGCTGTTTAAGGACACACTCAAATGTTAGCTGGAAATGGATGTTTTTAAAACTTCACTATCAATTGGTACCGAATTCCAGTATTGTGACAACCATAGTTTAAATTGAAATTAGAAACTCAAATCCTTCTCACAACACCTACAATGTTGTTAGTTTGATGTGTTTGTTTCTTTATACAGTCTCTCACAGGTCTGCTTTCCATTTCGAGTGTCTGCGCAAACAGAGTCAGGATCAGATTCAGCTTCGTCCCGCAGCTTCGCCACCACAGCATCATCAGGTGATCAACAACATAAAAAAACACAGCACACGGCACAAATAAATGAAATAAAACTGCATCAGCAGAAAAACGAAATGCACCTGAACAAAGTAATGCAGTATATTCCCGTTCATAATGTATTAGTAGTTTCTAAATATTACAAACACTCTTGACTGACAGATCTGGTTAGTAATGGATTATATTTAACCTGGATAATCAGATTCCAAAACTCAAGTACTCGTTAATACAGTAAACTACTTTTAAAATACTTGTTATCAGACTAGAGTTACTTGAATATTTAAAATGTTTATATTTAAAACAACCCATTGTGCGACACTGTGGCTCAGTGGTTAGCACTGTGGCCTCACAGCAAGAAGGTCGCTGGTTCGAGTCCTACTAAACTAAATTGGCTGTAGTGTATGAGCGTGTGTGTGAATTTGTGTATTGGTGTTTCCCAGTACTGGGTTGCAGCTGGAAGGGCATCTGCTGTGTAAAACATGCTGGATAAGTTGGCGGTTCATTCCGCTGTGGTGACCCCTGAGTAGGGACTAAGCTGAAAGAAAATGAATAAATTAATGACAACCCATTGTTTTTATAGTGTATATAGTATTGAGTCAAATTACTTCAGAAAATGTAATTAGCAAATCAATTTAAATACAATTTTATTGATGCCATTACTAATTAATTACTTTTTTAAGTAACTTACCTAACACTGGATATCATAAATGTATATAATCTATTATATTACATGACAAAATTTGTCATGTACTTTGTAATCAGTAACAGATTACAATTTAAAAGTAATCTACGCAACCAATGTGTGTAATCTGTGTGTTTACTGCACAGGTGAGGATGATGAGTGGCCAAGAATCCAGCCAATCACGACTCTCTCCGACGCGTTCCATTCGCTCGTGGGTCACGCCCCCAACCACGCCCCCTCCATACACTCCACTGGTCCAGGCCACACCCAGCGCCAGCAGCACGCCGGGATTGGTCCACAGAGGCTTCTGGAACACCCAGAAGGCCTCTGATTGGTCGATGCGGTCTCCGCCCACCTCCTCTTCCCTCCTAAAGGTCCCGCCGCGGCTGTGTGGACATCATCTGCAGACGCGGAGCAGCGCACACAGCCTGGTGGAGGCCGTGAGTCAACATTTACACTTCGTTTACACATTTACTCACCATTTACACTGTGTTTATACTCACCATTTACACTGTTTACACATTTACTCAACATTTACACTGCTTTTACACATTTACTCACCATTTACACTGCTTTTACACATTTACTCACCATTTACACTGCGTTTATACTCCCCATTCACACTGTTTACACATTTACTCACCATTTACACTGCGTTTATACTCACCATTTACACTGTTTACACATTTACTCACCATTTACACTGTTTATACTCACCATTTACACTGTTTACACATTTACTCACCATTTACACTGCTTTTGCACATTTACTCACCATTTACACTGCGTTTATACTCACCATTTACACTGTTTACACATTTACTCACCATTTACACTCTGTTTGAACATTAACTCACTATTTACACTGCATTTATGCTCACCATTCACACTGTTTACACATTTACTCACCATTTACACTGCGTTTACACTCACCATTTACACTGTTTACACATTTACTCACCATTTACACTGCGTTTATACTTACCATTTACACTGTTTACACATTTACTCACCATTTACACTGCGTTTATACTTACCATTTACACTGTTTACACATTTACTCACCATTTACACTCTGTTTGAACATTAACTCACTATTTACACTGCGTTTATACTCACCATTCACACTGTTTACACATTTACTCACCATTTACACTGCGTTTACACATTTACTCACCACTTACACTGCGTTTATGCTCACCATTTACACGGTTTACACAATTACTCACCATTTACACTGTGTTTGCACATTTACTCACTATTTACACTGCGTTTATACTCACCATTTACACTGTTTACACATTTACTCACCATTTACACTGCATTTGCACATTTACTCACCATTTACACTGCGTTTATTACATACCATTTGCACTGTTTTACACATTTACCACCATTTACACTGTTTACACATTTACTCACCATTTACACTCTGTTTGAACATTAACTCACTATTTACACTGCGTTTATGCTCACCATTCACACTGTTTACACATTTACTCACCATTTACACTGCGTTTACACATTTACTCACCACTTACACTGCGTTT
>LR812526.1:66401938-66476938 GCA_903798195.1 Danio kyathit
CTGTGAGGCAATTGTGCTACCCTCTGTGCTGCCCCCAATGTACAGAAAATAAATACAAATATTTATCTAAAAGTATTTACAAATAAGGCGGCACGGTGGCTCATTGGTTAGCACTGTGGCCTCACAGCAAGAAGGTCACTGGTTCGAGTCCCGGCTAGATTAGTTGGTGTTTTCTGTGTGGAGTTTGCATGTTCTCCCCGTGTTGGCGTGGGTTTCTCCCTGGTGAATTGATTAACTAAATTGGCTGTAGTGTATGAGTGTGTGAAAGTGAGTGTGTATGGGGGTTTCCCAGTACTGGGTTGCGGCAGGAAGGACATCCTCTGTGTAAAACATATGCTGGATAAGTTGGTGGTTCATTCCGCTGTGGCGACCCTTGATAAATGAATGGACTAAGCTGAAGGAAAAATGAATGATTTGGAAAATGAATGAACCATAACACTAAATGTCATGCATTGTTTATGACCATACAAAAACAAGTAGCAATTAGTGGCGGCTTGGTCAATAGAGGGCGCTGGGGGGCGCCGCCCCCCGTCAAGTTAGACTCCTTTAATATGTCCAATATTTATTATCACAAATATTAACAAAATAAACTGATTTAATTATGTCATTCTAACATTTATTGTAGTCATAATAACATTTATTGAAAAAAAAAATGTATAAACAATATTTTTTCATATGTGTGCGGGGCGCCGGACTAATGGGTGTCTATGTGGGTACACGAACTTTTGCAATGGACGTGATATGACGATAAGCTCTAATTGGCTAGTTTTAAATTGTCCTTAGGGCGCAGAACCCTCCCATTTTTAGAACGAATCATATTTGTTTTTATATGATTGGCCTGATGTGATTGGACCATTCTCACTTAGACCGTTCACTCAGCAACAGCTCGTCTGTTAGCTGTGCTGACCTTTATTCATATAGTGAAACCAAGTGCAAGATGAAGGAAAATTCTGATGTATCTTTGCAAAGATATCCGTTCACAAGGCGTTTGGATGAAGAAAAAAAAGAATCAAGGAGCTTGGACCAGATCGCCCTTCCCTGCAAAACTAATGAAAACAAATTCACCAGCAGTCAAGTGATCGCGATTCGCAGGCGCGCGTGCACCCTTGGCTTTTCCAGCACTTGTTATGACAAACGGAGTTGGCTGGCAGGTTGTGATGTAAGTCATGCCTTTACTGTTTTCCGTGTTTGCTGTTTCAAACAGCACGACGCAAGAGAGGCTGAATGCATTGGCCATGCTGTCAATAGAGAAGAGACTGGTGACTGAGATGACTGACTTTAACCAAAAGCTCATTGAGAAATTTGCAAGCCAGAAAAGAAAGGAGAGCAAAATTAATTCTTAAGTAGTGCTACTGGCCAGTGATTAGGCAACATTTATGTGTGTGTGTGTGTGTGTTTACTGATTATCTTGATTACTTCATTACTGATAAACCCAAATTGATCTAAAATGAACTGATTTGTGATGCATTTATTGTATGCTTTAGTCATTTTGTTTTTGGTACATCACCTGAAAAATGGCTTTTAATGGCTTTTAAAATGCGCCCCCTCACATTTTTTAACACCAGCCGCCACTGGTAGCTAATATAACTGGTAGCAATTGATGTGCTAATATTTAATCTGACACTATCATTAACGCACCTCAACTGGGAACATCAAATACTGATGTGATACCACACTGTGTGAATTTGGGACATAATCAACACAAAAAAAGAAAGGCGATGTGCACCATCCGCTTTAGACTTTGCGCTTAGATCGTTAAAGTAGAGCCAGATGAGACTTGCTTTTTACTATAAAGACGCCATTTTCGCACATAAGTAACATAGTAAACAATGTAAACAACAGGACTCCCGCAGAAACGGTGACATAAACGAACAAATAACCATCCATAATTCAGCACTATTGTGTCGGTTGACTAAATGTGTTTGATGGGATGTTTTTCTGTGGACTCTTACCTTTCGAAATAAATCATGATGTACAGCAATGAATGCTTGTTTGTCTTGTTATTACGACGATATTCACTCCATATCTAATAAGCGTTTTCTGTACAACTTACACAAATTTAGCAAATGCATTCTTTATAAGCTTCCCATTGAAAAACACCTAGGCTGCTTGAGGGTTGTAGCTTTAGACTGATGTATAGTTTGTCAAGATCACTCGGTTCTTTTTGATGTAATCTATTCATAAACACTGACATGTCAAACACTGCGCCCCAAAGCGTCCACGTCTTGACGCTGGCTAAATGTTTTAAATATAATGTTTGAATAGGGTTATCACGATACTGGGAATTCGGTACCAATTGATACTTAAATTTTAAGCATGTCCATTTTCCGCTAACATCCGCATTGTGTTCACATGCTCAACAGAAATGATTGTGATTGGCCGTGAAGGTCATCAGTTCATCAAACTCACCGCTGTTACTGAATGTAACTACAGATATTACAGATTTAAAGCTGTGAAGATCAGCTGGTCTGTTTATAAGCTGAATGAATTGACTGATCTTCGCGGTTTTGAAACGCTCCAGTGTTCCTGTATCTGTGGTTACACTCCGTAAACATCGGTGAGTTCATGTGAACACAATGGCAAATCAGCGATGTTTAAGGACACACTCAAATGTTAGCTGGAAATGGATGTTTTTAAAACTTCACTATCAATTGGTACCGAATTCCAGTATTGTGACAACCATAGTTTTAAATTGAAATTAGAAACTCAAATCCTTCTCACAACACCTACAATGTTGTTAGTTTGATGTGTTTGTTTCTTTATACAGTCTCTCACAGGTCTGCTTTCCATTTCGAGTGTCTGCGCAAACAGAGTCAGGATCAGATTCAGCTTCGTCCCGCAGCTTCGCCACCACAGCATCATCAGGTGATCAACAACATAAAAAAAACACAGCACACGGCACAAATAAATGAAATAAAACTGCATCAGCAGAAAAACGAAATGCACCTGAACAAAGTAATGCAGTATATTCCCGTCATAATGTATTAGTAGTTTCTAAATATTACAAACACTCTTGACTGACAGATCTGGTTAGTAAATGGATTATATTTAACCTGGATAATCAGATTCCAAAACTCAAGTACTCGTTAATACAGTAAACTACTTTTAAAATACTTGTTATCAGACTAGAGTTACTTGAATATTTAAAATGTTTATATTTAAAACAACCCATTGTGCGACACTGTGGCTCAGTGGTTAGCACTGTGGCCTCACAGCAAGAAGGTCGCTGGTTCGAGTCCTACTAAACTAAATTGGCTGTAGTGTATGAAGCGTGTGTGTGAATTTGTGTATTGGTGTTTCCCAGTACTGGGTTGCAGCTGGAAGGGCATCTGCTGTGTAAAACATGCTGGATAAGTTGGCGGTTCATTCCGCTGTGGTGACCCCTGAGTAGGGACTAAGCTGAAAGAAAATGAATAAATTAATGACAACCCATTGTTTTTATAGTGTATATAGTATTGAGTCAAATTACTTCAGAAAATGTAATTAGCAAATCAATTTAAATACAATTTTATTGATGCCATTACTAATTAATTACTTTTTTAAGTAACTTACCTAACACTGGATATCATAAATGTATATAATCTATTATATTACATGACAAAAATTTGTCATGTACTTTGTAATCAGTAACAGATTACAATTTAAAAGTAATCTACGCAACCAATGTGTGTAATCTGTGGTGTTTACTGCACAGGTGAGGATGATGAGTGGCCAAGAATCCAGCCAATCACGACTCTCCTCCGACGCGTTCCATTCGCTCGTGGGTCACGCCCCCAACCACGCCCCCTCCATACACTCCACTGGTCCAGGCCACACCCAGCGCCAGCAGCACGCCGGGATTGGTCCACAGAGGCTTCTGGAACACCCAGAAGGCCTCTGATTGGTCGATGCGGTCTCCGCCCACCTCCTCTTCCCTCCTAAAGGTCCCGCCGCGGCTGTGTGGACATCATCTGCAGACGCGGAGCAGCGCACACAGCCTGGTGGAGGCCGTGAGTCAACATTTACACTTCGTTTACACATTTACTCACCATTTACACTGTGTTTATACTCACCATTTACACTGTTTACACATTTACTCAACATTTACACTGCTTTTACACATTTACTCACCATTTACACTGCGTTTTACACATTACTCACCATTTACACTGCGTTTATACTCCCCCATTCACACTGTTTACACATTTACTCACCATTTACACTGCGTTTATACTCACCATTTACACTGTTTACACATTTACTCACCATTTACACTGTTTATACTCACCATTTACACTGTTTACACATTTACTCACCATTTACACTGCTTTTGCACATTTACTCACCATTTACACTGCGTTTATACTCACCATTTACACTGTTTACACATTTACTCACCATTTACACTCTGTTTGAACATTAACTCACTATTTACACTGCATTTATGCTCACCATTCACACTGTTTACACATTTACTCACCATTTACACTGCGTTTACACTCACCATTTACACTGTTTACACATTTACTCACCATTTACACTGCGTTTATACTTACCATTTACACTGTTTACACATTTACTCACCATTTACACTGCGTTTATACTTACCATTTACACTGTTTACACATTTACTCACCATTTACACTCTGTTTGAACATTAACTCACTATTTACACTGCGTTTATACTCACCATTCACACGTTTACACATTTTACTCACCATTTACACTGCGTTTACACATTTACTCACCAATTACACTGCGTTTATGCTCCCCATTTTACACGGTTTACACAATTACTCACCATTTACACTGTGTTTGCACATTTACTCACCATTTACACTGCGTTTATACTCACCATTTACACTGTTTACACATTTACTCACCATTTACACTGCATTTGCACATTTACTCACCATTTACACTGCGTTTATACATACCATTTGCACTGTTTACACATTTACCACCATTTACACTGTTTAGCACTTTACTCACCATTTACACTCTGTTTGAACATTAACTCACTATTACACTGCGTTTATGCTCACCATTCACACTGTTTACACATTTACTCACCATTTACACTGCGTTTACACATTTACTCACCACTTACACTGCGTTTATGCTCACCATTTACACGGTTTACACAATTACTCACCATTTACACTGTGTTTGCACATTTACTCACTATTTACACTGCGTTTATACTCACCATTTACACTGTTTACACATTTAACTCACCATTTACACTGCATTTGCACATTTACTCACCATTTACACTGCGTTTATACATACCATTTGCACTGTTTACACATTTACCACCATTTACACTGTTTACACATTTACTCACCATTTACACTCTGTTTGAACATTAACTCACTATTTACACTGCGTTTATGCTCACCATTCACACTGTTTACACATTTACTCACCACTTACACTGCGTTTACACATTTACTCACCACTTACACTGCGTTTATGCTCACCATTTACACGGTTTACACAATTACTCACCATTTACACTGTGTTTGCACATTTACTCACCATTTACACTGTGTTTGCACATTTACTCACCATTTACACTGCGTTTATGCTCACCATTCACACTGTTTACACATTTACTCACCATTTACACTGCATTTGCACATTTACTCACCATTTACACTGCGTTTATACATACCATTTGCACTGTTTACACATTTACTACCATTTACACTGTTTACACATTTACTCACCATTTACACAAAGTTTATACTCACCATTTACACTGTTTACACATTTACTCACCATTTACACTGCATTTGCACATTTACTCACCATTTACACAAAGTTTATACTCACCAATTACAATGTTTACACATTTACTCACCATTTACACTGCATTTGCACATTTACTCACCATTTACACAAAGTTTATACTCACCAATTACACTGTTTACACATTTACTCACCATTTACACTGCGTTTACACATTTACTCACCACTTACACTGCGTTTATGCTCACCATTTACACGGTTTACACAATTACTCACCATTTACACTGTGTTTGCACATTTACTCACTATTTACACTGCGTTTATACTCACCATTTACACTGTTTACACATTTACTCACCATTTACACTGCATTTGCACATTTACTCACCATTTACACTGCGTTTATACATACCATTTGCACTGTTTACACATTTACCACCATTTACACTGTTTACACATTTACTCACCATTTACACTCTGTTTGAACATTAACTCACTATTTACACTGCGTTTATGCTCACCATTCACACTGTTTACACATTTACTCACCACTTACACTGCGTTTACACATTTACTCACCACTTACACTGCGTTTATGCTCACCATTTACACGGTTTACACAATTACTCACCATTTACACTGTGTTTGCACATTTACTCACCATTTACACTGTGTTTGCACATTTACTCACCATTTACACTGCGTTTATGCTCACCATTCACACTGTTTACACATTTACTCACCATTTACACTGCATTTGCACATTTACTCACCATTTACACTGCGTTTATACATACCATTTGCACTGTTTACACATTTACTACCATTTACACTGTTTACACATTTACTCACCATTTACACAAAGTTTATACTCACCATTTACACTGTTTACACATTTACTCACCATTTACACTGCATTTGCACATTTACTCACCATTTACACAAAGTTTATACTCACCAATTACACTGTTTACACATTTACTCACCATTTACACTGCATTTGCACATTTACTCACCATTTACACTTCGTTTAAACAATCACGTTACACTGCGTTTATACATACCATTTGCACTGTTTACACATTTACTACCATTTACACTGTTTACACATTTACTCACCATTTACACAAAGTTTATACTCACCATTTACACTGTTTACACATTTACTCACCATTTACACTGCATTTGCACATTTACTCACCATTTACACAAAGTTTATACTCACCAATTACACTGTTTACACATTTACTCACCATTTACACTGCATTTGCACATTTACTCACCATTTACACTGCGTTTATACATACCATTTGCACTGTTTACACATTTACTACCATTTACACTGTTTACACATTTACTCACCATTTACACAAAGTTTATACTCACCATTTACACTGTTTACACATTTACTCACCATTTACACTGCGTTTATACATACCATTTGCACTGTTTACACATTTACTACCATTTACACTGTTTACACATTTACTCACCATTTACACAAAGTTTATACTCACCAATTACACTGTTTACACATTTACTCACCGTTTACTCTGCTTTTACACATTTACTCACCATTTACACTTCGTTTAAACAATCACGTTACACTGCGTTTGCACATTTACTCACCATTTACACTGTTTACACATTTACTCACCTTTTACACTGCATTTGCACATTTACTCACCATTTACACTGGGTTTATACATACCATTTGCACTGTTTACACATTAACTCACCATTTACACAGCGTTTATACTCGTCATTTACTCTGTTTACACATTTACTCACCATTTACACTTCATTTACACAATCACGTTACGCTGCATTTGCACATTTACTCACCATTTACACTGTTTACACATTTACTCACCATTTACACTGCATTTGCACATTTATTCACCATTTACACTGCGTTTATACATACCAATTGCACTGTTTACACATTTACTCACCATTTACACTGTTTACACATTTACTCACCATTTGCACTGTTTACACATTTACTCACCATTTACACTGTTTACACATTTACTCACCATTTACACTGTTTACACATTTACTCACCATTTACACTGCATTTGCACATTTACTCACCATTTACACCGAGTTCATACTCACCAATTACACTGTTTACACATTTACTCACCATTTACTCTGCTTTTACACATTTACTCACCGTTTACACTTCGTTTACACAATCACGTTACACTGCGTTTGCACATTTACTCACCATTTACACTGTTTACACATTTACTCACCATTTACACTGTTTACACATTTACTCAACATTTACACTGTTTACACATTTACTCACCATTTACACTGTTTACACATTTACTCACCATTTACACTGCATTTATACTCACTATAATTACTAATATATGCTAAGACTAATAATTCTTATCAAATCCTGTTATGCTGACGCAGTGTATTTGACCATAGGTGATGATATCCGGTGGACTGGGAAAATACGCAAAGGATCCAAAGTTTGTGACTGTAACCAAACATGAGATTGCAGACGCTTGCGAAATGACAATCGACGAGATGGAAAGTGCAGCTAGCAACCTACTGAATGTGACGCTGGGCTCTGGGGGAAACGAGACAGGTTTGAGTCCCAATCTACGAGATTACAGCGATGAGGAGACGGACAGTAGCAGCCGACGGGACGAGGATCTGGCGGACGAAATGATCTACGTCTCAGTGTTGTAGTGGTGTAAAAATTAGGTAACCGTGCCTTTAAAAACTGCAGTGTCAAGCTCTGCTGCTCACGCTGACCAATCGCTTTACACTCCTTTGAGCTTTTCATGTAGTTAAACCTACTGATGTCTTGGGGACATTTCCAAAGCTGATAAACTGGACCATCTGATCAACTTTTGATGATCCCAAACCAACTTAACCAGACAAAGAACAAACAGATGCACCTTCGCTAACGGTTTAAAGCAACCCAGGCTCATTGTAAATATGTGTTTGGAGCTACATTTTAGCAAATCTGAAATACATTGCTCCAAGTGCTTTTTATTGTATGTTTCAGAGGACGAATCCACTAGAGGGCGCTGTCTACATTTTTAAATGAACCTGAAATACGTTACTCAGTGTTCGTTTGGTTGTACATTTCAGAGGACGAATCCACTAGAGGGCGCTGTCTTCATTTTTAAATGAACCTGAAATGCGTTACTCAGGGTTCGTTTGGTTGTACGTTTCAGAGGACAAATCCACTAGAGGGCGCTGTCTACATTTTTAAATGAACCTGAAATACGTTACTCAGGGTTTGTTTGGTTGTACATTTCAGAGGACGAATCCACTAGAGGGCGCTGTCTACATTTTTAAATGAACCTGAAATACGTTACTCACGGTTCGTTTGGTTGTACATTTCAGAGGACGAATCCACTAGAGGGCGCTGTCTACATTTTTAAATGAACCTGAAATGCGTTACTCAGGGTTCGTTTGGTTGTACATTTCAGAGGACAAATCCACTAGAGGGCGCTGTCTACATTTTTAAATGAAACTGAAATGCGTTACTCACGGTTCGTTTGGTTTTACATTTCAGAGGACGAATCCACTAGAGGGCGCTGTCTACATTTTTAAATGAACCTGAAATACGTTACTCAGGGTTCGTTTGGTTGTACGTTTCAGGTGACAAATCCACTAGAGGGCGCTGTCTACATTTTTAAATGAACCTGAAATGCGTTACTCAGGGTTCGTTTGGTTGTACGTTTCAGATGACAAATCCATTAGAGGGCGCTGTCTACATTTTCGCGAAACTTAAAATATGTTGGTCCGGGTATGTTTTGTTGTGTGTTTTAGATGACAAATCCACTAGATGGCGCTAAATACATTTCTGCTAATATGAAATACATTAATTAGGGTACATTTTGTTGTATGCTTCAGATCCACGTCCACAAGAAGGCAGCGCTTGTCATACAGATCAGCTAGCGTACCACTGTGCTAAACCTATCCCTAAACCCAAACAATAGTGTTTTCAGAAGCAGACGAAAGAGAAAAATGCTCTGCGACCATGTAGTTTTACCTTGATTTTACATTGCTTTTATCTCTTTTCTGGAAGCGTGCTTCACCAGGACTCAAACCCGAGCGCTCTGCAGCACAAACACAACACTGAGCAAACTGACCACCAGAAAGGTGTTCATATGGAGAGAGACAGTATCATTAGTGTGAAAAAGAGCAAAGGTCGTCGTCACGCTGCCCCCTAGTGTTCATTTTATCCACAAACTGCAATCAAACGTAAGTTGAAATACGTTTTTGTGGTTTCACACAAATGTAGACTGAAGCAAGTATTTCCAATAAGCCTGAGTTGGAGTACAGAATTGTATTCACATCTGTCAAGCACTTACCATGGTAAAAGCTTCACAGTACTAACCCCTTTTGGAATTACCAGGGGCCTCATTCATAAAGATGTGCACAATGTACAATACAACACATTCTGAAAGTATCCTATGAATGATGTACTGTCATAAACATTTCAATGCTCCTAAATATATGTCAGTTTATTCGTTCACAAATATCTCTGGTAACACTTTGCTTTGTTACACATACTACTACAGTAATTTAAAAGAATTATGCAAAATTACATGCAACTAACCCTAAACCTAACAATATCCCTATAGTTAGTACATGTAACTAAATATTTCACAATAGTAAAATGAAGTCACGGCTGCTCAGTGGTTAGCACTGTCGCCTCACAGCAAGAAGGTCGCTGGTTTGAGTCCCGGCTGGGCCAGTTGGCGTTTCTGTGTGGAGTTTAGCATGTCCTCCCCGTGTTGGTGTGGGTTTCCTCCGGGTGCTCTGGTTTCCGCCAGTCCAAACACATGCGCTATAGGGGAATTGATCAACTAAATTGGCCGTAGTGCATGAGTGTGTGTGTGAATGAGTGTTTCCCAGTACTGGCTTGTAGCTGGAAGGGCATCCGCTGCATAAAACACATGCTGGAGTAGTTGGCGGTTCACTCCGCTGTGTCCTAATTTGTCCCTTGCTTTTAACAATAGGCAAATCCATTATTTAAGTAGCAAATATGATCACACATACCTTTTTTATAAATGAGGTCTCTGGTTTTTCCAATTAAATAATCAATAATGTCGTTATTGACTGAATGTCTCAGTTTTCATACTGATCTAGAGTTGCATTTGGCATCAAAGAGGGCAAATCTGGCAACATATTGTGTAATGGCTTACTAAAATGTATGCATTATGAAGCTCATGGAAGAAATATGAGTTTGAAGTGAGATCTTGATCTTGGGTAACACTTTAGAATGAAGATAATTAATGCAGTATTGAAGTATACAGTATAAATGAATTAATGCAATCACTAAACCACGAGCAGTATATTTAATAATAGATAAAACTGTATTCTCATTCATTTAAAACGGTTCATCTTCTGCAACTGTTCATTGTTTATTTCAGCTCAGGATCATTAAATTATATGAAGACGTTACTGGGGAATGCACTGGAACTAATAATGGCTTCGGAAATATGGTTAATTATCATTACATTAACGAACGTTTACCTTATTGTAAAGTGTTACCCTTGCTTTCACTTTTATTCACAGATTTAATGAGCTGTGAACTGGATTTTCGGTGAAACTATAAGACATTTGACAAATCCCTAAACATGTATTAGTACAAGTATTGAGAATTAACGGGATAGTTCAGCCAAAATTGAAAGCTCTGTCATTAATTACTATCATTTTCAGACACGATTAAGATATTTTAGATGAAATCCTGGAGCTCTCTCATCTCTCATCTCTCTCAGTAGTGATTATTAACCCACACTGAACTGAGCTAAACTGAACTGAACTTAATCTCTGAAAACTGAACTGACACTGTTTACATTCACTATTATCTTCAATGTAAAGCTGCTTTGACACAATCTGCATTGTATAAGCGCTATACAAATAAAGATGAATTGAATTGAATCTTCCAAATACACACAGAAGTATTTTTTAAGTATCATAAGTTTATACTGAACCATTGAAGACTCATTTTGAGGATGTTTTTGGACAATATCTTGCTGTCTATGGAGGACGAGAGAGCTCCAGGATTTCATCTAAAATATCTTCATTTGTGTCCTGAAGATGAACAAAGGTCTCAGGTGATTGGAACAAGTAATTAATCAGTTGTAATATTTTAATGAACTAACCCTTTAGGTTTTACACACAGTATGAGGTTTTTTAAGGAGTACCTCAGGTCATCAACCAGGGGTGCGTTTCCCAAAACCATCGTTAGCCAACTAAGGTCGCAAGTTTCGTCGTTACAAACATAGTTCTTTGATTTGCTGTTTCCCAAATCCATCGCTCCAACGAACATTCGCAAACTGCGTCGCAAACTTGAGCTCTTGAAACGACACCTCTGGAGCTGTAGTTAGAAACATAGTTCCTGGCTGTGTTCTATTCCCACTTATCCCCCCTATGCCCTATTCATTTAGAACATTCTAACATTCAAAGCTGGAATTATTAAAAATAAAAAAGCATTAAGTTAATCTCTCTTAGGTGTAATTTGCTTTCAAAGTATTTTTACAGTTCAGTTTTAGTGATCTTCATGTTTACAATTGTGCTCCCTTCGCAGTGCACTTTGAAAACATTGATATCATTTTGAACACAGTCTCATGGCGAAAGCTATAGGTATATTTAAAAGCGCAAATTATGTTACAGTACGTCTCCAAAGCTTGTGAAAATAAAAAACATAGCATACGTTAATTCTTTTATTTTATAGTGGGTTATTTATTAAGTTTCTCTGCTGTTGGTTAGAACTTTCTGCTGTGGTTTGCATGTGAAATTGTATTTTTTTTAATAAATAAACAATATCCTAAATAATAATAATGATAATAATAATCATCATCATCATCATCATTAATATTATTAATATTATTATTAAAGTAAATATATTTATAATAAATCACCTTATTATTTATTTATTTATATGATTTATATATTATATTAGAATAGTGTTTGCTTTTGTAAGTGATTTTATGTTTTAGAATAGAATATGTAATGTTCAACTTCTCAATAATATTAGTAAAGCAAGCACAGGCCCTATATGTTTACAAATATTTCAATGAATATGGAAAATGAGTGCATGTTTTTACCAAAACTAATATTGGATTTTATTTTAAATGCGTGTTTGTGTAAAACAATATAATTTGCACAAATAAATGATGGGGTTGTTCTCTGAAGAAGTTACTCCACCCCGTTTAGAGCATCATTATGGGCGTTTTACGTTATAACTAACGTCGTTCAAGCGATGGATCTGCGACAGAGAAACTATGGGTTTTGGGAAACACTCGTCACTACATAGTTCTTTTGCCAAACGATGCATCGCACTATGATAGTTCAGCCGCGAGTTACATCGTTGTTTGGGAAACGCACCCCTGGTCTAATAAAGGGCTTTGCTGAATGCAAATAGCAGCTTTTCTTTGACACACAACACATATCACAGCAGCAGTGTGTGTGTGTGTTTGTGTACTGGTTTTGGTGGTTTACAAGGACAGAAAGTTGCATAATGACATGGGTATGACATCGTTGTACTCTGTTAAACCGGTTAATGAGGACATGTCTGATGTCAATATATATAGCCGAAGTCAGAATTATTAGCCCTCCTGAATTATTAGCCCCCTGTATACCCCCCCCCCCCCATTTCTGTTTTGTCTCCATTCTAAATGTCAAGTTTAGCACTTTTAGATCGACTCTCAATTGCCTTCATCATTTTCAAGATCATAGACATACAGAAAGGATCTATTTTCAACCAAATGTGTGATTTTGAAGTGTATATATTGAATGAATGGGTCAAATATGGACGTGTTTTAATAATAATGATGCTAATAATTGAATTTATGGGGTTAACATTTCTGTTTTGTTTAAATGAAATTCACATCTCCTCTGGTATTTTCAATCTGTAATTAAAAGGCATTATAATGGGAGATTACTGTTCTTCATTTTTTGGCTGTAAAAGGACGTCAGTCAATTATCAGGAGACTTTTATAGTGTCATTATTTTATTCCATCACAGCTTCAGTCATTATTTAGAAAGACAATCTCATTTCACATGCATTTTCAATCATTGGACCATTGTTTTGTTATATTCTGCAATGATATCAATTAATATAGCATTAAAACAATATGTTGCACTCTGTAAAAAATGTCCAGAATTTCACAACATGTAAGAAAAGATGTGTAAAAGCTCTCTCTCCTACACTGTAAACATTAACCAGTTATTTGCATAGATAAATGCAACAATAGTTCATATTGTTATACAATCAGCAGCTGAAATGTTACAAGATTATGAACACTTTTAATGGCGTCATTCTGAGAATGTAGAAATGCAAACTAGACAAAAACAGGCTACAAATGACTCCATTAATAGGTGTATTTTTACATTAAGACACTTGTGAGTAAAAGTAATCACGTCTGGTCATATTTCATTACAAATCGAATGAAATCATAGCACTTTTCTGACAATGCATAAAATAGTTAGACATCCTCATGAGATCCGACTGCTGCATCTCGCATTTGCAAGGATGCTTTCTATGTGAATGCCCAATACAGTTGGCCAACACGTCTGAGTTCTCTCATGTTACAGCGTCTGCTAACTACACACGATGCGACACGATGCCCTATGGCTCTCCACCAAACGCAACATGACAGAAAACATTTAAATACCAGCCACTGCACTCCTAAAGAAATGGTAAATAATATTAAACGCCATTTTGGCATTATTAAAAAGTAGATGCTGAGTGACTGATGTTGTTGGAGTCTCAGTTCTGACTTTAATTTTCAAACCGTCTGCTAGCTATTTTATTTTCAAGAGCTGTGGTGTGGTGTCTGCTGCTTACGGAATAGCAATAAATGTCACGTAAAATGTGTTTAAACACACTTGGGTAGCATTTAACACTGAATAAAGCGCATAATCGTTTCCCAGGGATGGTTTGCGGCTGGAAGGGCATCCGCTGCATAAAAACGTGCTGGATAAGTTGGCGGTTCATTCCGCTGTGGCGACCCCGGATTAATAAAGGGACTAAGCTGAAAAGAAAATGAGTGAATGAATAAAGCACATAATCAGTACCTGAGGTGATCATTGTCATGGCTGTTGTTTTGTTACGACGTCGCAGAAACACACGCAAGAGCGTTTGAAAGCCGTGTAGATCAGCTGATCTGTCTATGAACTGATGTTTTTTAAATTTTAGTACCGATTGGTATTGAACTCGATACTTTTGACAACACTATGAGTTAGCAGAGGGTTTTACCATGGTGGATCAGGTTAAATGTATGTTTTGGGCTGGTAAACAGGAACTCCAGGATGTGGTGAGGGAAGGCCTTTAATGGTGTCCGCCGCTTTCTCTGTGATCATGATTTCAAGAGTTCACACTTAGATATGCTTGACGCTAATAGCAGGTTTGCATGCTGTCCCAGAAGAGAACCCTGAGCTTGGAGATAATTGAGCCCAGGGATTCCACCTGGTCAATAAGCATATAAGAGGGTACGAGATCAGGTAGGTCTCGAGAGCTCCCCCTGGTAAAGGGAGGAGATGGGATGGAAGGGGGGATTCTTCCAAAACGAAGATAAGGTAGTAGGGTGATCTGTTGTAAGCAAGTGTGCCACAAGCCTGCTTTTGAGTGAAGGTCTCGGCCGTTAGATCGCCCCCTGGGGGCTGGCTGCAGTACAAGTCATGAAGCCCGCCTCCTCCGTGTTAATGAAGGAGACATGAGACTAAATAAAAAATGAATCACACTTGCAATAAAATGTTCGGAAAGATGGTTCTGGTCAGTTAAGGCACTGGTTGTCAGCTGATATAGGTGCAGATCTTCATTTCTGTAATGTTTTGAGCAGTAATTTAATGCTGCGCGTGTCATCGTGATTGACAGCTGTGATTGACAGTTTCTCAAAGCAGAGCTTCGGCAGGAGACTGAAGTGTTATTATTCAATTTCTGTGTTATTTTACCATGATAAAATGAGTTGTTCAGCAGTAAACTAGAGTTTCTGACATACAGGATCTGGTGGGACACTGTTTATTCTGTAAGGTCAGGGCTTTATCAGTTTGCTGATACACGCCTAACCACCCAGATAGCAAAATACACTCGGGCCAGTTCTGGCTAGACTCTCGCCTGCCGGAGACTTACCCCTCGGCCTGACTCCGTCTGCTGTACCTACTCGCGCCAGATGCGGCGGCCATTAGCGAGCCGATGCTGCTGCATCCGAGCCGGAATCGGCCCGTGAGTAATGTGCGCTGCGGCCCGGAGCTGGCGCGATTAAATCTTCATCATATAAACCGCACCTTTGTTTACGTTATTACAACCATTTGTGTTGATAACAGCAAACACAGGCTACTATGTAAACGCAAAGTGTACATTAGCGAGCCTTTGTTATAGTGCAGACACCGGCGGTCAAGTGAGCAGTTCGGGGGGCGTGGCTGATTTGATGTACAAGCGTTTGGTTGGAAGTTTGATTCCGCAGCTCCTCCTCTGGCTCCATCAGGCAGTCCTTCTGCGCTTGCCCAGGCTCCAATTTCAGCAGTCTTTTGCGGCAGTTTGTGCCCGTCACGAGGCGTTTTTTCCTTCACAGCGTTTAATGGAAAATGGTGCTGTCTGTCGTCCATATTTTATACAGTCATTGGTTGTAAGCTTGAATCAATCTGATTGGATTATTGATGATTACTGAGGAGAGGCCAGCCGCGATCAATCATATCACATGCTCCTCTCGAAATTAGTTTGTAAAACTTCACAGTGGGAGTTTTCAGGTTACCATACTGAGCATGATGGAAAAGTAATGCAAAAGTTACGTATAACATTACTTAGCATAAAAAGTAACTAACTAGTTACCTTTTTAGGGGAGTAACTCAATATTATGATGTGTTACTTTTCAAAGTAACTTTCCTTGATCATGGTTAGGACAAAAAAACAGTACAAAAAAAGTGTTTCATGGCGTCATTTCATGTGTAGTTAGTGGTGTTGTCAAAAGTATCGAGTTTGGTACCAATCGGTACTTATAAAAAAAAATATAAAAAAAAAAGTCTCTTTCCTGCTAACATTTGAGCACGTTCTTAAACACAGCTGATTGGCCATTGTAATAATAACCTTTATTTAACCAGGTAAGTCAATTGAGAACCAGTTCTCATTTACAACGATGACCTGGCCAAGAGGCAGGATAATAAGCAGATACAGTACAAAGCAGCAGGGACACAACGCACAAACAATTTCACAAATGCAGATAAAACCAACCAAAAACGAAACACAAGCACAGAGATCTCGTACTATTGACTGGATTGAATTTTTAAAAGATGATCGTGGAACGAAAGTGCTGAGCTTTAAGCAGATCGCACACCAGAAGCGACGCGCCGCACAGCGACACGCATTTCAGAATTCTAAACATAGGTTTCTATCAGGGTACACACACCGGCACCGCAAGTCGGTGGCTGCTGGCGGCGCCCAGCCACGACTCAGGACACTGTTCATATTTCTGCCGCGCTACAGAGTGCCATCTGATTAGTTTTGTTTTAAATAGCCTGTGAATGTGCGCGTCTGGTGTGCGATACTTTCACTTGTCATGTGCGTGCCGTGTCGTGGCGCTGAGCGGCGCATCCGATGTGTGACGCCCTTTAGGACCTGCTAAAGATGATTCCAAGCATCCGCAGCAGAAAACTGAAAAGAGGAGTGACCAAATGAAGTGCGAACTTTGGGTATGCAAAGGTTAATAAAATGACTAGAGCGCAGATTTCGAAGTGTTTCCTGAATGTTAAGAAGTGACTGTAAATATAGTGGAGTTTTTCCAATAAGAGTTTTGTAAATGAACAGAAACCAATGAATTTGTCTACGTGATTGTAGAGAAGTGATCAGTGATGAGTATTAAATGGTGCACCAGTAACAAAACCAATCGCTGCATGGTAAATAACATCCAGCTTGTGAAGGAGAGATTTTGTGTTCAGGTGCTCAACAGAAATGACTGTGATTGGCAGAGAAGGTCATCAATTCACCACTCTTCACAGAGTCCCAACACGGATACACACACACACACTGGGATGAATGAAAGCCGTGTCGATCAGTGGATCCATCAGCGTATATCAGCTCATAGACAGACCAGGTGATCTACGTGACTTTGAAATGCTCCAATGTGTGTATCTGTGTTTGCACTTGGAGAACAGCGATGAAGAGCGGTGAACTGATGACCTTCATGGCCAATCACAGTCATTTCTGTTGAGGACGTGAACACAATGGCCAATCAGCGGTGTTTAAGAACTCAACAGCGCTCAAATGTTAGCGGGAAATGAATGTTTTTCAAATTTCAGTATCAATTGGTACTGAACTCAATACTTTTGACAACACTTGCAGTTAGGAGGTTGTTTTACCATGGCGGGTCAGGTTAAGCGTGTCTTTTGGGCTGGTAAACAGGAACTCCAGGATCATGCAGTGAGGGAAGGCCTTTAATGGCGTCCGCTGCTTTCTCTGCGATCATGATAGTGGGAGCGTTCAGGTTCCCACTGACCATACTGGGCATGACGGAGGCGTCCACCACCCGTAGCCCCTCTACCCCGAACACCCGCAGCTCAGGACTGACCACCGCCAGCCTGTCCTGGGGCCGGCCCATCTTACAGGTGCAGGATGGGTGGTAGGCGCTGTCCGCCTTCTGCCGCACGAAAGCGTCGATCTCCGTGTCCGACTGAACTGCAGGGCCTGGCTGGACCTCGGGGCCCCGGAAATCATCAAACGCTTTCTGAGCGAAGATCTCCCGCGTGAGCTTCACACACTCTCTGAACTCCAGCACATCAGTCTCTGTACAAAATCAACAACACACACATGAGAAACAATTATATGGTGACTCATAGTAAACATGCTGTAGCATTTCTGAAGCATACTATAGTAAAGTGCTTGAGTTAATATGTTATCAGAGACATTAAGTATACTTAAATATATAGTTCATAAAATGACCTTAAGTATACTTGTTTTTGTAATGGTACTATATGAAGTATTCTTAAATATATACTTCAAAATTACTTAAGTGTACTTCTTAAAATGGCCTTCAAGTTACTATTTTTGTAAGGGTACTACATGAAGTATACTTAAATATATAGTTCATAAAATGACCTTAAGTATACTTGTTTTTGTAAAGGTACTACATGAAGTATACTTAAATATATAGTTCATAAAATGACCTTAAGTATACTTGTTTTGTAAGGTTTCAACATAAAGTATACTTGCATTTGTACGTCTAAATTTTTAAGTATACTTTATGAAATGAACTTAAATTGTGCTTGTTTTTGTAAGGTACTACATGAAGTATACTTAAATATATAGTTCATAAAATGACCTTAAGTATACTTGTTTTTGTAAGGGTACTACATGAAGTATACTTACATTTGTACTTCTAAATTATTTAAGTATACTTTATAAAAGGACCTACTTGTTTTTTATACTTGTGTAATGTTGAAGTATATATTTAAATTATGCTTGTTTTTGTAAGGGTTCAACATGAAGTATACTTAAAAATACACTTTAAAATACTTAAGCATACTTCATAAAATGACCTTCAAGTTACTGTTTTTGTAAAGGTACTACATGAAGTATACTTAAATATATAGTTCATCAAACGACCTTAAGTATACTTGTTTTGTAAGGTTTCAACATAAAGTATACTTGCATTTGTACTTCTAAATTATTTAGGTATACTTTATGAAATTAACTTAAATTATGCTTGTTTTTGTAAGGGTTCAACATGAAGTATACTTAAAAATACACTTGAAAAATTACTTAAGCATACTTCATAAAATGGCCTTCAAGTTACTGTTTTTGTAAGGGTACTGCATGAAGTATACTTAAAATATAATTCATAAAATGACCTTAACTATACTTGTTTTTGTAATGATACTACATGAAATATACTTAAATATGTACTTCTAAATTATTTAAGTATACTTTATAAAAGGACCTACTTGTTTTTTATACTTGTGTAATGTTGAAGTATATTTAAATTATGCTTGTTTTTGTAAGGGTTCAACATGAAGTATACTTAAAATACACTTTAAAATACTTAAGCATACTTCATAAAATGACCTTCAAGTTACTGTTTTTGTAAAGGTACTACATGAAGTATACTTATATATATAGTTCATAAAATGACCTTAAGTATACTTGTTTTTGTAATGGTACTATATGAAGTACACTTAAATATATACTTCAAAATTACTTAAGTGTACTTCATAAAATGGCCTTCAAGTTACTATTTTGTAAGGTACTACATGAAGTATACTTAAATATATAGTTCATAAAATGACGTTAAGTATACTTGTTTTTGTAAGGGTACTACATGAAGTATACTTGCATATGTACTTCTAAATTATTTAGGTATACTTTATGAAATGAACTTAAATTATGCTTGTTTTTTGTAAGGGTTCAACATGAAGTATACTTAAAAATACACTTGAAAAATTACTTAAGCATACTTCATAAAATGGCCATCAAGTTACTGTTTTTGTAAAGGTACTACTTGAAGTATACTTAAAATATAATTCATAAAATGACCTTAAGTATACTTGTTTTTGTAATGATACTACATGAAATATACTTAAATATGTACTTCTAAATTATTTAAATATACTTTATAAAAGGACCTACTTGTTTTTTATACTTGTGTAATGTTGAAGTATATATTTAAATTATGCTTGTTTTTGTAAGGGTTCAACATGAAGTATACTTAAAATACAATTCTTATATACTTCTTATAAAATACACTTCTTATACTTGAATATATAGTTCATAAAATGACCTTAAGTATACTTGTTTTTGTAATGGTACTACATGAAGTATACTTAAATATATAGTTCATAAAATGACCTTAAGTATACTTGTTTTTGTAATGGTATTATATGAAGTATACTTAAATATATACTTCAACATTATTTAAGTATACTTTATGAAATAAACTTAAATTATGCTTGTTTTTGTAAGGGTTTAACATGAAGTATACTTAAAAATACAATTCTTATATACTTCTTATAAAATACACTTCTTATACTTAAATATATAGTTCATAAAATGACCTTAAGTATACTTGTTTTTGTAATGGTGCTACATGAAATATACTTACATATGTAGTTCTAAATTATTTAAGTATACTTTATGAAATGAACTTAAATTATGCTTGTTTTTGTAAGGGTTCAACATGAAGTATACTTAAAAATAAACTTCAAAATTACTTAAGTGTACTTCATAAAATGGCCTTCAAGTTACTGTTTTTGTAAAGGTACTATATGAAGTATACTTAAATATATAGTTCAAAATTACTTAAGTGTACTTCATAAAATGGCCTTCAAGTTAGTTTTTGTAAGGGTACTACATATCGTATACTTAAATATATAGTTCATAAAACGACCTTAAGTATACTTGTTTTGTAAGGTTTCAACATAAAGTATACTTGCATTTGTACTTCTAAATTTTTAAGTATACTTTATGAAATGAACTTAAATTATGCTAGTTTTTGTAAGCGTTCAACATAAAGTATACTTAAAAATAAACTTGAAAAATTACTTAAGCATACTTCATAAAATGGCCTTCAAGTTACTGTTTTTGTAAAGGTACTACATGAAGTATACTTAAATATATAATTCATAAAATGACCTGAAAGTATACTTGTTTTTGTAATGATACTACATGAAATATACTTAAATATGTACTTCTAAATTATTTAAGTATACTTTATAAAAGGACCTACTTGTTTTTTATACTTGTGTAATGTTGAAGTATATATTTAAATTATGCTTGTTTTTGTAAGGGTTCAACATGAAGTATACTTAAAAATACACTTTAAAATACTTAAGCATACTTCATAAAATGACCTTCAAGTTACTGTTTTTGTAAAGGTACTACATGAAGTATACTTATATATATAGTTCATAAAATGACCTTAAGTATACTTGTTTTTGTAATGGTATTATATGAAGTATACTTAAAAATATACTTCAACATTATTTAAGTATACTTTATGAAATAAACTTAAATTATGCTTGTTTTTGTAAGGGTTCAACATGAAGTATACTTAAAAATAAACTTCAAAATTACTTAGGTGTACTTCATAAAATGGCCTTCAAGTTACTGTTTTTGTAAGTTACTACATGTTGTATATTTAAAAATTTCCTTTATAAAATGATCTTAAAGTATACTTGTTTTTGTAAGGGTACTATATGAAGTATACTTAAATATGTACTTCAACATTACATAAATATACTTGTTTTTTGTAAGCGTTCAACATGAAGAGTAAGGCTGTGTTCCAGTCCACTTTTAGACACACACTCGCAAACTTCCCTCCTCCATTTTAAAGTGTGTTCCACTTCATCAAGTGGACATGGACATCCCCTCGATCACTTGATTTTAATCGAGGAATCAAGTTGGCTTCTTTTGTCCACTCCAGCCCCAATAAGTTCCAAAATGCAATGAAGTTGTCACAACAGTGTAGTTCCCAAGTGCTCAAGGGTTTAGGGCATTTCATTTAAACCCATTCAGATGTTCCGCCAGTAGAGTGTGTAACATAATCAATGTACACCTGATGGAGGGAAGTTAGCGAGTGAAGTGCATTAATAACTGGACTGGAATGCAGCCTGAGTGTACCTGTGGACAGGTAGTTTGGCTGCAGGATGGGGTGATCTCTGGGGTCTTTACTCTTGAGTTTGAGCCAGCCAACACTGGTGCTCCTCATGGGTCCAACATGAACCTGCACACAAACTACAGCTCATTCATTCATTCTGCCGCATGACCCGAGGGCGAGACGGCAGGAGTGTTTCCATCACCGCTTTAAACTGTGCATATTTAAAGGGTTAGTTCACCCACAACTGAATATCCTCTCAATAATTACTCATTTATCTTCATGAAGATATTTTAGATGAAATCCTGGAGCTCTTTCGGACACAACACACTATCTTAGTGTAGTAAACACACACCCTGATCAGATGCAGAAGCTGTTTTTGGAGCTTCATGTGATGATAGTTTTTGGTTTTGCTCTTCTCTCTTCAAGTAAAGTGTTACTGAAACGATTAGCAACAGCCACACACTAACATACTGAGCAGAATGATCAGGCAGACCTGGAAGGCTTCGATCTTGGAGCTAACGCGTCCGTGATCGATGACCTGTGAGGGCAGAAAGTGGAACTGAATATCGGGATGAGGAACATCGGGCCGGCTGCGGATAAAGCCTCCGCTCTCCAGATGAGCTGTCGCTCCGTAACCTGCCGGAAAACATCAGATCATCTTCACGCTTTTATTTAGATGCTATTCTTCATTTGCTGTACATATTACATATTAAAACTGTCCTATATATAGTATATAACACACACACACACACACATGGTGCTAGTTGTTCGGCGTCAGATTGGTGTGTGCCGGCTCTGAAGCACTGACCTGTGAACTTGAGCAGCCACTCGAGGCCGATCTTGAGCATCTGTAAGGGTTTCTGGGCTCTGTAGAGAGTGATGGGCTGAGTACAGGCATGCTGAACGTACAGCTCTAGATGATCCTGCAGATTACAGCCCACACCTGACACACACACACACACACACACATTCATGCACACGCACACATACAAACATGCACATAGACACATATACACACATACACATGTACGCACATACACACACATGCATGCACACGCACGCATACAAACATGCACATAGACACATATACACACACACACACACACACACACACACACACACACACACACACACACACACACACACCCACACAAGCACACATGCATGCACAATACATACAAACATGCATGCAGAAACATGCGCACACACATAAACATACAAACCCGCACATGCACACACACACACACATGCATGTACGCACACACACACACATATGCAAACACAGTACATACAAACATGCACGCAGACACATACACACACATGCACACAGACATATGCGCACACACATGTACGCACACACATGCATGCATGCACATCCCATATACAAACATACATGCAGACACACACGCACACACAGACGTATGCGCACACACATAAACGCACACATACACACACATGCATGCACATATACACACAGACACACACACAAACAGACATATGCGCACACACATAAACATACAAACACGCACATGCATGCACACACACACACATACAAACATGCACACACGCGCAGAGACATATGCGCACACACATGCACGCACACACACATGCACATATACACGCAGACACACATGCACACACATAAACATAAAAACACACACATGCACAAACACGCACGCGAACACACGCACACACAAAAACACAGACACACATGCATGCACACAGAAGCATGCACACAAACACACACATACACACACATAAGCACACATTCACATAGAAGCACGCAAACAAACATATACACACACACACATAAGCACACATTCACACAGAAGCATGCACACAAACACACACATACACACACACACACATAAGCACACATTCACATAGAAGCACGCAAACAAACATATACACACACACACATAAGCACACATTCACACAGAAGCATGCACACATACACACACGCACATACAGATATGCACGCACATACAGACACACACACACACACACACACACACACAAAAGAATGTACGCACACACAGACACACCCAGACACACACAAACGCACGCACAGACACACACACACACACACACACACACACACAGGCCATAAAGTTAAAGTTTAGACATAGTTGTGGTCAGATGTTATTGCACATTCATAGATAAACACTTACTGACATTTACTGACAAATGCCTTATATAACATTCCTCAGATAAAGCTAACACACACACACACACACACACACACACACACACACACACACACACACACACACACACACACACACACACGCCTTACAGGCATATTCCATGGGTATAATGTTTATTTTTATATATATATTTAATCAATATTTGTAAATACTAGCTAAGTCTACTTATTTTTTTCCACTTAAATGAAGCCTTTCAGAACTCATCTGCATTTTCACATTTGCATAAACCTCTTTTAAATGAAGAAACTCTTTAAGATAAAACAAGAGAATCAAATAAAACTGTTTATTTTGTGATTTCATAATGTAGGGCACATGGCCAGAAACCTGAATACACACCACAATATGAGGTCTGTGGGTCTTCATAATGTAGGTCAAACCGATGCGCATGCACACACACACACACACACACACATTGGGTTTTCATGTGTTATGGGCTCTCCCTATAGCTGTAATGATGTTTCTACTGTACAGCCTGTATATCGTGTCCTAAACTTAAATCTTACTACAATAATTCGGCACATTTACACTTTCTAAACACTTCATTCTGCCTGATTTTGGCCGTATTCATTCTGGCCGTATCCTGAGCAGCTGCTGTGGTGGTCTTCATGGAGTGAGAGCATGAGACTGACTCCTGTGATGCTCCAAGGACAGACGAGTCTTCGCTGAGGTCCAGCTTCCTGCGCCTAGACTGCAGCTCTGCACAAGAGGTTTGGCCATAGGGGAAATTGTCGTGCCCAACTGAGTCTGGTTTCTCTCGAGGTTTTTTAAATCTTCGCTTTCGCCAATTGCTCAAGTTTTTGCATGGTTCGGGATCTGTAGAGCTGCGCATGGATGGATTTGCTCTTCAGTGTTTGGACTCTCAGTAGTGATTATTAACCCACACTGAACTGAGCTAAACTCAACCTAAACACTGAAAACTGAACTGACACTGTTTACATTCACTATAACCTTCCATGTGAAGCTGCTTTGACACAATCTACATTGTATAAGCGCTATACAAATAAAGATGAACTGAATTGATTTATGAGCCCTTTTCCTCATGGAAACTAGAAATGTCCTCATAAAGTCAGAAATTACTGGTATTTCTATGCTTAAGACATTTGGTCCCCACAACATTATGAATACCAGACCCACACACACTGGGTTTTCATGTGTTATGGGCTCTCTCCATATCTATAATGATGTTTCTACTGTACAGACTGTATATCGTGTCCTAAACTCGACCCTTACAGAAAATATTCAGAAGCTTTACTCTCTCTAAACACTTCATTCTGTCAGAATTAGGAGCCCTTTCCTTCATGGAGACTAAGGCCCAATCCCAATTCTACCCCTTAGCCCTTCCCCTTACCCCTACCCCTCGTTTTGCGCGTGCCCGCCAAGGGGTAGGGGTGTCCCAATTCTCTTTAGATTGATGGCGTAGGGCTAAGGGCAAGGGGTATACACCCCTTCGAACGAAGATTTTTCAGGAGCACACTTGAAACGGAGGGGTAAGAATATTTCCCAGAATACACCTGCCACAACGGCAGTATAGCTGAACCCGGAAGTAAGGAGATCCACAAATTAGTATTTTTGTCATTATTACGAATTTTTACGACAAACAAACACATGTTTTATTATATTCATAACCGCGTTCATGTTTTACCGTCATGCTTTTAAAAAAAACGCAAAAAAAACCCGCTAAATTTCGCGATCTATAATCTCTAATAATAACTCCTGTACAGCAGTCCTACAACATTCTGTCACTCGATAACTCTCGAATACCCTGTCAGAGCAGTCTAGTGGCTGAAAATGAGCTTTTTACAGTGTCTGCTATAATGTTAATGTTGTTTTCGTGTGTTTACATAGATGAATATGGCCACTGTGTAAATACACAGTACAGTTACGATCTTATTGCCACATTAGATCATTATGATAACATAATATATGCCTTCAGTGATTTCCTGAAGATAAACACCACAAAATAACACTACTGGAGTAACTACAGCAGTCGCGATCGTCTGATCTTATATGAAGCAAGAGATCGTGATGACATATGATGACGTGTGCAGGTGTTGAAGTGCTGTCCCAATTCTTAGGGGTAAAGTTTTGAAGCCCTTCCCCTTAACCCTCGGTTGTAAGGGCCAAGGGGAAGGGGAAGGGGTACAAAATAGAATTGGGATTGGGCCTAAAAATGTCCACATAAGGATAGAAATGACTGGTCAAACGTAATGGTTATGGTTTAAATATTCGCCCTCCTGTAAAATTGTAGTTATTTTTCAGATATTTCCTAAAAGATGTTGAACAGATTCAGGAATTTTTCACAGTATTTCCTCTAATATTTTTTCTTCTGCAGAAAGTCTTGTTTGTTTTATTTCAGCTAGAGTAAAAGCAGTTTTAAAGGCATTTTAAGGTCAATTTTTAAGCAATATTAGTTTTGGATTGTCTCCAGAACAAACCACTGTTATACAATGACTTGCCTAATTACCCTAACTTTACCCTAATTACCCTAGTGAAGCCTTTAAATGTCACTTTAAGCTGAATACTAGTGTCTTGAAGAATATCTAGTCTAATATTATATGCTGTCATCATGAGAAACGAAATCAGTTATTAGAAATGAGTTATTAAAACCTATGAAAGGTGTTTTTAGAAAAGCACTTTATGAAAAATAATTAAAAATGCCACAGGAGGGTGAATAATTCTGTCTTCAGCTGTATAAATAGTTATTTATAAAAATAAACTACATGAATAATTCTGTCTGTCTGTATATGAAGGGTGCTGACCGGGCAGATGCTGGACCACAGGAATGTCCAGTGTTTTCAGCTCATCTGCGTTTCCCAGTCCAGACAGCAGGAGGAGCTGTGGAGAGTTGATGGCGCCGCCGCTCAGAATCACCTCCTTCTCTGCAAACACCTGAAGAAGTCATGATTATAGCTTTTTAATATTTAGATTTTTTGGCATGAACATTTATATGTGTTTATGTGTGTATTATATCATCTTTGCATCAAATTATCGAATGTGTGAGGTGTGTGTAATGCAGTGTGTATGTGTGCAGGACAGCAAATCTGACATTATTCTCTCCTCCGGCTGCCGTTATCAGTCTCACACTATTGCTTCCCTCTTACTGAAAGTCACCAACATGGAGTTTTTCTGTCCTTATTTCAGCTAATAGGATTATAATAAATGATTTGCTGTATTCACGCATGCACTGCGCTCTGAGAATGTGGAAATGCTCCATAGTCAAGCTGAAAGTACGGACGCCCATTCCTGTTTTAAGTTAAAAAGGTTATTGCCACTTTTTCTGCGCAGAATTATGAGCTGTAAACTCAAAATCGAGAGTTATAAAGTCAAAATTGGGAGATTAAAGTCGTAAATCTGAGTTATAAAGTAACACAAACGCACAGAGACACACATACACACACACACACAAACAGAAAGACACATACAGACAGACAGACAGACAGACAGACAGGCAGACAGACAGACAGACACATACACATAGACAAACACACACACACACACACACACACACACACACACATGTCTGCTTTCTGCAAGAGAGGAAATGAGTGAGAGTGATACTGATGATCAGATACCTGTATCTCTCTCACATACACACGCACACTCTCTCTCTCACTCTCCACAGGAAGAGCTGTCTGCTGTTATCAGACACTGCTGGAAAACATTCAACAAAACACTTTATATAGGTCACACACACACACACACACACAGCCTTATGATGCAGACAATCCAGGCAATCACTAAAGCTTTATATCATTGATCAGAAACACACTTCTGATGCTCTTCTGATTTAAAGGGGCCGTTCACACAAAACATTTACACATACTGAACATTTACTCACACTCAAGATGCTCTAAACTTCTGAATTTCTGTTGAACAAAACCAGATATTCTGAGCAGAGTCTTGATAACGCCATCCTGGAGTTTCTCTGTTATTATTTCAGCAGATAGGATTGTAAATAATGATTTGTTGTGCTCTCCCATTCACCAACTATGCTGCTGAGAAACACACACATGTGAGAAGGGTCCATTAATCCTGTGTGTTCTGACCTTTTTGATCTGTCCGTTCTGCTGGTACTCGACTCCTCGAGCGCGGGCTCCGTCGAACAGCACACGGGTCACCATACAACGCACCTCTGTGCTCAGGTTGGGTCTGGACAGCGCCGGCCGCAGGTACGCACTCGCTGTGCTCCACCGCTGACCTGAGGAGGACAAATACAGATTACAGCAACGATTAACACTGATATATATATATATGTAGTGAGTGTATGTGGGTATATATGCAGCGATCGAGATTATATGTATAAGCGAGTGTATGTGGGTATATATGCAAGGATCGAGCTTATATGTATAAGCGAGTGTATGTGGGTATATATGCAAGGATTGAGTTTATATGTATAAGCGAGTGTATGTGGGTATATATGCAAGGATCCAGTTTATATGTATAACCAAGTGTATGTGGGTATATATGCAGGGATCCAGTTTATATGTATAACCAAGTGTATGTGGGTATATATGCAGGGATCCAGTTTATATGTATAACCAAGTGTATGTGGGTATATATGCAGGGATCGAACTTATATGTATAACCAAGTGTATGTGGGTATATATGCAGGGATCGAGTTTATATGTATAAGCGAGTGTATGTGGGTATATATGCAAGGATCCAGTTTATATGTATAACCAAGTGTATGTGGGTATATATGCAGGGATCGAACTTATATGTATAAGCGAGTGTATGTGGGTATATATGTAAGGATCGAGTTTATATGTATAAGCGAGTGTATGTGGGTATATATGCAGGGATCGAACTTATATGTATAACCAAGTGTATGTCGGTATATATGCAAGGATCGAACTTATATGTATAACCAAGTGTATGTGGGTATATATGCAGGGATCGAACTTATATGTATAACCAAGTGTATGTGGGTATATATGCAGGGATCGAACTTATATGTATAACCAAGTGTATGTCGGTATATATGCAGGGATCGAACTTATATGTATAACCAAGTGTATGTGGGTATATATGCAGGGATCGAACTTATATGTATAACCAAGTTTATGTGGGTATATATGCAGGGATCGAACTTATATGTAAAACCAAGTGTATGTGGGTATATATGCAAGGATCCAGTTTATATGTATAAGTGAGTGTATGTGGGTATATATGCAAGCATTGAGTTTATATCTATGTGTGTGTGTTGTTGTGGGTATATATGCAAGGATCGAGTTTATATGTATAAGCGAGTGTATGTGGGTATATATGCAAGGATCGAGTTTATATGGATGTGCGTGTGTATATGTAGGTAATTTATAGTGGTATATGTGTGTGTTTTATGTTTGTGTTGATAAGCAAAGTTTGATTTAAATCCTACATGGCACCTCATATTTTTGTTTAGTCTATATATTAACAATGAAATGCTTGGCAACATCCAAAGAGAAGAGGGAAAAGAAATAAATAAAATAAAATAAACAACGTCAGTTTGTATTCCTACCCCAAAGCCCAGCAACTTGCCACTTCTACCTTTATGAATGGTCATGTCCATCCAGCCGACCCCCTCCTGCTGGAACCCGTTCATGTCCTCGGTGTAGGGGTATCCGGCCTGCTGTCCCGCCTGGATGAATGCGTGGTGCAGAGGGTTTTGTGTTTTCCCTCGGCTCACGTGCAGCGGTCCGTCTCCTCCACGGTACCGGTCTTCCCCGAGCTCGTGTGTCTGTGCTTTACGGAAGTACGGCAGGCAGTGGTCGTAGCTCCAGCCATCCGCACCCTCGCTCTGCCAGCGGTTGTAGTCCTCCGCGTGTCCCCGGATGTACACCATGGCGTTCAGCGAGGACGAGCCGCCCCACACGCGCCCACGGGGCCAGTACATCACACGGTCATCCATGTGGGCCTGAGGTAACGTGTGGTAGAACCAGTTGTACCTGTACATATACCAATATTTAATAGATAGTCGATAGGTTGTTATCTCAGAATAAAGCCTGACAGGTTTATAAGACTGAAGGGTTTATTCTGGCAAAACAATTGACTGTATGTACATTATACTGAATATTACATGGCTGCTTACCACAAAAACATACAAATTAGACACATAACATTGTTCCGAGCTCTATTAGTTTTGTTAATTCCTTAATTAAACACAAAGCTGACAGAAACGGAAACAGCTGAATGGAGTATACACTAACCCTGCATTATTCAGACACTAGATGTCGCCAAACGTAATGTACGTATACCCCACCTGTCGTCGCAGAGGTTGTATGTGAGCGCGGCCGGCATGTGGATCTTCCAGGACAGGCGTGTGCTGCCCAGGTGCTTGTCTTTAGGTCCCGCTTCCAGAAGCAGCACCGAATCGGATGGGTTCTCCGACAGCCGGCTGGCCAGAACGCAGCCTGCAGAACCAGCCCCGACTATCACATAACTGTAGGACGGTGTACTCTTGTTTACCACAGTACTGATGTACCTGTGATGGAACAGCGGACTGCAGAGGCTGGACATGAGCCTCGAAGAGGAGGAGAAACACGCCATACTGATGGAGATGATGGAGATGATGGAGAAGATGAAGATGATGAAGATGACGGAGCGGTCAGCTTTCAGAGCAATGCACTGATGCTCATCCGCAGCCTTCAGAGAGAAAACACACAATTCATAACACTGCATTAATAACACTGCATTTATGTCTTAACACTGCATTAATAACACTGCGGTCAAAACTCTGCATTAAAAACACTCCTGCATTTATTATATGGCATTTATTTAAAAATACTACATTAGTAACACTGCATTAATAACACTGCAATAATAGCATTGCATTTATAACACTGCATTTATAACATTGCATTTATTTAATAATACTGCATTAGTAACATTGCTTTAATAACACTGCATTAATAACGCTGCATTTATTTATCAACACTGCATTAATAGCCCCGCATTAACAGCTCTGCATTAATAACACTGCAATAATAACTGCATTATTAACACTAGTTTAATAACATTTGCATTTATTTATTATAATATTGCATTAGTAACATTGCTATAATAACACTGCATTTAATTAATAACACTGCATTATTACCGCTGCATTTAATTATTTATTAACACTGCCTTAATAGCCCAGCATTAACAGCTCTGCATTACTAACACTGTATTAATAACACTGCAACAATAACTCTGCATTATTAACACTACAATAATAACATTGCATTTATAACATTGCATTTATTTAATAACACCGCCTTAATAACACTGCAATAATAATGCTACATTTATTTATTTAATAACACTGCATTAATGACATTGCATTAATAACACTGCATTTATGACATTGCATTAATAACACTGCATTTATGTAATAACAAGCATTAATAAAACTGATAATAATAGCATTGCAATTATAACACTGCATTACTAACACTGCATTTATTTAATAACACTTCATTAATAACACTGCATTAATTACACTGCATTAATAACACTGCAATTATTTCATAACTGCATTTATTTATTAACACTGCATTTATTTTTAATAACACTACATTATTAAGACTGCATTAATAATTATTATAATTATTAATAATTATTATTAATACTGCATTTATTTAATAACTTAATAACTTAGCAAAGGCAGAGCAAGGTCAACACACATAGACTTTTATGTGAATGATAACCATTATAAAAACTGCAGACACACAATACATGAAAGCGCACGTGGTAAATGATTAATGCAGAACGCTTTAATGTGATCAAGAGTAATGTGTGTGCTCTGCTGTGTGTCTGATAGTGTTGAGTAAATCATTCAAACACACACAATCAGACGTCATTCATTCCTCTTTAATCTTTCTGCAATCAAATCACCCCAAAAAAGGTCCTTATAATTAAAAAGGAATCTTGAATTACACTTTTTATTCCTATTTAATATTGTGCAATGTCTGTCAGGACAATATTTGCACTGTTGTGGAATGGGGTCAAAGAGACAATGTCTTATTCTGGTGTCTGCATCAAATAACATTTAAAAACTTCCTTTTATACATATTAGTTTATATAGAGCAGTTAGTATAGTTGTTGTGTTACCATAGCAACTGTAGAATCACCACAACAGATCAATTCCTTTAGTTGTTGTGTTACCATAGCAACTGTAGAATCACCACAACAGATCAATTCCTTTAGTTGTTGTGTTACCATAGCAACTGTAGAATCACCACAACAGATCAATTATTATAGCTGTTGTGTTACCAGAGCAACTGTAGAATCACCACAACAGATCAATTACTATAGTTGTTGTGTTACCATAGCAACTGTAGAATCACCGCAACAGATCAATTACTATAGTTGTTGTGTTACCATAGCAACTGTAGAATCACCACAACATATCAATTTCTACAGTTGTTGTGTTACCATAGCAACTGTAGAATCATCGCAACAGATCAATTACTATAGTTGTTGTGTTACCATAGCAACTGTAGAATCACCACAACAGATCAATTACTATAGTTGTTGCGTTACTGTAGCAACTGTAGAATCACCACAACAGATCAATTACTATAGTTGTTGTGTTACCATAACAACTGTAGAATCACCACAACAGATTAAGTACTATAGTTGTTGTGTTACTGTAGCAACTGTAGAATCACCACAACAGATTAATTTCTATAGTTGTTGTGTTACCATAGCAACTATAGAATCACCACAACAGATCAATTACTATAGTTGTTGTGTTACCATAGCAACTGTAGAATCACCACAACAGATTAATTTCTATAGTTGTTGTGTTACCATAGCAACTGTAGAATCACCACAACAGATCAATTACTATAGTTGTTGTGTTACTGTAGCAACTGTAGAATCACCACAACAGATCAATTTCTATAGTTGTTGTGTTACCATAGCAACTGTAGAATCACCACAACAGATCAATTACTATAGTTGTTGTGTTACCATAGCGACTGTAGAATCACCACAACAGATCAATTACTATAGTTGTTGTGTTACCATAGCGACTGTAGAATCACCACAACAGATCAATTACTATAGTTGTTGTGTTACTGTAGCAACTGTAGAATCACCACAACAGATCAATTTCTATAGTTGTTGCGTTACCATAGCAACTGTAGAATCACCACAACAGATTAATTACTATAGTTGTTGTGTTACCATAGCAACTGTAGAATCACCGCAACAGATCAATTACTACAGTTGTTGTGTTACCATAGCAACTGTAATCACCACAACAGAGCAATCACTATAGTTGTTGTTACCATAGCAACTGTAGAATCACCGCAACATATCAATTACTATAGTTGTTGTGTTACCATAGCAACTGTAGAATCACCACAACAGATCAAGTACTATAGTTATTGTGTTACCATAGCAACTGTAGAATCACCACAGGTTCATTCAAGTATTCTACCATTGTACGGTTCAAAAACACTACAGTATTCACTATAAATTACTATACTTTATACACATTCTAATGTAGGATATAAATTAAAGCTGTATTACACATTAGCTGTGTTGATGCACGTCTTCAATCTTTTGAAAATATAAAAGTGTTATAATAGTGTTATAATACATGAAACAGTTTTTGCTTGTGATTGGTCAATCCTACAGGTACATTTGTGGACTTCAGGGCTGATTCTACACAATGATATGAGTCCAGCAACAGCGACCTCCCACAAGAAAAATAATAAAATAGTACACTACCACAAAACTAAGTATATTGTATTATACTGTAGTACAATTCAGTGTTTACCACATCTTACTGCAGCACACTATAGTATTTTCTACAGTGACAAACCTATGTATACTTTACAAGATGCTACAGTAAACTAGTAGACTGTGGTAAACTGTCTCATATTAGAGTATTCAGTTATTTCTAATATTTACACTTCATGAATATATTCATCATACCATAGTACAAATTGTAGTGTGAAAAGTGATAATATTGTAAAAGAGCTGCGGTGTGTCACACAGTAAAACACTGTGCTTTATAACGGAGTAAAATTCATCTTTTCAGCAAAAACTCTCCAATTGACTATCAAATATGGCTTTAATGAAGTCTAAAATAACCCTGAACACTCTGATAATCCCTATAATGCAATAATAATGCAGTAATTACTTTATTTAACTATATTTACTACACTTTAACACGTCGTTGTATTTTACTATGGTATATTTACTATAGTAAAGTTCAAAAGCACTCCAATATTCACCACAGGAAATCTAATGCATGAAGTGCTCTGAAATACCATAGTATTTTTTCACTACGCAAATTCCTGAAGGATTGCAGAACTTATTTGTCTCGTTGATGATTAACAGCACAAACCAAGGCCTTGACTCTTTGCTTCTTTCTAAATATTCAGAGTTGCTTGAGTGTTTTCTAAAACCCAAAATAGCCAGCGATCCTCCACGAGTTACTTCATAACTCTTGTTTTCAACAAAGCAGGGATTGAGTTGATATTAAAGCGAAAGCCGCACTAAAACAAGGGACACGTGTTCAGATGATGTTTAGTAAAGATATACACCGTTAAAAACACAGTTATAAGTGAAAACAGCTTACCGTACAGTGCTCTAGTGTCCGCACAGCTGACCTATGGAGATGTTGAAGAAGGACTCCGCTGTAGCCACGCCCACTCGAGCGTCCGCAAACAAAAAGCTCATAGCCGTGAGCGAGTCTGATAGTTGGCCCCTCCTCTTTTGCGAGTATGTCATCACCGTGGGCGTGGCTTATAGATCCTCCCACACTCGAGCGCTTCAACATTTAAAAATGACTTTTACTTTTTGTTCAATCCACTGTTTACATGCACGCCAATAAAATACGCGCTGTGAAACCGGAGTAACAGCCTTTTGTGCAGAGGTGTGGGAACGCAGCGAGTTTTGCAAGTCTACACAACTGAAGTTGATATAATATGATGATGATCTTATTTTGACTGAGCATAGCTATGAAGCAGTGAGGGAGGTAAGACTTAATAACATTAGGCCTATTCTCGGCCATGAGTCGGGTCTAAGACAACAGATAATTCTTTAAAAGATATATATATATATATATATATATATATGTATATATTGTGTTCTATAGAATCATCATATTCAAGCAAAAGATTTCTTAAATGATCTTAGCATATCACTCTAGTTGTGTCTTTACATTGTTTTCCAGTTACATTCAGGATTGATTTCTGTTATTTATTTAGAATAATAGTTGCATAATAATAATATTAATAATTTTATTTATTTATAATTAATATAAATAAATGGTCATTCATTTTTTTTTCGGCTTAGTCCCTTTATTAATCTTCGGTCGCCACAGTGGAATGAACCACCAACATATCCAGCATTTGTTTTACGCAGCGGATGCCCTTCCAGCCGCAACCCATCACTGGGAAACATCCACACACACACACACGCACACACACACACACACACACACACACACACACACACACACACACACACACACACACACACACACACACACACACACACACACACACACACACACTCATACACTACGGTCAATTTTTAGCCTACCCAATTTACCTGTATCACATGTGTTTGGACTGTGGGGGAAACCAGAGCACCCAGAAGAAACCCACGCGAACAGGGAGAGAACATGCAAACTCCACACAGAAATACCAACTGACCCTGCTGAGGCTCGAACCAGCGATCTTCTTGCTGTGAGACGAATGTGCTATCCACTGCGCCACCATATTTATTGAGAATTCACCGCGTCATTATATTTATTGAAAATAAATATATTCATATTTATATAAATGGTGGTTGCTACTGCCCCAGTAGAGCTTAATGTTTAGCAACACCCCTGGGTTTGAGTTATTTGATTGTATGAAGCCAGATCAGTCTCAACAATAATACATTTACAATTAAAAAATCATGTTTACAAAATTTAATTTATAAATTCTAAACACAATTCATAAATGCGCAAATGCAATTAATTAATTCAAACCCAATTTGTAAATTCAAAATGCAATTTGTAAATATGCTAATCCATATCGTAAATTCAAAACAAAATTCATAAATGCACAAATCCAATTCGTAAATTCAAAACGCAATTCGTAAATTCAAAACGCAATTCGTAAATTCAAAACGCAAGTAATAAATGCTCAAATTCAATTCGTAAATTCTAAACGCAATTCGTAAATTCAAAACAATTCATAAATGCACAAATCCAATTCATAAATAAAAAATTAAATTCTTAAATTCAAAACAATTCATAAATGCACAAATCCAATTCATAAATAAAAAATTAAATTCTTAAATTCAAAACAATTCATAAATGCACAAATACAATTTATAAATAAAAAATACAATTCATTAATGCACAAATCCAGCTTGTAAATTCAAAACAAAATTCATAAATTCAAAATCCAATTCATAAACGCACAAATCCAATTTATAAACTCAAAACGCAATTTATAAATTTAAAACACAATTCATAAATGCGCATATTTAATTCGTTAATTTCAAAACAATTCATGAGTGCGCAAATCCAATTCATAAATTCAAAATACAATTCGTAAATTCAAATTGCATTTCGTAAATTCAAAACAATTCATAAATGCACAAATCAAATTCATGAATGCACAAATCCAATTCATAAACTCAAAACGCAATTCATAAATTTAAAACACAATTCATCAATGGGCAAATCCAATTTGTAAATTCAAAACACAATTCGTAAACTCAAAACAGAATTCGTAAATTCAAAACGCAATTCGTAAATTCAAAACGCAATTCGTAAATTCAAAACGCAATTCGTAAATTCAAAACGCAATTCATGTGTGCAAATCCAATTCGTAAATTCAAAACGTAATTCGTAAATTCAAAACGCAATTCGTAAATTCAAAACGCAATTCATGTGTGCAAATCCAATTCGTAAATTCAAAACGCAATTCATGTGTGCAAATCCATTTCGTAAATTTAAAAAACTATTTGTTAATTCACTAGTAAAAATTACAAATATTTTCTCAAATGAATTGGATTTGGGCATTTGCGCATTTTGTTTTGAACTTACGAATTGGATTTTGTAAATGCGAATTGTGCTGTCCATTTATGAGTTGTATTTTTGCAAATGTATTATTTTGGAGACTGATCTATGGGCTCTATGATGATATAATTGACGACTTTGTAGCAAAAATGGCTTGTAAGGTCCAGATGTAGTGAAATATTAGGAACATTTCTGTTTGTTTGTATGCTGTCTGAATTGTTTGTATGAGACAATTACATGTGTTCCAGTGGGAGTAATCAAAAGTGAACCACATAGTTTCTCCTTTATTTCTCAGGGAATTGGGGAGGTGATGTGTGTATATGGGGTGGTTCACCCAGGGTGCCATTTAACTAGAACCGCCACTGGAAACCACACAACTCTTAAAGTTTTTATGGCAACAGCCTTATAGTTTTACGTTTAATTTACTTAAATTTGTAAAACCGATAAGTTAACTTAATTGTTTTGTCTTGGGAAACTAACGGAATTGTGTGGAGCCCTGCATTTCTTTTTAGAGTTACTCAACACAGAAACAGATGTTTGTTCCATCTTTATTTCAACAAGACATTATCTGTAGCCTAGAGAGGAAAGATTTATTAGGGAAGCGCTGAATGGAAAACTATCCCTAAAGTATGTTGGAGTAATTTACATCCAGTGAATACTGTACTAGTGTGCAACACGGTGGCTCAGTGGTTAGCACTGTGGCCTCTTAGCAAGAAAATCACTGGTTGAAGTCCCGGCCGGGTCAGTTGGTGTTTCTGTGTGGAGTTTGCATGTTCTCCCCGTGTTGGCGTGGGTTTCCTCCGGGTGCTCCGGTTCCCCCACAGTCCAAACACATGCGCTATAGGGGAATTGATCAACTAAATTGGCCGTAGTGTATGAGTGTGTGTGTGAATGAGCGTGTATGGGTGTTTCCCAGTACTGAGTTGCAGCTGGAAGGGCATCCGCTGCGTTAAACATATGCTGGAATAGTTGGCGGTTCATTCCGCTGTGGCGACCCCTGATGAATAATTCAAAACATATAACTTTCAAAATGATATCAATAAATTAAACTCACATTTCTCAGTTTCTCACCACAGTCTTTCGAAATGTGTGTGTTCCCAAAGAGACATTGACTGTTTTATGGTTAAAAGAAATATTGAATGTCATCTGCACAGCAATGATAGCGAATGCCTTTACAATTACTCACATGTTTCCCCAGAGGCAGCAGATGCAGATAACAAAAAGCAATGGAGCCAGAACAGAGGCCTGGGGAACTCCACAGGACAGCGGTGCTGCTGATGAGCTATAACTCTGTCTGATAATGAAAAGAGATGATAAGGCTTGTTCCAGAGATACCGACCTGCCGTCTAACACCTCGACATCAAAACGACATCAAAAAACACGTCAGAAATGCAAATCGGTTTGATGTCAAAACCAGGATGTCTAATTGACATCCACACATTGATGGTCAACATAACGACACAAAGAGTATTATAATAGAAGTATATAATATAGTTATTTATAATAATATAGTATATAATATTTGTGTTCATTTGAAAGCTCCAGTTCTAAATTCACACTGAATTTTGTATCCTGACTGTGACCAGGGATGTGGCACTGACAACAGGGTGCGGATCCAAATGCAGGTTTATTGGCAAGGTCAGGTAAGCAGTGGTCAAAACAGGAACAAACAGATGTATATGGGCAATCCAGAGTCGTAGTCGAAATAATAGAAGGTCACAAGGCAGGCAGAAGACAGGAGTAAAACAGAATAAACTAGGCGAGGGTCAAAACACGGCAAAAACAAGACAAAGGAAAACGCGTTGTGATGTCACTAAAACAGTAGACAAGACTCAGCAACAGTGTTTGTGTTTGTGAAGTACTTATAGTCCATGTAATCAGTATCTGAGCAGCTTCAGCTGTGTGTTTGCAATCACTGGTGACTTGCATCAGGTGTGTGTGTGGCATGACTGAATATGTAGTCCATGAACATGGCCGATTTGTAGTTCATATGAATGTGAGTGTGTTTACCAGCGATCTCTGGGAGTCGATCGCTGGTGATGGTGACACTGACAATGCATGATGCTTGATGTGAAAATGACAGCAAATTGGCTTCACTAAACATATCGAAATCGATTATAGGACAGTCTTGTCATTGATTTTTGACATGTTTTTTGATGTCAATGTTTGACGTTAATTTGATGTTGTTTTGGCATCAAAGCAGTCAACTGACATCCAATCGATTCACATTTTTGACATTTTTTAATGTCATTTTGACGTCTCTTAACTAATTTTCAATGATCAACTGTGTCAAAAGCGGCAGTGAGATCCAATAAAACCAACACAGCTTTTTATTTTTTTCATTTTCCAAGCTTCAAGTAATAAACAAACAGAAATCGAACCTACACAGGAAAATGATTAACAACTTTTCGACTTAGTCCCTTTATTAATCAGGGGTCGCCACAGCGGAATGAACCGCCAACTTATCCAGCATTTGTTTTACACAGCGGATGCCCTTCCAGCTGCAACCCATCACTGGAAAACACCCATACACACTCATTCACACTCATACACTACGGCCAATTTAGTTGATCAATTCCCCTACAGCGCATGTGTTTGGACTGGAAACTGGAGCACCCAGAGGAAACCCACACCAACACGGGGAGAACATGCAAACTCCACACAGAAACACCAACTGACCAAGGCTCGATCCAGTGTCTTTTTTGCCACCCCACACAGAGCAAATAAAATAATTCAAAACACATAAAAATGAAGGAAGAAGAAGGGGAAGAGGAAAATAACCACAGAGCACTCTCCTTTATCGATTTGCATTAACACGCCATTAAAAACTCTAACAAGACCAGTTTCAGTTGAATGCATATACGACGCCTTCGTGTGCTTACATCCACTGGAGGGGGTAGGCGGGTCTGTAACCAGCGCCTCCATGGCTGCAGGAATTGACGGCTGCCCGCCCTATGTCAGTGTATGTGAATACATGGAGGTATACGTTACGAATAAAGGATTGATTGATTGATTGACTAAAGTCAGATTGTAAAATTATTGAACACATTATACTCCTTTAAAACAGCTGATCAGTGACAACGCTTTCCAGAACCTTATAACTACACTGTGAAAAAAATCCGTAATTTTACAGTTAAATAAACCGTAAAATAACGGCTGTTAAATTACAGAAATGTACTGTAAAACAACAGCATTAAATTAGAGAAATTTCCTTAAATTCCAAATTAGTCTGTAATAAACATGGGTCAAGCTTTGTCTTCTTCAGAATAGGCTGAACCACAGCTTGTTTAAAATAATCTGGCACCTGAACAGATGCTAATTAATTATGAAAAACAATTAACATACATGGAACCAACCATTATTGATTAAGCGATTAATTAACTATTTAATATGCCAGGGGGTACCACATCCAGAGGGCCAGTTGGACTTTTCACAGAGCTAACTACTATCAAAAAATCCTAAAGGAGACATTCTTTAGATGTACAGACACAAGGCATTTGAAATGGAAGAAAAATAATAAGAAACAATATAGTAATTTATAGTAAATACTGGAGTTTATTGAACCAAACTGCATTAAATACTTGAATGAATGCGTTGTGGTAATTCTACAGTTGCTATGGTAACACAACATCTATAGTAATTGATCTGTTGTGGTGATTCTACAGCTGCTATGGTAACACAACAACTATAGTAATTGATCTGTTGTGGTGATTCTACAGTTGCTATGGTAACACAACATCTATAGTAATTGATCTGTTGTGGTGATTCTACAGTTGCTATGGTAACACAACATCTATAGTAATTGATCTGTTGTGGTGATTCTACAGTTGCTATGGTAACACAACATCTATAGTAATTGATCTGTTGTGGTGATTCTACAGTTGCTATGGTAACACAACAACTATAGTAATTGATCTGTTGTGGTGATTCTACAGTTGCTATGGTAACACAACATCTATAGTAATTGATCTGTTGTGGTGATTCTACAGTTGCTATGGTAACACAACATCTATAGTAATTGATCTGTTGTGGTGATTCTACAGTTGCTATGGTAACACAACATCTATAGTAATTGATCTGTTGTGGTGATTCTACAGTTGCTATGGTAACACAACATCTATAGTAATTGATCTGTTGTGGTGATTCTACAGTTGCTATGGCAACAGAACATCTATAGTAATTGATCTGTTGTGGTGATTCTACAGTTGCTATGGTAACACAACATCTATAGTAATTGATCTGTTGTGGTGATTCTACAGCTGCTATGGTAACACAACAACTATAGTAATTGATCTGTTGTGGTGATTCTACAGTTGCTATGGTAACACAACAACTATAGTAATTGATCTGTTGTGGTGATTCTACAGTTGCTATGGTAACACAACATCTATAGTAATTGATCTGTTGTGGTGATTCGACAGTTGCTATGGTAACACAACAACTATAGTAATTGATCTGTTGTGGTGATTCTACAGTTGCTATGGTAACACAACATCTATAGTAATTGATCTGTTGTGGTGATTCGACAGTTGCTATGGTAACACAACAACTAAAGTAATTGATCTGTTGTGGTGATTCTACAGTTGCTATGGTGACACAACAACTATAGTAATTGATCTGTTGTGGTGATTCTACAGTTGCTATGGTAACACAACATCTATAGTAATTGATCTGTTGTGGTGATTCTACAGTTGCTATGGTAACACAACATCTATAGTAATTGATCTGTTGTGGTGATTCGACAGTTGCTATGGTAACACAACATCTATAGTAATTGATCTGTTGTGGTGATTCTACAGTTGCTATGGTAACACAACAACTATAGTAATTGATCTGTTGTGGTGATTCTACAGTCGTTATGGTAATACAACAACTATAGTAATTGATCTGTTGCAGTGATTTCACAGTCGCTATGGTAACACAACAACTATAGTAATTGATCTGTTGTGGTGATTCGACAGTTGCTATGGTAACACAACATCTATAGTAATTGATCTGTTGTGGTGATTCGACAGTTGCTATGGTAACACAACAGCTATAGTAATTGATCTGTTGTGGTGATTCTACAGTTGCTATGGTGACACAACAACTATAGTAATTGATCTGTTGTGGTGATTCTACAGTCGTTATGGTAACACAACAACTATAGTAATTGATCTGTTGCAGTGATTCCACAGTCGCTATGGTAACACAACAACTATAGTAATTGATCTGTTGTGGTGATTCCACAGTCGCTATGGTAACACAACAACTATAGTAATTGATCTGTTGTGATGATTCTACAGTCGCTATGGTAACACAACAACTATAGTAATTAAGCTGTTGCAGTGATTCTACAGACGCTATGGTAACAAAACACTATAGTAATTAATCTGTTGCTGTGATTTTACAGTCGCTATGGTAACACAACAACTATAGAAATATAAAGGAATGACCCATTACTGTAGTTTTATATAATGACAGTGTATATTATACTGCTATTCTCCACAGTTTACTGTAGTCAATACTACAGTACTTATTACAGGTGATCAGTTCACTAGTTAACACTACAGTATGCTGGAGTATTCATTACCAAATGTTGTAGATACTGTAATAATACACGTTACTATAGTCACGTGGTTCAACACTACAGTATTTCCTACATTTCTTGCTCTCTGAAAAACAGAAGCAGCTATACAGTTTAATTTAATTTCACAAATACAGTAACTGCATCCTTAAATGATGTCGATATCTGTACTGGAAAATAAAGCAGAAACTCTGAGAAATTATTTCACACGATAATGAGTGTGTGCGTGAGAGGATGGACAGCAGCAGCAGTGTGTGTGTGTGCGTGTGTGTGTGCATGTGGTTTGTGGGAGGGTGTATGAGATAAACTAAAGCAGAAACAGCTCAGCTCACTGCAGTGTGTGTTCAGTGTGTGTGTTCAGTCTGCTCAGATGGATCTCGTGCACATTGTGGTGTTGCTGTTCTTCACTCAGGGCAGAGTTTCTTCAGCCAGCAGCTCTTCTACAGTGAGTACAGCAGCAGCAGCAGCAGGAGTACTGTACTGTTGGCCAGCGCTTCATTATTAACACTGACTATCACTGTTTACTGTTCACAGGCCGTCACATGTCTGCTGTCCGGTGAGTCTTTCTGTCTGTCTTTCTTTCTGTCTTTCTTTTTTTCTTTCTTTTTCTCCTCTACTTTTCTCCTCTCTTTCCTAGTCATTTTTATTTTCCAGTTTTTTCATTTTTCCTTCTTTTCTTTCTTGCTTTTTCTTTAGTTTTTTCTTTTCTCTCCTCTACTTTTCACCTTTCTTTTTCTTTCTTTCTTAGTCTTTTTTATTTTTCTTTATTTCATCTTTCTTTTCTCCTTTCCTTCCTTTCTTTCTTTCTTTTATTTATTTATTTATTTCCTTTTCTTTTTCTCCCCTATTTTTCTCCTTTCTTTCTTAGTCCTTTTTATTTTCCTTTCTTTTCATCTTTCCTTTCTTTCTTTCCCTTTTTCTCTTTTTTCCTCTACTTTTCTCCTTTCTTTCTTAGTCTTTTTTATTTTTCTCCTTTTTCTTTCTTTCTTTCTTTCTTTCTTTCTTTCTTTCTTTCTTTTCTTTCTTTCTTTCTTTCTTTTTTTCTTTCTTTCTTTCTTTCTTTCTTTCTTCTTTTGCTTTTTTCCTTTCTTTTCTTTTTTTCTTTCTTAGTCTTTTTTATTTTTCTCCTTTTTCTTTCTTTCTTTCTTTCTTTCTTTCTTTTTTTCTTTCTTTCTTCTTTCTTTCTTTCTTCTTTTGCTTTTTTCCTTTCTTTTCTTTTTTTCTTTCTTAGTCTTTTTTATTTTTCTCCTTTTTTTCTTTCTTTCTTTTTTTCTTTCTTTCTTTTTTTCTTTCTTTCTTTTTTCCTCTACTTTTCTCCTTTCTTTCTTAGTCTTTTTTATTTTTCTCCTTTTTCTTTCTTTCTTTCTTTCTTTCTTTCTTTCTTTCTTTCTTTCTTTCTTTCTTTCTTTCTTTTTTTCTTTCTTTCTTTCTTTCTTCTTTTGCTTTTTTCCTTTCTTTTCTTTTTTTCTTTCTTAGTCTTTTTTATTTTTCTCCTTTTTCTTTCTTTCTTTCTTTCTTTCTTTCTTTCTTTTTTTCTTTCTTTCTTTCTTTCTTTCTTTCTTCTTTTGCTTTTTTCCTTTCTTTTCTTTTTTTCTTTCTTAGTCTTTTTTATTTTTCTCCTTTTTTTCTTTCTTTCTTTTTTTCTTTCTTTCTTTTTTTCTTTCTTTCTTTTTTCCTCTACTTTTCTCCTTTCTTTCTTAGTCTTTTTTATTTTTCTTTCTTCTTTCCTCTCCCTTAATTTTCTCTTTTCTTTCCTAGTCCTTTTATCTTTTCCGGTCTTTTTTATTTTTCTACCTTTCCTTCATCTTTCTTTTCTCCTTTCCTTCATTCCTTTCTTTCTTTCTTTCTTTTAATGCTTTTCTTTCATTCATTCTTTCTTCCTTCCTTCCTTCCTTTCTGTTCTTTCTTTACCATGACTAAACAAATGAGTTTTGGTTGGTGATTCTGTTAGTTAAAGCGTGTTGGGTTTGTCTTTCTTTCTCTCCCCTGAGTAACCGCTGCTTTTCCTTCTTTCTATAGAGAATGACAGCCCTTCAGATTGGTATAAGATCCATACCTGGAACCCTTCACCCATACATCAGCTGACGGCACACCTAAACGAATCTCAAAACTCAGTCATCATCAGCTGGGCCATCAATATAGACAGTAAGTGACATCCGTTATTATCTGAACATCAGTTTTAAATCGGATTTTTATGTATTGTGGCTTTAATTCTGTATGAATGTAAACACAGGGGTAGAAAAACATCTGAACATGATTTTTTCTGTTGTGAATTCTATATTTTCTATGACTTTAGACATGTTTTGAACATATTAGACTATTGTACAGTACTCAAAGTCTCCATATTACAGTTAGATGCTCACTAACGCTCAAATGTCAGTTTTTTTTTTTTTAATAAAATGATTCTGTTCATCAAGGCGGCATTTAATTAATGTAAAAAAAAAGTTAAATGTGTAAATACTTATTTATTAAATATCTATTTATTACTTTATTTATGTATTTTCGAATGAAATTATTAGTCCAGAGGGCGTCACAGTGGCGCAGTGGGTAGCGCTCTCACCTCACAGCAAGAAGGTCACTGGTCACTTTCCCCCACAGTCCAAACACATACGCTATTAGCTATAAGTATAGAGATCCTAAAAATAAATAATACTGTATGTGTGTGAATGAGTGTGTATGGATGTTTCACAGTGATGGGTTGCAGCTGGAAGGGCATCCGCTGTGTAAAACATATGCTGGATAAGTTGGTGGTTCATTCTGCTGTGGCAACCCCAGATTAATAAAGGGACTAAGCCAAAAAGAGAATGAATGAATGAATGAATGAGCAAACAATGACAAGGTTTGCATTATCCACAGGAATAAATGGATGACCATGAAAGCCTAAACCTGTCTTTAACCCACCGATACGCCTGTCCATACCTCTAAACCAGCGGTGTCAAAGTCAATTCCCGGAGGGCCGGAGCCCTGCAGAGTTTAGTTCCAGCCCTGCTTCAAAACACCTATCTGTAGGTACCAAACAAGCCTAGAGCACTCAATTAGTTTGATCAGGTGTGTTTAATTAGGGTTGGAACTAAACTGTGCAGAGCTCCGGCCCTCCAGGAACTGGCTTTGACACCTGTGCTCTAAACTGTCTTTAAATCACACAGTAGTCAAAAGGAAACTAATAAGAAGTCTTGAGATTAGGGTTTGATTTGGAGAGGGAGGAAGCGGTGTTCAGTTTCTTCAAGATAAATCTGACTTCCTTTCTGAAAAGCATGCAGATTTACACACGTGTAATGGATAGATGATTAGATCAGATAGGATTTGTTTTTGCTGTATTTTCACAGACTGGATAAAGCGTTGCGTAACATTTATAGTGGATAATGATTTAGTGTGCATTGTCTGTTTTAGGTAGCATTCGCTATCTTACCGGCACATGGATTACTTTTCACAGGCTCCCCAGTGAAAGTTATAGATGTGAATATGAGCCTCCATTTACATCAGGGCTAACCAATCTCAGCGGCATACAGCAGGTAAACACATGGTTAAATACACTTCACACAAGCACTGGGAAAATGACAAACATTTATTTCAGAAATACCACAGACAGGAGAAAAAAGTGCAGTATTTATTGCAACAATGATTTTCTTACGCAGATATTTACAGTATAATATATTTAACTAGTTGAATAAATAAAATAGAAAATATTAAGAAATGAGGATTTTTTTTTATCTACTCTCAAGAAATTTTGCTTCTAAAATAAATGTATTTACATTTCTAAAATATTTCAAGCAATTAATTTCTTTTGGACGTTTAATTGTATGATAAAAAATGAATGTATAAATAAATAAATAGAAATAGTCAGTATGATTTCATTTTGCAGAATTCATGACATTATTCATGACATTATTGCATTTTCCCGTATAACAAAATAATAATAATAATAATAATAATAAGAAGAAGATTTAATAAAAAATAAAAATACTAAGATATCATTTTTCAGAAATTCAATACATTTTTGGATTTTTAACCATATAATCAAATAATAAAAAAATTTATAATAATAACAATAATAATAATAATTAATAAAAATACTGAGGAAGATACAATTCTGCAGCTATTCAATTCGTTTTTGGATTTTCAACAGTATAACCAAATAATAATAATAATAATAAGATTTAACAAAAAAATAAAAATACTAAGACATAATTTTGCAGAAATTCAAGAAGTCTTTGGATTTATAACTATATAATATAATAATAATAATAATAATAATAATAATAATAATTAATAAAAATACTGAGGAAGATACAATTCTGCAGATTCAATTCAATTTGTTTTTGGATTTTCAACAGTATAACCAAATAATAACAATAATAATAATAATAATAATAATAACAATAATAATAACAATAATAATAATAATAATAATAATAATAAGATTTAATAAAAAATAAAAATACTAAGATATTATTTTGCAGAAATTCAATACGTTTTGGGTTTTTAAAAAACCATATAATACAATAATGATAATAATAATTAAAATAAATAAATAAATAAAAATACCAAGATACGTTTTTGGATATTTAACATGTATAACAATTTTTTATCGTATTACAAAATAATAATAATAATAATAATAATAATAATAATAATAATAATAAATTTTAATGAATAAATAAAAATACTAAGATATAATTTTGCAGAAATTCAAGAAGTCTTTGGATTTATAACTATATAATATAATAATAATAATAATAATATTAATAACTAAAAATACTGAGTAATATACAATTCTGCACATATTCAATACATTTTTGGATTTTTAATAGTATAAACAAATAATAATAATAATAATAGTAATAATAATAATGCATTTTAATAAATAAATAAAAATACTAAGATATCATTTTGAACTTCAGTCTTTGGATTTTTTTAACTGTATAACAAAATATTTAAATAAATAAATAGAAATAGTGAGTAAGACCGTCATTTTGAAAGTGTTTTTATGAAGTGACAAAGCACACAGAAACTCTGATGGATGCTAATTAATATCATTAATAATCATAATAATAATAATCTGATTCTCTTCTTCATTGACAGCTATGGTTCAGCTTCACGGTGTCCAATGTTTGTCCTTTCCTCAAATATAACGTCAATGCATATAATCTCCCCACACCATCGACAGGAACAGGAGACACTTATATAAAGCAGGCTAACACAGGTCAGATTTATTTCTGCTATTACACACATCATTTCATCTTCTCTGTTGTGTGTGACTCGACTGCTGATTATTAAAACTATGGGGCACTGTCCAGTTTGTTTCATTTTAATCTCTAATTAATCAAATATTTAGCATAAACGAATGTGAAATAAAGTGTAAAACTTTCTGACCTGAAGTCTGTGAAATTCCCCAGCGAATGATGTTTGGCTCTAAATACGCTCCGTCATTTTTTAATGATCTTATAACTTTCAATACACCCATAGTTTTTTATATGACGTGTTAGCGTTATCTGTCATTACTTTACTATTGAGCTTATTCTGCGATGCGAAAGTGCACTTGTTGTTGGGTTGTTGCTAGATCAGATACGGTTGAGGCTATATATCATTTATTAAATTTCCCATCACTTCTATTTTATATCATCTAACCCCACCCCAACCCTAAACCCAACCGTCACAGTAATGTAAAAACAGTAGTTGTACCCAGTATTATATATATATATATATATATATTCACATAAATGTTATCTAATAATTTTCAGTTTTACGGTAAACTACTGTATTTCATTAATGTTTTTTTTTACCTTTGAAATTTAGGTAAAATCCATAAAATTTATGTTAAAAATACAGTAGACCCTACGGTAAAATTATTTTCATTTCAATGTTCCTTTTATTAAATATAATGTTATTTTTTGCATGTTAGTTTTCAAACAATGCTTACTGTTTTTGGTCATAATAAAGTCCTTCAATAACATTTCAGATGTTATATTATTAATTAATTTTCCTTCAGCTTAGTCTCTATTTCAGAGATCACCACAGTGGAAGGAACCGCCGATGTTATATTAATGTTTCAGAATGTTATTTTAAACTTATTAGATCATGTAATCTATGCTATATTAAAGTTCTCGCCATAAAAAACGTTATCATGGGAGATTCTCACTCAGAATGTTCAAACCTTGCATTTATGTAGACAATCTGTTAACATTATTTTTTGGTTATAATAATGTTATTCAAAATACTGATTTAGTCTCAGTATAATAAAGTAATTAAAAACCTTATTAAAACATTTCATCCACAGTATATTAATTATCTAAAACGCTTTTCCATCAGTGTAACGAACGTTTTAAACCATTATTTTAATAATGTTATACGTGTTATGAAATATTCTGAGAATGATCATCCAAGCTGTGATCATAATCATCTCCTCCTTCACTGTTCCTTAAATACTGAACATCGTATAAATGTTGCAGAAATGGAAACATTCATTGATGAACATTATCTTTTATCTTGAATGTTTAAAAGCTTCCTGTCTGTGATTTATTTATAAGTTGGCAGAAGGCAATATGACACACAGCATAAGCCCTTTATGGAGTAACTCTCTTGAAAGCAGAGAGACGCTGCTGGTTAAAATAAAAGCCATACTCTATATTTTTCCACATTGTCAATTAGATGACTTCCGAGTTGAACGATTTTCATGATAACCGGCTGTTTTTCCACTTAAGAAAACCAATCAGATCTTTAGGGATGATTTCTGAGAACTGTTTAGCGTCATGCAGATAGAAGAACCATCATCTCTTTATGAGCAACGCTGAGGCTTATTTTCATTAATGCTTTTTGAGAATTAGTTATATTTTCTAAGAATGAAACAAACACAATCTGTCACTAAATAGAAAATAAACCTATATTTCAGTCTCTAAAGTGAGATATTCATGTCTTTAATAGGACAAAACCTGCTTTTCATTTTATCATATTTATGCCAGCCAATATTTATATCTTGTAATAGAACAAAAACCAATAGATATTTAACTTATAAGAAGAAAAATCTGACTTATTTAAACTGAAATCTCTTAACAAGTAAAAAATAGCTGACATTTATAACTCAATTCAAACCAAATTACATTAATGTATTTTGATAGAACAAAACCAACCAATGCTTATCTGCTGATAGAAAATAACTTACAGTAAAAATAACAACAACAAAAACTATATGAATGAATAAACGAAATAAATACAACTAACTTAACCTAACTAAACTACAAGATTTATTCACAGAAGTCTAGGAGTGAGGGCGGAGTTTAGCTCATTGCTATGGATGATGTCATCATGCTTATTAACTATGCACACACACAGTGATTGGCTGATGGGAAGGGGAAGGAGTCACTGTCTTATCTTAGATGTAATGATGTAAACTCTGTAGAGCGCTACATTATGTTGCCATGTTCAAATGAAGGTTTACAAATAAATATGTCGTCACATTCAAATAAAGATTTTAAAATGCAGGTGATAAGAGAGGAATTGCAAATTTAAAAACGCATCTACTTTTAATGTTACAGACATTAAATAAAAATGTGCCTCCAGTGTTAGTTCATATTTTCTTAGAAATTAATAAAGTAAAGAAAATTTTTGTAAAACTATTTTTATAAACTATTTTCTATTTTTTTTAAGTATTTATTGAACATATATTTTCTACAATACAAAAAAGTCAGTAAAATAATTTTTACAATTTTACAGTAAACCACTGTATTTTATTATTTTTTACCATTGAAATTACAGTAAAATCCATAAAATGTATGATGAAAAACCTGCAGTTGTGGTTACCAGAACTGTACCGTTAAAAATACAGTAGAAACTATGGTAAAATAATTTTCTAAATTTTACGGTAAACTACCATGTATTATTCGTTTTTAGCATTGAGATTTTGATAAAATCTGTAAAAAAATATGGTGAAAAAACGGTAGTTGGTAAATACGGTAGAACCAGTAAATACAGTAGAAAATACAGTAACAATTTCCAAAAGAAAATTATGATAAACCACTGTATTTCATAAATTTTTTTACCATTGAAATTTAGGTAAAATCCATAAAATTTATGATGAAAAACGGCAGATGTGGTCGCCAAAACTTTACCGTTAAAAATATTGTAGAAAATATAGTAACATAATTTTCAAAATTTTATATGAAACTATTGTATTTCATTAGTGTTTTACCACTGAAATGATGATAAAATCTATCAAATTTATCATGAAAAAACAGCAGTAGCTATTATCAGAACTTCACTGTTAAAAATCAATTTCCAAAGTTTTACAGTAAACTACCATATTTCAGTAGTTTTTTAACCATTGAAATTAAGGTAAAGTCTGTAAAATTATGTTGGAAAAACCTTTAAAAATACGGTAGAAAATACAGTAACATGATATCCCAAAAATTATGTTATACTGCCAAATTTCATTACTTTTTTACCATTGAAGTTTAGGTAAATATATATAAAATTTATGATGAAAAACTAGCAGTTGTGGTTAAAAATATGGTAGAAAATACAGTCAAATAACTTCCAAAGTTTTACAGCAAACTACCGTATGTCATTAGGGTTTTTTTCATTGAAATTAAGGTAAAATCCATAAATTTATGTTAAAAATGGGCAGTTGTGGTTTCCAGAACTTTACCGTTAAAAATACGGTAGAAAATATAGTAAAATAGTTTTATGAATTTTACGGTAAACTACTGTATTTCATTAGGTTTTTACCATTGAAATTACGGTAATATTTTATAGTGCATATTTTTGAAAATATATATTTTTTAACCATTTCTTTTTGGAATTGAAATAAATGTAAAAATATATTTAAAAACACATGTATTTCTTACCACACTCTAAGAAGTGATGGGTTATTTAAACTCAAATTGGGTGAAATATGGACTAACCCAAACATTGGGTTAAATTTGGTCTTATTAATTTAATTTAAAAAATTAACTTAGCAGTTGGGTTAGTCCATATTATACCCAGAATTGGGTTGAAATAACCCAGCACTTTTAGACTGCATATAGGAATACCTTCATAATTAAATCAATCACTTATTAAATGCACGGCAGATTTTAGAAAACAGTCGTTTTAGGAGAGTTTGTGTTCTGGTTTTACTATATTTACTATATTTACTAATGCCTTTCACGGACTATATTCAGTGTTTTTGGAGGCTTACAGCTCTTGTGATTGTTTTTCTACAGCTATGCTTCAGTGGAACGCTCAGATTTCTGCAGTCCATGATGGAGAAAAAGTAGTGGTGTTATTTAACGTGAGCTCAGTGGCGGATAAATACATCATCACACTGGAACACGACACACAATCACTCAACACGGCCGCAGAAAGACGGGTATGTAATGCTAAACACTACAGGACAACCAGCAGGAGAATATGAACAGCAATAAACTAGATATTCAGATATAAAGTACAGCGGAAGTCAGAATTATCCGCCTTCCTGTGAATTTCTTTTTCCAATATTTCCCAAATGATGATTCAGGAATTGTTCACAGTATTTCCTATAATATTTTTTCTTCTGGAGAAAGTTTTATTTTGGCTAGAATAAAAGCAGTTTTTAATAGTTTTAAAGCCATTTTAAGGTCAATATTATTAGCCCCCTTCAGCAATATTAGTTTTGGATTGTCTCCAGAACAAACCACTGTTATACAATGACTTGCCTAATTACCCTAACTTTACCCTAATTACCCTAGTTAAGCCTTTAAATCTAACTTTAAGCTGAATAGTCTAATATTATGTGCTGTCATCATGGCGAAGATAAAAGACATCAGTTATAGTTAGAAATGAGTTATTAAGATTATTATGATTAGAAATGTGCTGAACAAAATCTTCGTTAAACAGAAATTGGGGGAAATAATACAAAGGAATAATAAGATTTAACAGGAAATACATCAACACACTAAAATAAAAGTCTGCAGCAGCTTCTTCTTCACGCTGATTTTAATACGGCTGTATATTGTTTATTTTTCAACCTACAGAAATGCAAATCTGAGGCCTGTAAAGTGGAGCTGGATTACACGGGGCCATGTGAAGAAGACCTTCTGATAATAGTAGGACTATAAATAATCCTGTTTTTCCTTTTGACATGAGATTATTTTGCTTGCTTTAAGAAAAAACTCACTTAAATAGCAAAAATATTGTGTTGCTTTAAGAAAAAATGGGTCAATATTAAGTGAGTTTTTCCTTAAAACATTGGAGTAAGCAGAATAATCGTGTTTTTCCTTTTGACATGAGATTATTTTGCTTGTTTTAAGGAAAAACTCTCTTCATTTTGACTCATTATTTCTGAAATCAACACAATATTTAGTGCTCCTCTAGAAAATGCTTCTTGATTTAAGAGTTTGTAGATATTTGAACTAGAAACAAGACACAAACTTTAACTAAGAAAAGCATTTCTATGTATTTAAATGCATGCTGGATTCTACAAGTCAAGCAGAACTTGGACGTTTCATGGGACTTGTTGTTTATTCTGGTGTGTTTTTGACAGATAACAGCACACTTTAAAAACTGTAAGAGGGAAAGCAGTCCTTCGGTTAAGAGTACAGTGGACTGTAAGAGTGAGTATCTCATAATGGCTTATAAGCACACAGACCTTTCATATTTTCAGTAACCCTGTTCAAGTGCTTCCAGTTTAAGATCTGATCACTTTACAAATCAGTGATCTTCACTGCCTGATTGATATAGGATATAAAGTGGGCCTCAGGCCCCGTTTACACTAATATGTATTAGTTTTAAAGGTGCTGTATGTAAGTGTTTGACTCTTCTAAAACACCATAATATGTGTGCAGATATTTCAGAAACATGCTCAGTAAAATTTTATGTTTATTTGAGAAACGATGCTGAAGTCAGATATTCTGCTGTGAACATGTTTCCGTGCCAGAGCGTCTGTCTTTGTTTTGGTTATTTTAGTTCTCCCAATGCCACAATAGCCAATTGTATTTCAGCACCCGGGTTGCCAGATGGTGGAAAACCGCGTATTTTATTCATTCAGTCGGGAAGGCTCTGAAAGCATGCGTCCGTGACCGAAATGCGACCTCCGGTGGACAGTAGCAGACTCCAAAATGAGACAGATTCAGAGTTTCACATGAGGTTATTAATTAGCAAATGATATAAATATTAGGAGCGTAAACATTAGGTGAGCAGGTTACACTGTAACCCGGTGTCCTAACAACATGCTAAATGACGAGATACGCGGTGGGCTGTTTACACCAGTCGAAACACGACAGAAATGTAAATACAGCCATTCAGCAGCACAGAATAGTGCACTCACTGCACTCCAGCACAATGGTACGCTTTATAATCTAATGAACACATATTAAAGCTCTTTAACTTTATTAAATGTAGATGCTAAATCACTGATATGTGTTGGTTTGCACTGAGTCTCAGCTCTGAAGTTCAGTTTCAGACAGTTTGTTTTATTCTCCAGATCTGAGGTGAACTATCTGCTGCTGCTTTCAGTATATGGCAATAAATGTCATGTCAAACTCCTTTTAATATGGAGAATATTCCTTCTATCGGGTGCCGTTGCTTTTATTTAGAACACGATTTAAATCAGCCGCTCCTGTCCTCAATCTGGCAACCTGTGCTTGCATTTGTTTTGATCCAGGAGTGCAATACCTAGTTCAACCACTGGGTGTCAATCTCACACACTGCACCTTCAAAACGGCGTCCACGTCCACACTGATGTTTTGTCGAACATTTCTGAAAAGCTCTGCGTCAACACTACACCGCTGAAAACACACGTCACCTGATCATACACACACTCTAGCATGCGCTGAAAGCTGCTATTCTCACGTCTGAATATGAACATTTATTTGAAAACAGTACACGCACCTGCTGATCCTGATGGGGCTAGCGTTTAAACGGCTTTTCATCTTGTTCTACACTTGAACAACTAAATGAAAGCTCACTCATTCATTCAACTATTCCAGCATATGTTTTACACAGCCGATACCCTTCCATCTGCAACCTAGTACTGGGAAACAACCATACACACTTATTCTCACACACACACACTCATGCACTACGGCCAATTTAGTTGATCAGTTCCCCTATAGTGCATGTGTTTGGACTGTGGGGGAAACCGGAGCACCCGGAGGAAACCCACGCCAACACGGGGAGAACATGCAAACTCCACACAGAAACACCAACTGACCCAGCTGGGACTTGAACCAGTGACCTTCTTGTTATAAGGCCTTAGTGCTAACCACTGAGCCACCGTGCCGCCCTTAAGTCTATTTAACTGATTATATTTTAATTACATTACAACATCAATGCTGTAAAAAGGGAGCTTATGATGTTCAGCGGAGGTTTATCAGGGGCTGAAAACACACCAGCTGTGCATATAGCCAACTGATGTTTCAGTAGTGTGTCTGTTTAGTTTATCTGGGTGTTGAACTCTTGTTTTTTTCAGTTTCAGACGGATCTGTTCTGCTCATCGGTGTCGGATGTGTGCTGACGCTGCTTTTCATACTCCTCTGCTGCTGCATCATCTGTGAGTTAACAAGACAGACTAAAGGAATCTGCCTTTTACATGTAGCAGAAGCTGCAACCGTTTCTTTTCCGAATTGTGACGCAGTATTAAAGAGCCCCCATTATGCATTATAATAGGTCATATTTTGGTTTTGGGGGTCTCCAACAACAGGCTGATCTTCATGCAAGGTCAAAAAAGCACGTTCATTGTCTCATGCTGTGTTCACACCTGACGCGGAAGAAGCGTCAAGCGCGAGTGATTTACATGTTAAGTCAATGCAAACGCGCGAATAGGCATCCTGCAGCGCGATACACGCGAATGGCGCAAATCGCTCCAGTTTTTCATTCGCGCCGCGTTAACCAATCAGGAGCTTGCTCTTGTGGAATGATTGTGACGTAGCACCTGTTGCTGGTGTCCGGGGGAAATTCTCCAGCCGACACCGACAACAGTTCATCAAACTGGGCTTGGCTCAGTCAGAAGCTCCACTGAAAGCCTCCGTCATCCAGGTTCAGTTTCTGGAGGAGTTTATATGAGGTCACAGAGCTGGGTGCACCTCTGAAAGTATCTAGTGGACTCAGACACTGCTCCAAACGTATCGACGCTGTTTTTCAGCCTTTATAAAGCACATGAACATTATTTTTGTTATTATATAATGTTATTTTCTCAATAAAATCCATGTTAGCCATTTAACAACGAAGCTACAGTCACCGGGCAGACAGAAACCCTGCCCATGACGCGAATCCGCGTCTGTCCTGAAGTGAATTTGACGCGCGAATGAAGCGAGTAAACTTAAATGTTCACGCGTCTATTTACACGCGAATAGCGCGATTTAGCGAACACAGCATTATAATCTGGATTTATTTTTACCTAATTATCCCAATGACTCCCGTATGATTTGTTCAGCGATTCATTTGTTCCCGAACCCCTCCTTAGCGCTAATCTGCACGGATTGGTCTGATGACCCAGTCTGTTGCGATTGGTCGACTGCGTTCAGCGCGAGACAGAGAGAAACGCCCACCAGGGCTTATCAACAATATTGAAGTAGTCAGAGTGCAGAGTGTATGTGTGAGCACACCTGCCAACACTCCTGTTTTTCCCGGGAGTCTCCTGTATTCCAGACCCATCTCCAGCCACCCACCCATTTTGTTATTTATCCCAGAAAACTCCCATAATTTCAACCCCCACCCCCCGGTCTTCAGCATTTTGGTACGGTCTGTGAAACCCCCGGGTCGCCAACATTGGTATAGGATCCGATTACAGCGGCGGCCCAAAACACGCTTTTAACACCACAGTACACTACCCGGTTCTCAACAGTGTTATTCAGACACCTCACCCCCGAACATAACCCCACCCCACCTCAGACAGACCTGAGAATTGAACTGAAGTAACATTAAAGATTACAAAAGCAAACTGTTTCTTTCTTAATGACATGCACAGATGAATTGTTTACCCCAGAACTAGCAATGTGAGCTGACAATGTAATGTGTGTGTTTAGATGACCAAACACCCAAAGCGCTTCACGATCATTGAGGGGGGCTGGGGGGGGGGGGGGGGGGTGATGGGTCTCTCCACACCACCACCAGTGTGCAGCTCCACTTGGATGATGCTCCGGCAGCCACAGGACAACGGCGCCAGTGCACACAGCAGCTATAGGTGGAGTGGAGAGACAGTTGATAGAGCCAATTCAGTGGATGGGGATGATTGGGAGGACATGATGGGTAAGGGCTGATGGAGGGAATTCGGCAAGGACACTCTTTACCAGAAGTGCCATGGGATTATTAATGAGCACAGAGAGTCACCTCGGTTTAACATCTCATCTGAAAGACGGCGCTCACTGACAGTATAGTGTCCCCTTCACTATACTGGGGCATTAGGACTCACAGACCACAGATTGAGCGCTCCTGCTGGCCTCACTAACACCACTGCAACTTAGGTCTCCCATACAGCTACTGACCATACTCAGCCCTGCTTAGCTTCAGTGAGTGCTGCTAATATGACCGTGACTAACAAAATCAACATGGTTAGATTTGATTTCATGCGTACTTTAAAACAAGCTAAATAATCTGCCAATGGGGGAAGCAAATTAATGTTATTTCAACTTTACACCAATCTGCCGTGCGTATAGCCCGTGTGTGTGTGTGTGTGTGTGTATCCTCAGGTCAGCTGCAGCGGTGTGTTGTGGGGTCGAAGCGCAGTGTGTCGGTGCGGGTCCTGCTCCTGTATCCCGCAGTGGACGCAGTGTTTCAGCGCTCAGTGATGCGGCTGGCTGAACTCCTGCAGAGCTACGGCGGTGTGTGTGTGTTCGTGGACGTGTGGGACAGCAGGGGCGTGGCGGAGCAAGGGCCGCTGCGCTGGATCAACACGCACACTGAGCTGGCGGACAAAGTGCTCATCGTATCGCAGCCTGCACGCAACCACGGTATAGCTGCTTTTACATTCAGACGATCACCGATTATGCAAAAATCTCCTTTATAAAGGGTTTAAACACAGTAGCAGTGTGTGAACATGATTGAATTTGTAATTGTATTTTTTTATAACCACACTGTGATTGACATTCTCACTTTGTACGTGTCATCAGAGGAAAGCCCCGCCCACTAGTGACCATCTCTCCATCTCATTAGCATAAACAGCAGCCCTGAGTGAGAAGCAGCCGTCTGTCCATTAGCCATTAGAGTGTTTGAGCTGCTGAAGATAATGTGAGCATAGACTAAGAGGATTATAGATGTGGAGTTTTAGATGAACAGCGACAGGAGCGACATAGACTGACAGAAGCATGAAGCACACACTGACCAACGACAACATGCAGACCTGACCAGCACTGACAACACACACACACTGCTGTTTTACATCTGCCACTATGCTGACACATATGCATTTGTAGCTCCGCCCTCTTCTGAAAAAGAGCACAATCTCATTTGCATTTAAAGTGACAGTCACCAAAACTTCACTATTAGGATCAAAGCCTGAAAGGGGTCAGTTTCAGAGAGCTAGAGAACATTATCTGTGTGATATTTTGAGCTCAAACGTCACTGCACACTCGAGAGACAGCAGAGACGCATTTACAGCTTAGAAAAGAAGACAGAATAGGTCCACTACTGTTCATTGTTTGTCATTTCTAAATAGGGAAATCATATTATCAGCCAACGACTATCACCATTGTTCAGAGACAGTTAATTAAACAGTGCTGATTTTGTTTTGAGGTCACACTTACATGTGATTATTAATATAGGGCATAAACAATATATGCATAAACAATACAGGGAGTGTGTCACAAGTTGTTCAAAAATAAATGAATGTGCAAATATAAAAGCAACCTTATCTCAATCTTTGATATCACTAATCACATCTTATACTTAAAGCGTACTAAGCATACTTGAAGTTGTTCCAATTCAGCACATAACACACATTCACCGGCCACTTTATTAGGTACACCTCACTAGTAGCGGGTTGGACCCCTTTTGCCATTAGACCTGCCTTAATCCTTCGTGGCGTAGATTCAACAAGCTACTGGAAATATTCCTCAGAGATTTTGCTCCATATTAACATGATAGCATCACACAGTTGCTGCAGATTTGTCGGCTGCACATCCATGATGCCAATCTCCCGCTTCCACCACATACTAAAGGTGCTCTATTGGATTGAGCTCTGGTGACTGTGGAGGCCATTTGAGTACAGTGAACTCATTGTCATGTTCAAGAAACCAGTCTGAGATGATTGGCGCTTTATGACATGGTGCGTTATCCTGCTGGAAGTAGCCATCAGAAGATGGAGACACTGTGGTCATAAAGAGATGGACATGGTCAGCAGCAATACTCAGGTAGGCTGTGGTGTCGACTCGATGCTCAATTGGTACTAATGAACCCAAAGTGTGCCAAGAAAATCTCCCCCACACCATTACACCACCACCACCAGCCTGAACCGCTGATACAAGGCAGGATGATCCATGCTTTCATGTTGTTGAGGCCAAATTCTGAGCCGACCATCCGAATGTGGCAGCAGAAATGGAGACTCATCAGACCAGGCAACGTTTCTCCAATCTTCTCTTGTCCAGTTTTGGTGAGCCTGTATGAATTGTAGCCTCAGTTTCCTGTTCTTAGCTGACAGGAGTGGCACCCGGTGTGGTCTTCTGATGCTGTAGCCCATCCGCCTCAAGGTTGGACGTGTTGTGTGTTCAGAGATGCTCTTCTGCAGACCTCGGTTGTAACGAGTGCTTATTTGAGTTACTGTTGCCTTTCTATCAGCTGCAACCAGTCTGGCCATTCTCCTCTGACCTCTGGCATCAACAAGGCATTTGCGCCCACAGAACTGCCGCTCACTGGATATTTCCTCTTTGTCGGACCATTCTCTGTAAACCCTAGAGATGGTTGTGCGTGAAAATCCCAGTAGATCAGCAGTTTCTGAAATACTCAGAGCAGCCCGTCTGGCACCAACAATTATGCCACGTTCAAAGTCTCTTAAATCCCCTTTCTTCCCCATTCTGATGCTCGCTCTGAACTGCAGCAGATCGTCTTGACCATGTCTACATGCCTAAATGCATTGAGTTGCTGCCCTGTGATTGGCTGATTAGAAATTTGTGTTAACGAGCAGTTGGATAGGTGTACCTAATAAAGTGGCCGGTGAGTGTAAGTACATGAATAAGTTGTGCTTTATTGCAAATGAATTACAACAAAAGTTTGCTTTAGCACATAATTAGTATTTTCAAAGCAGCACACTTCAATTCAACTCAATTAGAGGGATCCATGTTCCTCTTCTCATGAGTTTTTGAAGCAGGACTAGATTTTGTTGCAGTCGCAGCATGTTTTACCTCCTCTGCTTCCCATCAGCACTCGAGATTTTTTTGGGTCAAGTTGCAATCCAATCCTCCACAAAGTGTTGAAGTCATGTTCTCAGAGCTCTGTGGTTTAGTTTTCTGCTTACATTTATGTTTCTCTGGGTTTTTTCTTCATGCACATGTCTATAATTGTCAGATTATTTAAGGAAAAATCACTTCATTTTGACTAATTTCTGAAAACAACACAATATTTTCTGCTTGTCTAGAAAATGCTTCTTGATTTAAGAGTTTGTAAATATTTGGTCTAGAAACGAGACATTTATAGCAGTACATATATTTCCTTCTCTCTGCAGATGATCTTAAACCAGACGTTGTTTCTGGCATGACGGATCTCAGCGTTTCGGCTTCTGCCAGCAATCTGTTCACGCTGGCCCTAAACCTGGTCAACAGTGCTGCCAATGACCCCCAGGGCAGGGACAAGTTCTGGGTCATCAGCCTGGCTCAGGAGGAGAAGAGCGTTCAGCCTGAACTCAGAGGTTTGAGGGTGTTCTATCTGCCCAGAGACCAGGAGAAACTCCATCAGCAGCTCACGGCTGAAGAAAAGAGCATCGACACATGCTGCAGCGCTTTCTACGTCAAAAACGCTCTGGGGAAGATGGAGATCAACACTTCTCGATCTGTGTGAAAGCTAGGACCACAATCCTGGACGCATTTTTAGAAATAGGCTCCTGTTACAGCTCCTCTATAGCTGAATTGATGAGTTTTACTCTTTTTGAATTCATCCAGCTGATCTCCAGGTCTGGCGGAAACACTTTTAGCTTAGCTTAGCATAGATTATTGAATCGGATTAGACCGTTAGCATCTCGCTCAAAAATGAGTTTTGATAACTGTTCCCATTTAAAGCTCGAATCTTCTGAAGTTTCATGGTGTACTAAGACAAACTGAAAAAAGGTAAAGGTGCAATTTTCTAGGCTGATATGGCTAGCAATTATACTACTGGCCTAATAATCAAGGGATTTTGTTGCCATACCAAGCGGCAACATCCCGCTCTCCCTCGTGAAGCAAATATGGAAGTAACAAACCGCGATTCATCGAAATTCCGCTAGTCCTGGCTCCATAATAGAGCAGATTTCTATTGACCCCACTGTTAAAATGGCCAACTTTACAGCAGAAATAAAGGTGTTTACAGCCTGGAACAAAGAACAATTTTGGTTCATATAGCTAATACTACTCTTCATCACAACTGTGAGGGGGTGAATCATTTTTTTAGAACTCATTCATTTCATTTATATTAAGTTATATTACGTCTGCATAATTAAGGGCGTGGCCACTTGAGTGACAGCTAGGTCTCGCTGGTTACCGTCTCGCCAGCTCAGCTGATTAGCAGAAGAACTCGGCATATACAGTTAGGTCCATAAACATTGGGACATCGACACGATTCTAACATTTTTGGCTCTATGCACTAACCCAATGGATTTGAAATGAAACAAATCCATGGGTCTGGGTCTTTTGGTGTTGCTGAGCTCACTGCTGCGTGCTTTCTTTTTAAGAATGCTCCACACATGTAGATATTATAGTAGTAGTGATTACTGTAATAGTACCAGTAGTAGTAGGATACGTTGTTGTAGTTGTATCAGAAGTAGTAGATGTTGTCGATGTAGATGTTGTAGTAGCAGCGATTGCTGTAGTAGTATCAGTAGTAGTGGTAGACGTTGTTGTAGTAGTATAAGTTGTAGTAGATGTTGTAGTAGTATCAGTAGTAGACGTTGTTGTAGTAGTATCAGTTGTAGAAGATGTTGTAGTAGTATCAGTAGTAGTAGACACTAGTAGTAGTAGTGGTTGTGGCTGTAATAGCAGCTGCAGTAGTAGTCGTAATATTAGTAACTCTCTGTAGTAGTAGTTGGTGTAGTGGTGATTTTTTTTTCTTTTTTATTATTATTATTATTATTATTATTAGTATAGTGGCAGCTCTTTAGATCTCATCTTGAAAGTTTACAGTAAAGCCGCGGTCACACTAGAGTTTGAGCATGTGAAATTCTGTCGTACGGCGCTGCGAAAAGGGGCGGGATTAAACAAGATGATTAGACATTAAAAAAAGTGAGCGATTGCTCCATGTTTTAAATATCTGTTCAGAGAGGTCATGTTTTGATCCTTGATTGGTTTCATGCAGTCAAGTGATGAAATTTCGCAGGTCAGAGTTCACAAAGCTTGAACTTTGCACCGCAACGAACTGCGAAACTTGTTGCATGACTCCAGTCTGACGCATTCACGTGCATATGAATGGAAGTCTATGGGGAGAAAAGTCCAGTGTGACCGCGGCTTAACGCCCCATTCACACAGGGCGTCAGCTTCAACGCTTCCCATTCACTTTGAATGGGTGACATCAGGCGTTGCCGAACTGCATTGTGGATCCGTCGGCGCCGCTTCAGAGGTGTTGCTCGCTGCAGAAGTTGGGACATGCTCAACTTTTCAAACGCGATGGAAACGTCAGCCAATCAGATCGCTGTATGCAAATACACCAGCTCCAACAGTGGCCTATTGCTGACTAATTTCATTGGCTGACGCTGCTATGACGATCGTGTCAGCCCCAACTTCAGACACGCCCTCTGTCAAGCGTTGAAGCTGAAGCCTCGTGTGAATGGGCCGTAACAGATTCCAAAGGCAAATAGCACACTTGAAATGAACTCTGGACCTTTTATCTGCTTATTGTAATTGGGAGAATGAGGGAGTAACACACACCTGGCCATGCAACAGCTGAGAAGCCAATTGTTGAATTACTTTTGGACCCTTAACAAGTGGGAGGCACATACGCAGACTGTTGTAATTCCTACAGCGTTCGCCTGATTTGGATGTAAATATCCTCAAATTAAAGCTGACAGTCTGCAGTTAAAGCACATCTCGTTTGTTTCATTTCAAATCCACAGTGTTGGCGTATAGAGCCAAACAAGTTAGAATTGTGTTGATGTCCCAATATTTATGGACCTAACCGTATATCGTATTTTTGTGTTGTTTTATGTGGCACAGTCAGTTGCCTTTTGGAATTATTTCCTACAATTATCAGATGATATGGCATGCTGTGTGCACTTAATTGTGCTCACAAACTATTCACGTAGCCTCCATTTCCCAGGTGAGTGAAATGATATACTTATATCTCTATAGGTGTATTCGTTTTATTTAAGATCATTTATAATGTTCTTTAGAGCTGTAAAGCACTCCAGAATACGACAGGTTGATTAGCTGTAGGCTCTAGAACAGTCATCTGAAATGTTGTCATAGTGTTATGCCTGGATTTCACACATAGCCTTGCATTTACTAACACAGACTATATTTGAAGTGTTTCCACCTGTAGAAAAACGTCATAAGAACAATGTTTAGTGGCTTAATGTATTACAACAGTGTTTTTAAAAGAATGACATGAGGTCAGAACACAAATGTAGTAATGAAGTGTTAAGCGTTTCTCCCAAAGAAAAACTCAATTAAGCAAAATGCTAGCAGGCGTCTGTAACTCCGCCTCTTTGCCCTTTTTTGGTTACCCCTGGTCTGCGCAATGATGCGTGAACGAAATGGTGACGGTTGGCCACGCCCACTTGTAGCTTCATTTCAGAAACCTATGGGTGATGCCACGTCTATATCGTTTACAGTCTATGTGACATACCAAGGAATAGTACGCAGAGCCTGAAATTCAGCTCAAGGGCCTTACATTTCTCTGATTTGATTTATAAACATTTAATACTTTTATAAGACCCCGCAGACACTCTGTTAAAGGACGCCCCCCTTACAGTCAGGCCAGAGAATGAGTCAGAATGAGGGTTGAAATACATTTCTCCGCATATATGTTTGTGTATATGTACTGTACATGTATATGATTCCATGTCATAACCCCTTTAATTGATTTGGTATTTCCCAGAATGCTCCAGTGAACATTACGTGGTTGAAACTACAGCTCTCAGCATGTGGTTAGAGATGCAGCTTCTTGTAATTGTGAGGTTATGAGCAATAAAAGCAGCCATTCATTCTGTGTCATTCTGCTCACCACATCCCATGGATAATAATAATAATAATAAATTGTTAATGCAGTATAACCAGTCCAAGAAGCAATTAAATATTTGAAAATCAGGCAAAAGGGGAAATAATGAGTCAAAATTAAGGGATTTTAAGTGAAAATTAAGGCATACAAGACAGATTTAATAAGAGACAGAAGTAAAATTTAATTTTGTACTGAAAATTATTACTAAAAAGGAGGGAGAATTATACAATGATTTATTCAAACTTATTGATTTTATCGAAATACTCAACATGTTTCAAAGTTATTGCAAAATATCCATAGGTATATTTAAATATTTCGATATTTACTCTTTCAGTATTACATTTTCAGTATAGCTTTACTGGAGTGGGCGGAGCTTAAAAGCTCATTAGTGATGTTTTGCACACTGTTACACTCTGATTGGTTGAATGTTCAGCACAGCATTATGGGAAATGTAGTTTTTCAGCATGAATTAAAGAGTTAGAACAGCATTTATTTGTAACCCTCTCTTAGAGCAGTGTTTCTCAACCACCAGCACTGCATGTTTCGGATTTCTTCTTTGTCGCACCTATTACTGGTCTTTCAGTCTCTGCTAATGAGCTGATGATCTGAGTCAGGTGTGTTTGTATACGAAGACATGGAAAATGTGCAGAGCAGGTGCTCCCACTGGAACGTGGTTGAGAAACACTGTCTTAGAGCTTTGTTTTCATGCGTATTATATTCAATATGCTAATTCTGCTATATTTTGTGCTTTCTCTAATAACTGATCTCTGTATATCTGCTCTTTAGCTGTAATCATGTATATACACTATAATAATCGAATGGTAATTATGATCCTGAACTGGTCAGGGCTCTCTCAAAGACAATCAGGGACAAAAAACCTGTGTGAAATATAATATGACCACAGTTTGACCATGCTGAGGAGCAATTTTTATGGTTTTTCTCATTTATTTCATGGTTTCTTTAAATTTCTAGTGTGAATGAAAATACATATGTATTATGTATTGATGTATCTTTAATAAACTGACATATAAAGCCCAGGATGTCACTGATGTTTTCTAATTGTTTTGGATGAATAGGTTTATGCGTCATCTGAAAGCTGATTAAATAAGGTTTGTTGGGATTGAACAATGATACAACTACATGAAAATCTGGAATCTGAGTGTTAAAAACATCTAAATATTGAGGAAAACAGCGTTAAAGTTGTGCAAATTAAGGTCATAGCAATGCACGTTACTAATCAAAAAATCTATTTTAAATCAAACAATTTTTCAAATATTTATGATAGGAAATCTTCACATAACAAGATCTTAATATTCTAGTTATTTGTGGCATAAAATTCTTCATTTCACCTCAAAAAGTCTATTGTTGGCTATTCTTAAAAACATACAGTACAATATAAGGTCTTGTGCTCCAGGGTCACAAATGGATCCGTGTAAACATGACTTAAATGTTTTGATTTTTATTAATTTATTTCATTTATTTAATGAAAAATGTGCAGTTTTTACATCACGAGTGCTCAGCCAATCAGATTCCAGGACCAGAACTGCTGTATATAAACATTATAAGTGCAAGTATCTTTTGAACGGTCATCACTAGTGTATGAATACACTTACAGCAGCTGCTTCTGGCCCAAAATCTGGAAAAATGCACAATACATACAGTTGAAATCAGAAGTTTACATACACTCTAAAAAAAAAAGGAACATAACCATTTTATAAAATGTCTGATGGTAAATCTTACTAAACGTTTACTATTTTGGGTCCGTTAGGATTACCTAAATCATTTACATTTGCCAAATGCCAGAATAATGACAGAATTGTTTATTAATTTCTAGACAGTCAGAAGTTTACACACATTTCCTTGGTATTTTTTAGCTTTGCTTTTAAACTGTATAACTTTGGTCAGATGTTTTGGGTCTCCTTCCACAAGCTTCTCACAGTAGTTTGCAGGAGTTTTGGCCCATTCCTCCTGACAGAATTGGTGTAACTGAGTCAGATTTGTGGGCTGTCTTGCTCGCACAAGCTTTTTCAACTCTGCCCACAAATTTTCTATAGGATTGAGCTCAGGGCTTTGTGATGGCCACTCCAAAACATTCACTCTGTTGTCCTTAAAGCACATTTGAACTCCTTTGGCAGTATGCTTAGGGTCATGGTCTGTTTGGAAGACCCATTTGTGGCCAAGTTTTAATTTCCTAGCTGATGTCTTGAGATGTTGCTTCAGTATTTCTACATAATGTTCTTTCTTCATGATGCCATCTATGCTGTGAAGTGGACCAGTCCCTCCTGCAGCAAAACAGCCCCACAACATGATGCTGCCGTCCCCATACTTCACAGTTGGGATGGTGTTCCTAGGCTTGTAAGCTTTCCCCTTTGTCCCCCAAATGTAACACTTGTCATTATGGCCAAACAGTTCAATCTTAGCTCCATCAGACCACAGGACATGTCTCCAGACATTAGTCTTTTTCCCAGTGTAATTTAGCTAATTGTAATCTGGCTTTTGTGTTGATTCTGGCTTGTTGATTTTCCCACGTTGTCACACAAGGAAGCAGTGTGTTTGAGGTTTTCCTTCAATACTATTCTACAGTTGTGCCTCCAATGAACTCAAATGTTGTCAATTAGCCAATCAGAAACTTCCAAAACCTTGACACCATCATCTGAGCTTTTTCAGAGGCAGAAGTTATAACAATTCCTCAAAGAATATCTCTCTCATTATTCTGCTGTTACAGAAACAAATGTGATAATCCTAACTCACCTAAAAGAGGAAAAGTTAAGTCACATGTGCCTTTTATACAGTGTATGGAAACTTCTGCTTTCAACTGTATGTACAGTGCGTGTGTAGGTTATTAGCATCATAATTCCAGACAGACATAGAAGAGATTTAAATTAGATATTTTTACGATAGGAAAATTTTAAAATGTCTTCATAAAACATGATCTTTGTTTAACATTTGTATGTTTTTTTTTTTGTCATAAAAGAAAAAACCTTGTCATTTTGAGTGTATTGTTGGCTATTTTTTAGGGCTGTCAAAATTAATCGTTTCTTCGGTGCACCGCGATGCAGATGGGGACAATTCGATATCGGTTCAGTAATAGATCATAACCGGTTATTACGCACTGACGTCATTTATGCCCTATGCGCGATGTCGCGGTAGAATACTATGGCGAAGGAGGCGAGGGTGAGTAAATAAAACACTCCTACTACTTAAAAAGCAGATCTTTCACTGACACTGAGGAATGGTAAAGCATGAGCCGCTATTTCACTACTAGGGAGAAATGCTGTTCCATCTCTGCCCCTCTCTCTCACACACACACACTTTGGGCGTTTGACCCACCGTTGGCATGTTCGTGAGGTAAATTTTCCTTTCTCTCGGCTGTAAAAACGAAACTTGTGGATCCATAAACAAGCGTGTCTGTGGTGCGAGTTTATTGTATTGTATTTATTCTAATACAGATTACCTGATAACCGCGTATTATGCGCATATAGACTGACCCGCGGCTGTTTTTCTCGCGTCACTCATGGGTGAACAGCGCTTTCGTTTCTAAAGCCAAGCGCAGCCCTTTCTGTTGAGCGGGTGAAGACAATGACCAATCATAGGAGTGTAAGATCCTGCCAGCGCTCGAAAAGCAAGCGGGATAATATTTACATGAGTTTATTTGTTATGAATGCTCATGTTGTTCTGTGCATGTATTGGAGTTTTGTCTAAAACATTCACAAAGAGTGTTTTTTTTGGGCAGGTAAAATTAAAGGTACAGTTCATGTATCTGACTGCCTGTATTAAAGGACAAAATTGTATTACAAGTAATATATAAATATAAACATATTTATAGATTTTAATAAAAAACAATTTCTTGTGTTGTAAAGAAAAAAATCTAATTATGTATAGAAAGCATAGTCAATGATATCGAATTGAACCGAATCGATGGCATGATAATCGTAACCGAACCGTGAGACCAGCGTAGGTTCACACCCCTACTATTTTTACAAATACACATGTGCGACATACAATAAGACAAGGGTCACAAATGGAAAAGCCAAAACATTACTGTACAGCTCACAGTTTTATTGCATCTTTATAAAAATGTGTAATTTTTTTTACATCACGAATATTCAGCCAATCAGATTCCATGACATCATTTAAAAAATGACTTTAGGTGCTTGTTTATACTACTTGATACCACACAATTCTTAAAGGATTTTTCAGGAGACAACTTAACAGTTTTATGTTCAATCCACTTACTATACATTTGTAAAAATGATTGTTAACCTAACTGATTTGAGTTGGGACAACACAGTGTGTGTACAGTGCAAAACTGGTGTGTGTCAGTGTGTATACGTTTCAGTTTCAAACATCTAAAAACAAATGTAAGTGTAAAAAAGGCATGAAACTACACTTTTTATTTTACATTTTAAGTGCAAGTACCTTTTAAATACACACCACTTTTGTATGAATCATAATGCATGAAGAATGCAAATAAGCATATGTACACAATATGTAACCGAGTTCAGTCAGATTTCTGTTTCTCACCAGACGAAGGCAGCTCTCTCTCTCAGCATTCGCACGCCGAAGCGCTGCCACTCGCGCTGGTGGATCCAGAGCTCCTGTGTGGTGTCCAAACATGCCAGCACTGAGCCTCCCTTCCACACACACACTCGAGCGTCCGTGTCCTGTGCGAAACATTAACATTGGAAATATATCAGTGACTATGTTTACTTTACATGGAGATTAATAATCGAATTCTTACCCTTAATCTGACTAAGACGATAATATGATGAAGGTGTTTACATGAGCTGCTTTTTGAATGTTTATTCATGATTCGTTTTACAAGTTATAGCACTATTCAATGTTTCCTCCGGAGTTTCATGTGATTTCGGGTGTTTATTTTTAATTTAAACAGCAAACTTTTTTATTTTATATGTCAAAGTTCATTCATTCATTTTCTTTTCGTCTTAGTGCCTTTATTAATCTGGGGTCGCCACAGCGGAATGAACCGCCAACTTATCCAGCATATGTATTACGCAGTGGATGTCCTTCCAGCTACGACCTATCACTGGGAAACACCCATACACTCATTCATTTACACACACTCAGCACAGAAATGCCAACTAACCCAAGCGAGGCTCGAACCAGCGATCTTCTTGCTGTGAGGCGATTGTGCTACCTACTGTGACGCCCTATATCAAAGTTATCGTGTTAAGTTAAAAATGAAACACCTGAAATCACATGAAACTCTGGAGGAAACATTGAATAGTGCTATAACTTGTAAAACTTGTGTGTGTGTGTGTGTATAAATATATATATTATTTTGAATGAAACGCTTGATTGTTGGATGATCACGCTTCAGAAGCTTGGCAATTTTAAGAGTGCTGCATCCCTCTGCAAGATATCTCACTATTTTTGACTTTTCGGAGCCTGTCAAGTCCTTCTTTTGACCCATTTTGCCAAAGGAAAGGAAGTTGCCTAATAATTATGCACACCTGATATAGGGTGTTGATGTCATTAGACCACACCCCTTCTCATTACAGAGATGCACATCACCTAATCTGCTTAATTGGTAGTAGCTTTCGAGCCTATACAGCTTGGAGTAAGACAACATGCATAAAAAAATGATGTGCTCAAAATACTCATTTGCCTAATAATTCTGCACTGCCTGTATATATATGTGTGTGTATATATATATATATGTGTATTTATATGTGTGTGTATATATATATATATATATGTATGTGTGTATATATTAGTGGTGTAACGGATCACAAATCTGCAGTTCGGATCACATTACGGTTTTTGAGCCACGATCGGACCATTTTTCAGATCAGCCAAAAAGTGAGGAGACAAATGTCATTTGCTTTCCATTTACACAAATATATTACTGCAAAAACCATTGGCTTGAACAAACAGAACTTAGAAGCTGTAATTTTAATAAAAATCAAAATCAAAAAAGCACCAGCTGAAAAAAGGAAAATATTCAATAGGAAAAATTATCTTTGCTGCTGTTGCTGATAATGCTAAATATAAAAATCTATCTTGTACAACAGATCATATTTTATCATATCACTCATTAAACTTCATGTTTCATTATAATGTAGGTGGCCCATTTTTGAAAACCTATTCAGTGACATAATAATATAATATAATATAATATAATATAATATAATATAATATAATATAATATAATATAATGCAATATAATATAATGCAATATAATGCAATATAATATAATGCAATATAATGCAATATAATATAATATAATATAATATAATATAATATAATATAATATAATATAATATAATATAATGCAATATAATGCAATATAATATAATATAATGCAATATAATATAATGCAATATAATGCAATATAATATAATATAATATAATATAATATAATATAATATAATATAATGCAATATAATATAATGCAATATAATGCAATATAATATAATATAATATAATGCAATATAATGCAATATAATATAATATAATATAATATAATGCAATATAATATAATGCAATATAATGCAATATAATATAATATAATATAATATAATATAATATAATATAATATAATATAATGCAATATAATATAATGCAATATAATGCAATATAATATAATATAATATAATGCAATATAATGCAATATAATATAATATAATATAATGCAATATAATATAATATAATATAATATAATGCAATATAATGCAATATAATATAATATAATATAATATAATGAAATATAATATAATATAATATAATGCAATATAATATAATGCAATATAATATAATGCAATATAATATAATATAATATAATATAATATAATGCAATATAATATAATATAATATAATATAATATAATATAATATAATATAATATAATGTAATATAATATAATGGAATTTAATATAATATAATATAATATAATATAATATAATATAATATAATATAATATAATATAATGCAATATAATATAATATAATATAATGCAATATAATATAATATAATATAATGCAATATAATATAATATAATATAATATAATATAATATAATATAATATAATATAATATAATATAATATAATGCAATATAATGCAATATAATATAATATAATATAATGCAATATAATATAATGCAATATAATGCAATATAATATAATATAATATAATATAATATAATATAATGCAATATAATATAATATAATATAATATAATATAATATAATATAATATAATATAATATAATATAATATAATATAATGCAATATAATATAATATAATATAATATAATATAATATAATATAATGCAATATAATATAATATAATATAATATAATATAATATAATATAATGCAATATAATATAATATAATATAATATAATGCAATATAATATAATATAATATAATATAATATAATATAATATAATATAATGCAATATACTATAATATAATATAATATAATGCAATATAATATAATATAATATAATATAATATAATATAATATAATGCAATATAATATAATATAATATAATATAATGCAATATAATATAATGCAATATAATATAATATAATATAATATAATGCAATATAATATAATATAATATAATATAATATAATATAATATAATGCAATATAATATAATATAATATAATATAATATAATGCAATATAATATAATATAATATAATATAATATAATATAATGCAATATAATATAATATAATATAATATAATATAATGCAATATAATATAATATAATATAATATAATATAATATAATGCAATATAATATAATATAATGCAATATAATATAATATAATATAATATAATATAATATAATGCAATATAATATAATATAATATAATATAATATAATGCAATATAATATAATATAATATAATATAATATAATATAATGCAATATAATATAATATAATATAATATAATATAATATAATATAATGCAATATAATATAATGCAATATAATATAATATAATATAATATAATATAATATAATGCAATATAATATAATATAATATAATATAATATAATATAATGCAATATAATATAATATAATATAATATAATATAATATAATGCAATATAATATAATATAATATAATATAATATAATATAATGCAATTTAATATAATATAATATAATATAATATAATATAATATAATGCAATATAATATAATATAATATAATGCAATATAATATAATATAATATAATGCAATATAATATAATATAATATAATATAATATAATATAATATAATGCAATATAATGCAATATAATATAATATAATATAATATAATGCAATATAATATAATGCAATATAATGCAATATAATATAATATAATATAATATAATATAATATAATATAATGCAATATAATATAATGCAATATAATATAATATAATATAATATAATATAATGCAATATAATATAATATAATATAATGCAATATAATATAATATAATATAATATAATATAATATAATATAATATAATATAATATATAATATAATATACAAAAACACTCTCTCCCTCTCCAGCACACACACAGACACACACACACGCACCTTGGGTCGTGTGATGACGTCTACACTCTCCACCATGCATCTAAACGAAGGCGGCATCTTGTTGAGGATGCGATGCTGCAGGAACTCCTGCGCTCCGTGAAACAGCAGACCACCGCCGACCACCAGAATACAGCTGTACATCTTACGCTTCGTCTCATCCGACCCTGAGAAGACACACACACACACACGCACGCACGCACACACAGTAAGAGCTCTAATCGAAAATGTAATATCAAAACTAATTAAAGAAACGCATGCAATGTTTCAGTAAGCAAATTATCAATGCTGCTGAAATGAAATTGAAAATAATCACATTAACCTTTCACTGGAAGTTTATCAGTGGCCGAAAATGAACCATAGGGTTCTATTTTAATGATCTAAGAGCAAAGTCTAAAACGCATGACACAAAAGCATTAAGATCCACTTTTCTGAATCCACTTTTGCCATTTTAAGAATGGATAAATCCGCTCTGCTCCCCAGCGCATGGTCTAACAGGGTTGTGTTTATTCTCTTAATGAGTTCTGGCTGTGTTTTGTGCATAACCTGCATTAAACCAATCAGAGTCTCGTCTCTCATTCCCTTTAAGAGTCAGTTGTGTCGCTCCATGGTGCATTTGCCATTTACATGCAATGTGTAAGGGTTTGGACCTGCATAGGTGCATAACTTAGCTTGTCATTACTCAATGGTGTGGTCTAATTTAGTTCCTAAGAATAGCAACACAACAACAATGCGCATTAACACACCTCCTTTATAAACCAGCACACACACGAGTCCACAGAGTGGCACAAATGGATTTACTATTTAAAGAACGTGGCACAAAAGGTGAAAACTACTGTTGCGCTGGTCTGAAAACGGCAACAAATCACACCAAACACGTCTTGCACCTTATTGCGCCGGGAGTATGATAGGGCCTATTGTTTGACAACGCTATTTTTGACCCAACACTAGTTGTAGAGTAATACAGTGTTTACCGCAGGAGTCAATGCTGTGCAGGATGGCTTTATCAATGCCCAGAGCTTTTCCCTCAAACTGAGAGACGGCTGTTTTTCTGGACAGCAGAGCTGACGGCGTTTCTTCAGCTTCAGCTCCTCCGACCAGACACTCGGCCTGAGAATGACCCAGATCCAGATCCTGACCCAGACTGCTCCTCTCTGACACCTCGCAAACGCTGGAATCGCCCTCGAAACCGCCCGGTTTGGGGAAAGATTTACGGTCTGCGCTGGCTTTAGACGACTGAAGAGAGAGAGACAGATACATGCTACTACAGTTTGATCACAGAGAGTTGAACAGATCTTTTAATTAGTTTCTATGCAAATCCTGTCTTGTGGACATGACTATACACAGTACTATGGAGACATGTTAATACCCTTCTGTCAATCAAGCAAACAGTGGGCGGGGAAAACCGCACTCCTACGTGACATTGCGGTAGGCCTCAACATCACTGGGATTTGGATCCTATTTTAACGTCAGGAAATTGTCGAGACTTGTGTTTCTATCACTCCAGTATGACTGTGGACACACTATACTACACACACTTCTGTCCATTTTCATCATAGGGGCCCTTTAAACATCATTAACTAATAGAACTTTACAGTAAAGTGTGACTGAAGCATTATTAAAAGCTGTTTTCCATGTCTGAGAGCGGGTTATCTGCAGTACCTGGTCTTGTTTGCTCTGTGTGGTCAGCAGAAAGTGTTCATCGTGAGGATCCTCCGCGTCTCCCTGAGAGCGATGCAGCAGTGATGTCATCTTCTGACCCACAATCCCGAACGCAGCCGGGTAGAATAACGTCATCGGAGCCTAGAAAACACATGCAAAAATGTTTGTTATGAAGAAATAATTGAACATAAAGAGTTAAAAATGAAACGACCAAAGGTGAAAGCATAAACGGATCTGTGCGGCTCTTAAAGCGACAGTACACTACATTTCTGCTGTCGACTGTTTTCATCAATATTAATCCAACAACAAAATCACCCACTGCTCTTGATCTTGAATTTTGTAGCTTTAATCAGTGGCGCCCCCAGAAAATTTTCTTAGGGGTGGCCAGAAGAGGCCGCAGCAAATCTTGGGGTGGCACACAAAA